>OZ010597.1:13875322-13880322 GCA_963932145.1 Acanthosepion lycidas
ATAAAGCTACTGAGAGGCAACTGGTTAGAGATATGGACCGGTGCACCGGGCCGGAGAGAGAAACATCATCATCTTGCAGCCTCAGCCGAGATTGAACTCACTACACCTCTCCAGTATTCCCTATCTGTCATAGCACCTAAAAGATCTTCCTTAGGGATCAATGTGTCTCGTTTTATCCCATCTGGAAAGGTTAACTTGCGTGATCGATTGTCAGATGATGGGTGCCTCCAGAGTACAAATGATGACAAGTTCATCTGTGGCACGTGCACAATGCCTGGCGAACTGGACACGTATCTTACAAACTAAAGTTGATACTCTCCGCAAGTCACCATATATCATTTCTAGAGTTGGGCGGTTTCGCCATGAGAGATTAAGAACTCTTCTTAAAAGAACATAGATTATGAACATAGGGACAAGTGCCGGGCCAGAGAGAGAAACATACGCACAGGTGCCGGGCCGGAAAAGAGAACCATACGCACACATGCAGGGTGGAAGAGAGAACCATACGCACACGTGCAGGGTGGAAGAGAGAAACATACGCACACGTGCAGGGTGGAAGAGAGAAACATACGCACACGTGCAGGGTGGAAGAGAGAAACATACGCACACGTGCAGGGTGGAAGAGAGAAAAAGATAGCGACAGATGCTGGGCAGGACAGAGATATAAACAGAAGCCAAGAGAGACAGATATATAGATATTGACAAAAAAAAAAAAAAAAAAGGTAACAAATGCAGGTAATATTTTCAACAGGAAGGCTTTAACTCCTCCAAATTTTATTTTTTTTTAATTATTTTTAATCATCTCAACCCAAGCAAGGTGACAAAGCCACTCAAAGGCAACTGTTTACATATAAGAACAGATTCCTGGCAGGACAGATGCCTGGCGGGACAGAGAGACATGGATAGAAACTGAGAGGGAGACAGATACTGACATGGAAGACAGCGATGGACAAAAAAGGTAACAAATTTAGGTTAAATTCTCAACATTAAAGCTTCACCCACTTCAACTTTTCTGTTTTTATTTATTTATTTTTAATCATTTCACCCCAAGCAAGGTGTCAAAGCCACTCAGAAGCAACTGGTTACAGAGGATGAAAGATAAAAGACTTTTAAAAAAAAATAATTTTCCTGAAAGATTCTTTGCAAGATGACACCTTACAAATTTTATGGCCTCTCAGGTGACGTCCTCATATTTCCCTATTCTTGTTTTGTTTTGCTATTTTCGAGTCTATTCATTTTTTTTAGTATTTGACAGGGTTTTTTTTTGTCTGTCAAGAAGAGATTCTTTTTTATTTGACCAATTATTTTAACTGAATATTATTTTTAATTATAACCCTTGGGATTTGTGCATAATTATAGGACATAAGAGTCATTGCTTATTAAAGAAAGATGACGTACACACACAGAGAAATGGGTTCTTCTAAAATATAGACTAAATTATTTGACTTCACAGGAAGAAAACATTTTATTTATTCATTCCACCCCAAGACAATAAAGCCACAAGAACACAAGAGGTTATTGTGTGTTAGAGAACATTAAAAGAACAGTAATCAAGAAGACAGATGATAACGATTGACATTGCATTTAAATTTTTGAAGATCACATTTGACTGGGAAGCAAGAAACTGGAAGAGAGTGAACTGTGAAAGAAAAAACTGTTAGCATAGAACTTATGGTTACATCTAGACATTTCAACTATAAATTGAGACCTTGCTGCCAATCTGGTTTGGTTTGGTTTGTTCAACATCAATGCGTTATTTAATGCTGGCAAGATTTTTATTTCTGTTAATATTTTTTTCCAAAAATGTGTTGCTAGTATTTAAACCTATTTTTACACTTTCATAAATACTTTGACTCCAGTTTTGGGGTTAACTATTTGCTCATAGCTGGGACCTTAAATTACAGTGATGGGAAAATGAAGCAGAGATGCCAGGTCAGGACTAATAATGTTGCTGATTCTTTGGATTTTTATCAAGAATCTCTAAATATACAGTGGGAGCACTAGACCAAATGGGGCAGCAGTATTCAAAGCATGGACAAATGGTAGACTTACAAAATATGCAAAATAGAGAAAAATTGTATTGTACAAAACAATGACCTGTCTTTCTTAGCAGCAGACCTTGCAATGGATTCAATATAGTCTTTCTACTTCATGTCAGCTGAGAATGTTAGTCCAAGTAAGCACAATAAATCCTTCTCATGGAGGGTTAGCATCAGCATTATACTGAAGGGAGGCAGGAAAGTGTCTTTCAGGCAATTAATAGAGAAGTTTTGTTTTGGAGGCGTTAAAATTAACAAGCCACACCTTGTCCCAGTTAACAAGAAACTGTATGTCCTTTTTAGATCATCAGCCAACTTCACCTTATTGAACTGATCAGACTTATTACTGAGACAGGAATAAATGGTTGGGACATCAGCATAGATACCAAATTGGGAATTGATGTCATCAGGAAAGTCGTTGATGAAAATTAAGAACAAAATAGGTTCAAGGATAGATCCATGTGGTACACCTGCATTAGTACAAAAAGATCTAGAAGAGTGGCCATTCAGGATGACATTCATTTTGCAATTAGACAAGAAAGACTGAATTAGTTCAAAAATTTGTCAGAAATACCTCACCCTTTCAATTTGTGGAAAAAGTCATGCTTTTGAGATATCCAAAGCAACAGCCTGAGCTTCATCAGTTTTCGATAAAGATTGATATACACATTTTTTTTAGCAATAATTGTTAGTACTTCAGCAGTTGACCTAGAGAATTGAAAGCCATATTTCTTGTTTGTTGCTTAAACAATTTGGAGTTGATTAATGCCTCAAATATTTTACCAAAAAGGAAGAAGGATAACAGGTCAATAGTTTGAGTGATCAGATGGTTCATCTGTGTTTTTAAAAATTGAAACAGAGAAAGATTTCCAAGAAGCAGGAAAGTAAGAGGCAGTAAGGCATTTATTGTACAGTTTAGAGAGAACAAGAGTCAGTTTGGGAGCACATTTCTTGAGGACTATTACAGGGATACCATCAGGTCCACATGTTTTGTGTGCATCCAAGTTAGACATAGCAGAAAACATAGAAGGAATTATATGCACATCACTCAACAGAGACTCAGATCCAAACAAGTTTTCTTAAATTCCACTAACAAGGCCTGTATAGTCCACATTTTACTATATCTATCCATTGAACAAAATTCATGTTTTTTTTTGTGATGTTCAAGAATTTTTGACAATCTGTAGCAAAAAATAAAGCAAACTGTCACAAATTCACAAAGCCGCACATACAAATAGTTGCAAACCTACTCTTCCAGCAGTAAGTTTTCTTGCTCATATCTTGTTCACTGTCACTGACTTGATATGCAATTGAGGGCAGATATGCTAATCCATAGGCAACACATCTTTGTTATTCCATCAACCATGTTGGCAGCAGATCTGGGCTAATCAATCAACTGTTTTCTGTTATAAATGACAGATCATTTGTATCATGGAGCCAATGTTATTGGCAGGTGAACACCCTAAGCCTTTTTGAAGGTAAGTGGATTTTTTCTGCACACTATCACAGTCATTGTCAAAAACTAGATGTTATAATTATGGTATCAATTTTTTTTTTTTAATCTTGCTTCTGTCACTTAAGTGCCATCATATCTTTTTTCACTCATGACTGATTAGGCAGAAGATTTTTCTGCAGTAGGTTGCTGTTTTTTTTCTATGGTAGACTGCTTACCAGCCAAGGCTATTGACCCAAACTGTCCTGTTATTTGACCCATAGCTGGGAGAATAGATGTATATTAGATCATTGCAAAAGTTTTTGCCTGATCAGAATATTAACACAATTTTTATATACACACAAAAAACATTTAATTAAGGACATAGACTTCATTGTTTTTAACAACTGTCTCCCATTGTTATATTTTGTGATGTCAACGAACACTTGTTGCCACTTTTGAAATGTCAACGAATACTAATTGTCACTTTCATAATGCTTGTTGTAGTAATGCCATTGAACAATACTGGTGTCAGGCACCTTCGAATGACACTTGCACTAATAGTACTTGCTTGATAATACTCACTCAAAGAGTAACCACTGAATAGTAAACTGTATAGTGGCCAATATAGAGAATAGTATAAAGATTAGTGATCCGTATAGTAATAGAGGATAGATTAGAAATAATGATCCATATAGTAATAGAGGATAGAATAGAAATGGTAATCAATTAGACGCCATGCTAATTCCCATATATATATATATATATATATATATATATATATATATATATATATATATATATTTATATATATATATGGGAATTAGCATGGCATCTAATTGATTATATATATATATATATATATATATATATATATATATTTCTTTTGTGATCACATGGTCTACATATTCAAAATGGGATCACCTGTGTTTGGTCTTTGGCAATCTGTGTTCAACCTCCAGTGTTGGCAGTGACACTTTATTTATATATAACATTTTACAAGCTTGCTGATGTAATTTTGTAGAAATTTCAGATTTTTTGTTAGAAGAAGGTTGTGAGGCAGTTTTCAACTGACTGTACACATTCAAATTTTTTGTCATTTAAATTGTTCTGCAAAGACCAAAACAAATGAAAATCTGAAGGAGCCAAGTCAGGTAAATACATTAGGTGTTGGCTAGCTTTAGCATTTCAATTCTTTAAGCTTCTGCAAGGTCTGTTTTGCCACATGTGGTCTTGTGTTGTCATGGTGGAAAATGACACCATTTGGATTTGCCAAAAAAGCCATTTTTCTTGAATCCAAGTCTCTTCAAATGGCAAAAGGCAGTTGAGATATCCATTTTCAAACTCTTAGCAATCTCTTCTGTCAAAATCTTTGGTTTATTCTCTATGATGGCAAAAAGTGTTTCATCAACACTGGAAGTTCATCCAGAGTGTGGCTGATCATTTAGGTTAAGAACTAAACTAACAAAATCTGCCAAACCATTTTTTGACTGTCCAAATAGCTGGAGCACAATCCAAATAAACCTTCT
>OZ010597.1:13885322-13897822 GCA_963932145.1 Acanthosepion lycidas
TTTTGTCTATAGTAAGTCTGATTTGTTTTTTAAGGACAAATTGGCAGCTGATCTCAAAAAAGACCTACATTTTGTTGTTAGTTAGGGCAAGGAATGGCTTGTTAATTTTAATGCCTCCAAAGCAAAACTGCTTTCTATAAATTGTCTAAGAAAAACCTATCTGCCTTCCATCAGTATGCCTGATGCTTATCTCCATGTGAGTGACTTGTTGCACCTTCTCAGGTTAATGTTTTCTGTTGGCATGAAGTGGAAAGATTATATTGAATAAATTGTGAGGTCTGCTACTAGGAAAATTGGTTCATTATGTTGTACTATACAATTTTTCTTGCCTCATTCTCTCTTACATATTTATAAATCTACCATTCACACTTGCTTTGAATATTGCTGCCACGTATAATATTATGCACCTGCTATGCATTTAGAGATCCTTGATAAAATCCAAATAGAATTTGCAATATCATTGGTCCTGACCTGGCATCTCAGTTTCAATTACTTTCCCACTGCTGTAATGTAGCGTCTCTCTGCTTTTTCTATAAATACTTCCATGGTAATTGTTCTGATGAACTTTTCTCTATAGTACCTAGAATAAGGGCAGTACTAGATTGGTGGCGAGATCACATCATTTTGCGGTTGAAATGACTAGATGTAAGTTCTATGCTAACAGTTTATTTTCTCGCACATCTCGTTTGTGGAACTCTCTTCCAGCTTCTTGCTTTCCAGTCAGATTTGATCTTCAAAAATGTAAATCCAATGTCAATTGTTATATTGTCTTCTTAATTTCTGTTCTTTTATTTTTCTTGTTCGTTAATAATGTTTTTCTTTGTCTTATCTTCTTTCACACTCAGTAACTCCCTGTGTCTTAGTGGCTTTGTTGCTTGTTTGGGTTGAAATGATAAAAAAAATGTATTGAATATTGTACAAATGTATTAAATAATAATATACTTAATTTTTATCCGAATTTCTCCTATGAGGATTTATGCTTATTTCTATGCAGACTATTGTCCTCATCTTTGTTGTTTTTATCACAATGAGCTACTGATGAAGGCTGGAGAGAACAATGGTTGAAATGTGATAACAACACAGATGAAGAGAATAGCCCCCATGTAAATGATGTAAATAACAGACAGTCAATTTATTACTTTGTTTCACCATAGGAAACTTACTTTTATGTGTTATGTCCCTTCAGGACAAGAGTAATCACAGCTCTCCACAAATTCCTATCCTTTGCAGCTCTAAGCAACATTTGTCTTTTTACTAGCTCACCCACTTCTTGTTCTGTCATCCATTTACACAATACACAAGCTCATTAGGTAGGTTTCTCACAGTTTCCTTCTGCCACTATTGCCTTATGTCCTGTGAGTGTTAAATTTTCCAAACTTTCTTTCTTCAATATGTCACAGATATTTCAGCTCTGATGCTAAATACAATTGTCCTTTTTGTTCCTATTTTCTTTACAACTTCGTTGTTATTCACATGTTCTGTTCCCAGCCATATAGGGGGGGGATTTATATTACACTAACAGTATAACTTGTCTTCGACCAGGTGTTTCAATTAGAGCAGTTTAAGTCATCCCACCTGGAAATCAGTATTAGTAACAAGAATTTGGTGTATCTGAGGCACATCCACAAATGGGGGGAGGTTAACAATTTGAAATGGGGGGGGGGGGTTAGCCCTAAAAAGAGGCTGCTTTTGCGTTCTCAATCTTGTTTCAGCCTCACATGCAGCAGTAGCAGCTGAAGAGGCATTTCTGCCCAGCCGTTGAATCCTTTGATCATCATTTTCAGCCTCGTGCGCAGAAGCGTTCAGGTATGCTCTTCTGGAAAGCCGATGGTTACGTTGATCTTTGGCCTCAGTGGCTCTGACTGAAGCCATATTTTTTTTCCGTTAAAATTTTTCAGCTTTATAATACTTTGCTTAACTTTTCAAAGGCATCTTTCACTCTTCATGCTTGATTCTGAAATTTCTAATTGATAACTCACATCTTGAGCTGTCTTCCTTATCAATGACCATACATCTGTTAATGGTTAGTTCTTTCTTGCTTTTCTTTCCTACTTTGTTAGGAAATTCCTGTAGTTTTCTTTCCCTGTTTGCTATCAAAATAATGTTATCTGCATATCTTTTGTTAAGATTGTCTCCACTAATAAATTTTGCTAAGGCTTCTAGTTCTCATAAGATTGTCTCACTGTAACAGTTAAATAAAAAAGTAAAAAAATAATAAAATACCCTTGTCATATGGTCCTTTATTTTTGTATACTTGCTCAAATTCATATTCTATCTGTATAAAAACAGTTTGTTTCCAGTAAAATTTCTGGATTATTCTAATACCTTTACAAAATAAAGTTTTCCTAGAAGTTCAAATAGATCTTTGCATCATAACTTATAAAATGCTTTTGTGTTGTCTATGAAACATAGGTATATATCCTCCTGTATTTGTATTGCTTGCTCTGGCAGTGTTCAGATTTTAAATATCATATTTCTTGCTCTAGTATCTTTAACAGAACTACACCGTTCTTGCTATACTTTTGTTTAATTCTGCTTCAGATTGAACCTGTCACTTTCAGGAGACCAGCAGTGGAGTCATCCATGAGGCCAAGTTTCCTAGAACACTCAAGCAGAATATTATTCAGCATTATTATATTTAGCTTAGTAAGAGACAAGACCAAATAAGAGAAGGAAGACTGTGATGCATCAATTTTCAAATAGGAGAAAGTCTCTCCGATTTGAAAATCAATATGAGATGCTATATTTTGAACTGAATTTAGCTCAATATAGTACAAAGCTAAATGCAAATAAGATAAAATCATCTGAAAGAACAATTTCTGTCTTCCCATAGTATGGCTGATGCTAACCTCCAGAAGAGTGATCCATTGCGCCTTCTCTGACCAATGATCACAGCTGACATGAAGTGGAAAGACTATATTGAATCAATTACTAGATCAGCTGCTAAAAAAAAGTTGGTTCACAGTTAGAAAATTTTTCTCTCCAGAATCCATCTTATATGAGTCTACCATTCATCCTTGCTTAGAATGTTACTGCCACATATGGTCCAGTGCTTCTATATTTAGAGATTCTTTATAAAATCCAAAGAAGAATCAGCAATATTATTAGTCCTGATCTGGTATCTCAGCTTCAGTCACTTTCCCACCAACATAAAGTTGCTTCCCTCTGCCTTTTCTATAAATGCTTTCACAGTAATTGTTTGGATGAGCTCTTCACTATGGTACCTCGGTTTTATGAATTTAAGCACAGTATTAGATTGGCAACAATGTCTCATCAATTCACAGTTTAATTGGTTAGCTATAACTAAGTTCTATGCTAACAGATTCTTTTCCCACCTTCTTGCTTGTGGAATTCTCTTCTGGTTTTCATGCTTTTCAATCAACTTTGAACTTCAAAAATTTAAATGCAATGTCATTCTTTATCTACTGTTTTCCCAATTACTCTTCTATTGTTCTCACTCCTTAATAATGTTTATGTTTTCTACTTCTTCCAGTGACCTCTTATGTCTTTGTGGTTTTACAGCCCTATATGGGGTAAATTCGAAAAAAAAGAAAAAAGTGTTGCATTGGCCTTCAAAATAGGGATGGACAGAATGCCTTGAAAAATCAACATTTGAAATCTTAACATTTTACTAGGGATTGAACACCAACCATGGATAACAGTGCAAAATACGCAATTATCCAATCCTTCAAACCAACTATCCAGGTAGAATTCCAAATAAAAAGGTTTTAAGTTAATAGACATGTAATAGTCTAATGAATTAATTGATTTTATTTATAATCTAACATTATTTCTGGGGTAATTTTTCAAAATGCTCAACAAATGGAATCTCAAACAATAAGAAAAGAAAGAAAAACAACAGGGCAAAATAATATTAAGCAAAGCAACAGTAATAAGGCAAAATGTTTGGTAGATAATTTCAAAGAGCCTGGTCTTGAACAAGTGAAAATCCTGGGGTCATTCTCCTGCTTGTCTTTATAGCTCAATTTTTATTCAGGTTTTTGACCACGCAAGCAAAAATAATGATAGTTTTAAAAGAGCTAGAATCATGCTTTGGTATAATTGAAAATGACGGCTCCCACCAGGCAGACAAGACAAGACATTGTAGCCTCTTAGCCTCAGATAAGTCGGATTTTCTTGTTCCCATTTCACCAGAGAAAGTTCACAAAGTAAGAATGGTATTCAAATAAAAGGGGTACAGTCATGTGACTGAAGCATTCTGAAAGAACAAAAATATGGGAGAATGAGGCAGAGAAGTGTTATTTTTTTTTTAATTTTAGGGTTTTTAAAATTGTGAAAAACATCATTTAATCAACTCAAAATTAAAAAAAAAAATTACAATGTGAGCGTTCTGGAAAGTTCTTATCACAACCAAGAAACCCTTGAAAAAAAAAGAAATCTGATATGTTTACCTTTTGACCAAGGAGCTTACAGCACCCTTTAGTATATCTTATGTGGCATGTCCATTCAGAATGCAAGCGATCATGGCCCTCCACATCTTCCTGCTCCTTGTAGCTCTAAATTTTAGCTTTTTGTTATTTCTCCCAACCCTTGTTCTACCATCCATTTGCTCAAGCCCATCAAGTATGTTACACACTGCTTTCCCCTGTCCCTCTCTCTCTCTGTCCTGTGAGTATCAGATTTCCCAAGCCCTTCTTCCTCATTACATGCTCCAGAAATTTCAACTGCCTCTTTTTGATGTTAAGTGTAAATTTCCACTTTGTTTCTATTTTCTCCAAAACATTGTTGTTGCTCACGTATTTGGACCATGGTATCCTCAGCATCTTTCTATAGAACCACATTTCTATTGCTTCAAGTCTTCTTCATCTTTGAAGAGATTGTCCAGCATTCAGTATCATACACAAGGACAGATATCATGTAACAGTTCAGTACTCTTTGTTTCTAATGAATTTTTTCCTGTCTCTTGATACTCAGCTTAGCTTTTGGAATGCATCTTTGGCCATCCCAATATGTCTTTGGATCTCAGTGTCACACTTTCCATCCTCTGTTAGAACACTTCCCAGGTTTTTAGTAACCCCGATTTGTAATTTGCATTTTGGGCTCATCCTTTTTTCTGATAAACATGCATTCTGTCTTCTTATAGTTTTTATTTACTTCTTTCTTCTTGCTTTCCTTCGCTACTTTATGGAGAAGCTTTTGTAGTTTCATTTCTGTGTCTGTTATACATATCTTATATTGTTAAGATTTTGGCCACAAATAATGAATCCAAACTTGCTGTATAGGTTGAATAAATCCGGTGAAAAGATTCATCCTTTTCTATTTTTGTATATCTGCTGAACTAATTTTCTGTCCATATGTAGGCAGTTTGCTGCCAGTATAAATTCTTGCTAATTCTAATATCTTTCTTGAATAAGCAGGACAATGACGTATAACCCTGACAGTTTTTCAGAATCTGATAATGACCGGGAATATGATAGCACATGAAATGCAAACAGAAATTTGAGGGGGGAGTTGTGTTATTAGGTTGGTGCAAAAATAATGACGTAATAATGTCGTTTTTTGACTTATTTTTTAACGTCAAAAAAAACGACATTATTAC
Source organism: Acanthosepion lycidas (assembly GCA_963932145.1). Taxonomy (NCBI): domain Eukaryota; kingdom Metazoa; phylum Mollusca; class Cephalopoda; order Sepiida; family Sepiidae; genus Acanthosepion; species Acanthosepion lycidas. Next base: position 13,890,883 of record OZ010597.1, read on the forward strand.
GTCATTATTTTTGCACCAACCTAATACTTGGAGATGCAAATTAATTAGCATCCAAGGCTATTTGCAGTTACAGGGAATACAAACTCATTACATTTGTGATTGGGATGACTTGTCATTTTTCTGTGTCAAGGATTTTTTTTTTTTTTATTGTGAAAGGAATAATTAATAGTAACGTCACTTACACTGAAGCAAGTTCTTCCACCTCAGCTAGTATTGTGTTCCCATTCTACTACACAGTCAGTCTAATTGTAGTTATATTAATATTAAACAAACACCCTTGTGTAAGTATTGTTCTTGTTTAACTGGTGGTGCTACTAAAAAGCATGCCATTCTTTCTGCCTAGTAATTATTCTTTACTAGCTTAAAATCTAGCAAGCTCCTGCAAAGGGCTCTTGATTGGGCCTTCAGCTCATTAAGGAGTTTTAGAGTGCCTAAGTCTTTGCATATTCTCAGCATTAGAAGTTCTCCTGGCTGCCATTTGACCTAGTTTTCATTTGCATGGGACTTTCTTTTCCTAGGTTAACGAGGGATTGAATTTAGATCTTGTTCTTCCTAGAGCTTAGTGAAAATTCAACACTTATAGGAGATAATGAAGGAAAAGGGGGAGAACAGCAATTAATATAACAAGGTTGTATATATGGATGGCAGAACAGAGGCTTGGAGAAATAGCAAAAGGATAAATACTACTAACAGTTAAAAAAGGATAGGAAATTGTGGAGAGCCATGATCACCCACATCCTGAAGTGACAGGAGTAACCTGCCTAATGAACTTGTGTAAATCAATAGCAGAACAGAGGCTGGGATGGAAAGTATGTGGACAAACATTGTTTAGAGTTATAAAGGGATAGGAGTAGGATAAGAACAGAGAGGGAGATTGTAAAGACACAATGGTTACTTACAGCAACAAAAAAAAAAGAAGTTATGGAGAGCTATGGTAACCCACATTCTGAAGGGACACAGCACATAAAACAAGAACTTTAAGTTACTTTATTTAACTCAGGTGTATCTTGACATATTAATCCTTCTTTACATTTAGATGGAAATACAGAATCTGCACCTATGATTATATAAAAGCCACTGATATTCAGTTAATTAATATTTTTCAATTAATAGCAATTATTGTCATCTTATTTATGATCTAACAACCACTAAAATTAAAACATGTCAAATCTAATTTCATTACAGCAGCCAGGAGGCATAAGTTCAAACTGGCTTGTTTAGCTTGAAATTGAAATCCCACACTCCAGTCATATAAGAAATTAATGTTTCTCCAAATTATATAAATTAGTGCTAAAGAAATTTGGCGCTCCACAGCTTCCTTTCCATAAATATCAGTAAAATATGCTTTTGAGAATAGAGTTGTTTTCTGGTGTTTTTTTTTTTTCATGATTCTAAATGCAAAAAAGTTCTCTTAGATGGGTTGCCCTACAAAAGTCAGAGCTGTTTGCTCTGTTATTTTCACATTGATGTTTTTTCAAGTGAACACAACAATCGCGGACAGAATTTGAACTCTGCCTGCCAATTCTATTTTCTACATTAATAAACATTGTACCAGTTGCACATCTATCAGATAATCAATACTTAATTTTGAAAAAAAAAAAAATTATGTGTATGTCTATGTTTAAGATTTTGCTTCTTTATTCATAATATCTTCAGATTATTTTATCAGAAAGAAACTAATATCTTTACATTTTTTAAAACCAATAATTGAAAATATTAGAAATGGAAGAATTAAAAAAAAAAAAAAATGAAAAAGTAAGTGACAGTGTTTTAAGAAATAACTAGGATAGAGTATTTTAAAAATATATTTTCTATGTATTTTTCTTAATTAGACAGATATTTGGGGCAACAAATTTCAAGAGTTGTTAAATAAAAACCAATAAGTATTCAAGATTTTTTTGTTGTGCTGCAAGTGAAAATTTATGAAATTGTCTTTATTTGTTGATATACGATAGACGTTTTATTTTAAATCAGTATCAGTTTGAATTAACAGACAGTTGTAACCTACAAAGGGGTTACTAAATGATGAATAACCGAAACGGAGGTTGGAAATGAAATAGTAATCTTTAAAACATCAACAAAATAAAATACTCACCAGCAGCATGAAGTAGGTAAACCACTGCTTGTGGTGCACTACTTAGCATATTACACCCACTTACAATAGCGTCCAATGTATTTATGCAGATTGGGACATACCCATTAGTGTTCATAGGTATGGTATATAACACAGACTATCAAAACAAGTTTTTAATGTAGTTGACAGGAAAGCAAGAAACTGGAAGAGAGTTCCACAGGTGAGAAATGCAAGAAAAAAAACATTAGAATAGAACTTATAGTAAGATTTAGCTATTTCAACAGTAAGACAGTGAGACCTAGCTGCCAATCTAGTACTATACTGAAATTTATGCAGCTGAGATACCAAAGAGAGGACTCATCAGAACAATTGCCATGAAAATATTTATAGAAAAAACATGGAAATAAAGCAGCTCCTAATATGCAAGGAGGTTACTGAAAATGAAGGAAACTGATAAAATATTAATGAGAAGAAAGGACAATAAAAGAAAGAACAGGGTTCAAGGCGGCAGAAGATGATGATGGACATTGCATTTAAACTTTTGAAGATCATAAGTGACAGGAAAGCAAGAACTATGCTATAATTCATAGAAAAATCACAGGGAAACAATGTTACACCATTGGGGAAAGTGACTGAAGAAGAGATGCAAGGTCAGGATAACATTGCAGATACTTTGGATTTTGTCAACATCTCAAGATACATAGCAGAAGCACCAGACAAGATGTGGCAACAGTATTCACTGCATGAAAAAATGGTAGATTTATAAGTTACAAAGAAGACAGTATATTCAATACAGTCATTTTATTTCAGCAACTAAATTCTCTGTGATTCTAAATGATAAATAGGCTCCAATGACAAAGAAATACGTTAGTGTTGTATCATACCTACAGACAATAAAGGGTATGTCCCCATTCACATACAGTAGTAAATACTGTATGCTGGTCTGCAGTTGGAGATTCATTGTGGAATTCACTTCTAGCAGTTGACTACTACTTCTACGCACTGCTGTCGAATCTTATATGTGTTGTTCTTGTCCTAAGTATTATCATTCATTACCAACCTTTGTGTGATTATTCTATTCAGTAACTATTGCTAGGTTACAACAATTAGTTACTGTAAAATTGGTCAAAGTATGGTCAAATAAGTCAAGCATGTAAGAAGTATAAAAATATCAAATTATGTGAATATATAAAAAGTAGTCAAATTGGTCCAAGTCAGTATGATAACTCTTCTGGAATTTTCTATATTAACCAGTTTTAAAGAACATATCTTTTTTATTTTTTTTTAATCATTTCACTCCAAGCAATGCAATAATGCCATTAGAATGCAATGGGCACTGTGAGTGAAAGATAATGAAAATACTTTAGAAGGAACTGGAAACCTAATTTTAAACAGGAAACAAGAGATAAACATCTAATCCTGTTCAAAATACTGGGGAGGGGTGTGAACTAGAAGACAGGTGAACATATCTACTTGTATATATTATAATTTTAAAAAAATATTATCCTAAACTCCAATTTGCAAGCATTTTTAGAATGATATGACAAATTATAGTTAATCAACAGATAGAAAGCAAATTTTTTTCTCATCTTCCATTATTTTCATGGACATTTTTTATATCGCATTTCATGATGAAAAAATAAAATAAAACCTTTCTTTTATTTTCTACACTGTTTTCAGCCATGTTTAATATCAAAATTTTCAACTAAGAATTCAGGTCAGCCAAGTTCATCTGCTTGGCTATATAAAGCATCGAATCATTAATTCCTCTAACTTGATTTATCTAAATAAGATTTAAATGATTTATTGCTACAGCTGATCCCAACAAATACCTTAGATTTATCATTTACTGTAAAAGTTAAAAACATCTAACCTAATTATTATCAAGAACTTAGGTCTTCCCTTTGTAAAAACAACATGGTTTATGAATTCTAATGTCTGTTGGGAGAAAACATCACCAATATCAATAATAAAGAACAAATTAAATTCTTACGTTGACCACACATGCACCACACTCTCTCAGAGATTGACTTGTTTCTTATCGAAACTAAGTTCAATTCATGCACTCATGAATCACACAAACAAAACTATTATTAAACTAAATATAATCAAAACTAAATATTAGACAAATTTTAGTACATGATACCAAAATAATATAAAGCACTCATTCCAAAGAAAGATTATGTTTTAGAAGCCAGTTTTATACAAAAGAAACAATACACATTAAATATATATATATATATATATATATATATATATATATAAACACAGATTAACACCTAACAGATCACATTTGCCAGTAAATTAATGGAGTTTAACACATTTAAAGGGGAACAGATTTTTTGTAAATAAAGTGTTCAATATTAAAAGAAAAATAGAGTAACAATACTTAGCTATAAAGAAAAGTTCAAAATACTTATCTTCTGACTTCAAGTTTCTTGATTATATATATATATATATATATATATATATATATATATATATATATATATATGAGAGAGAACAGAGGTCAACAATGAGTGGCGACAGTGTTTCAAGCTTGACTGCAATTAAACAGACTGTCACCACTCAGTGTTGACCTCAGTGTCCATTCTCATGTTTACACATGTTTTGTCCAACATTAAGCACTTTTACCTATAGATATAAAGTTAATAGAAAACAATATATATATATATATATATATATATATATATATATATATATATATATATATATATATATATATGAGAGAGAACAGAGGTCAACAATGAGTGGCGACAGTGTTTCAAGCTTGACTGCAATTAAACAGACTGTCACCACTCAGTGTTGACCTCAGTGTCCATTCTCATGTTTACACATGTTTTGTCCAACATTAAGCACTTTTACCTATAGATATAAAGTTAATAGAAAACAATATATATATATATATATATATATATATATATATATATGAGAGAGAACAGAGGTCAACAATGAGTGGCGACAGTGTTTCAAGCTTGACTGCAATTAAACAGACTGTCACCACTCAGTGTTGACCTCAGTGTCCATTCTCATGTTTACTCATGTTTTGTCCAACATTAAGCACTTTTACCTATAGATATAAAGTTAATAGAAAACAATATATATATATATATATATATATATATATATATATATATATATATATGAGAGAGAACAGAGGTCAACAATGAGTGGCGACAGTGTTTCAAGCTTGACTGCAATTAAACAGACTGTCACCACTCAGTGTTGACCTCAGTGTCCATTCTCATGTTTACTCATGTTTTGTCCAACATTAAGCACTTTTACCTATAGATATAAAGTTAATAGAAAACAATATATATATATATATATATATATATATATATATATATATATATATATGAGAGAGAACAGAGGTCAACAATGAGTGGCGACAGTGTTTCAAGCTTGACTGCAATTAAACAGACTGTCACCACTCAGTGTTGACCTCAGTGTCCATTCTCATGTTTACACATGTTTTGTCCAACATTAAGCACTTTTACCTATAGATATAAAGTTAATAGAAAACAATATATATATATATATATATATATATATATATATATATATATATATGAGAGAGAACAGAGGTCAACAATGAGTGGCGACAGTGTTTCAAGCTTGACTGCAATTAAACAGACTGTCACCACTCAGTGTTGACCTCAGTGTCCATTCTCATGTTTACACATGTTTTGTCCAACATTAAGCACTTTTACCTATAGATATAAAGTTAATAGAAAACAATATATATATATATATATATATATATATATATATATATATATATATGAGAGAGAACAGAGGTCAACAATGAGTGGCGACAGTGTTTCAAGCTTGACTGCAATTAAACAGACTGTCACCACTCAGTGTTGACCTCAGTGTCCATTCTCATGTTTACACATGTTTTGTCCAACATTAAGCACTTTTACCTATAGATATAAAGTTAATAGAAAACAATATATATATATATATATATATATATATATATATATATATATATATGAGAGAGAACAGAGGTCAACAATGAGTGGCGACAGTGTTTCAAGCTTGACTGCAATTAAACAGACTGTCACCACTCAGTGTTGACCTCAGTGTCCATTCTCATGTTTACTCATGTTTTGTCCAACATTAAGCACTTTTACCTATAGATATAAAGTTAATAGAAAACAATATATATATATATATATATATATATATATATATATATATATGAGAGAGAACAGAGGTCAACAATGAGTGGCGACAGTGTTTCAAGCTTGACTGCAATTAAACAGACTGTCACCACTCAGTGTTGACCTCAGTGTCCATTCTCATGTTTACACATGTTTTGTCCAACATTAAGCACTTTTACCTATAGATATAAAGTTAATAGAAAACAATATATATATATATATATATATATATATATATATGAGAGAGAACAGAGGTCAACAATGAGTGGCGACAGTGTTTCAAGCTTGACTGCAATTAAACAGACTGTCACCACTCAGTGTTGACCTCAGTGTCCATTCTCATGTTTACACATGTTTTGTCCAACATTAAGCACTTTTACCTATAGATATAAAGTTAATAGAAAACAATATATATATATATATATATATATATATATATATATATATATATATATATATATATATATATATATATATATATAAAGAAAAATTGTCCAAGTAACCTAAAATATGTAGTTTTAATCATCCGGTGAAAAATTTTTGACCAAAAAAGAGAGTAGACTTTTGTATCCAAGAATTCCAATATTTAAACCTGTTTCTCATCATGCTTCGAAACACCTACTAATATACAATAAATATTAATAGTCTTATTATCAATATTATTATTTTTGTTGTTTTTTTTTTTTTTATCTCTTGA
>OZ010597.1:13910485-13932985 GCA_963932145.1 Acanthosepion lycidas
AGCCTTGGATGGCAACTGGTCTAGAAGGACAACTCAGAATTCTAAACTTGTGGACAGTTGTTTGGGGACCTTTTGGCATGTAATGTAAAAAATGTGTTTGGTTCTGCACAAATCCTTCACCACTATAATCAAATCATATGTGCTGGTGCCTGGGCTGTCAGTTCCTAGGAAAAATTGTCCAAGTAACCTTCTAAAATATGTAGATATACTAAGCCAATGAAAAATTTTTGAGCAAAAAAATACAAGAGAGAAAAAAAACATCTGTGTCCAAAAATCAAGAATTCTGACTTTTAACCTGTTTCTCGTTATGCTTTGAACACCTACTAATATACAATAAATATTAATAATCTTATCAATATTGTTTTTTTATCTCTGAAATTTCTTTATCAGCCTATTTTTCATATATATATATATATATATATATATATATATATATATAACTATTCATAAGGAATGAAAGTCATTCATTAGACAAATTCATCCACAAAAATTTTGCTATTTTTTGATAGAATACACTTAGGAATGTCAATTATGAAAAAAAGCAGCAAAAAAAAAAAAAAAAACCAAAAAAAAACAACAGTGTGTTCTGTCCCTTTCACCAGGTGGCCATAAAATGAAAAAATTCATCTGTTTTCAATAAAATATATTAAATTTGAATATAAGAAATTTGGTGTAGAAAAATGTTTAAATATTACTCTCTTTCCTAATATATGTGCTTTATATACGTGTATATATATATATATATATATATAAAAAGATAAATTGTCGAAGTAACCTTCTAAAATATGTAGATATAATAAGCCGATGAAAAATGTTTGAATATTAGTCTCTTATGAGCTTAATATAAAACTATATATATATATATATATATATATATATACACATATATATATATATAAGAAAAATTGTGTTATGATTATTCTACTTTTGCTGTTCATTTCTCCAGATGTTTTCAAATAATGTCTTTGACAGTCTTCAGTTTGAAGATAATCATGAAAATAACACTGATATCACATTTTTAGACATATTTAACAAAATTTCACCAAAGTATATTGAAATACTAAAGATTAAATTTGTTCAGTAAATTCGCCATTGGTTTTAACCACAGCCTCCAGATGAATTCAGGATCTCCTGCAACTCTTCTGGATGGTCTCCTTCTTTAAGTTGGTGAATGCTGCCATAATACTTGCCTTCAGTTCATCTTTGGTGTTACAGGGAGTTTTGTTGGCCTCTTGCTCTACTGTACCTCACAAATAATAATCAATTGGATTGCAATCTGGAGAGTTAAGTGGTCAGGTGATGTGATGATAGAAGAAATTATCTGACAGCCATGACTGGGTTCTCCTGCTTGTGTGGCATGGCACAGGGTCTGTCAGCAGCTACCCTCTTGAACCTCCTCAAGTCACTTGATGTAGACCTCTGCGTTGAGTCTGAGGCCCTGTGGGAAGAACAATGGAGGTGTAAAGTTGTCATCACTCGTGATCACTCCAAACAGCATGATGTTGACGATATTTGGTTTTCATCGCTCTTGGTACAACTTTTGGGAACACAGCATCCTCTGCAATGTCCTCAGATTAACACCCAAACACTCTGAAATGTTCATATTGGAACTTCCAGTATAAATGCCAAGTGGTACAGCATACCATTTCCAAATCTCTAGCGGGGTGAATTGCATCATGGTGATCTTTTTCCCACAGCTGGTGTCCAACTGACCCTACTATACTGTGCAGTCAACAAAATTAAAAGCAAACAATCCCCATACACAAAACTATAAATATGAAATGGCGATGAGTTTATCCATCGCACCCTGCGTGTGTGTGTGTGCATATATATTTTCTGTTTATACATTATTTTTTATAAATACACTTATTTGACTAAATGCTCTGTTCTTTAATTAAACAGTATTAATTATATTTATCAACCTGAATGTTCAATAAATTTTGTAGAAAATATGCATCCTTCCACAAGAATTGAACCTGTATCATATACGGAACTGTCATTTAGCCTGACAAGCTATGACTGTTCAGCCACAAAGCACTTCTGGTTTAGGTTTGGTGTGGTTTATTTTGTTTTACGGCATATCAATCTCAATGGGTTATTTAATACCAAAAACATTTTTAGGATAGATTCATATGAATAGAATACGTATTCTTTGGTTTAGGTTTGGAGGTGGTTTATTTTGTTTTACGGCATATCAATCTCAATGGGTTATTTAATGCTGACAACATTTTTAGGATAGATTCATATGAATAGAATATGTATTCTTTGGTTTAGATTTGTTTGGTTTATTTTGTTTTATGGCATATCAATCTCAATGGGTTATTTAATGCCAACAAAAGTTTTTATTGCTGGTAATAATTTTTTCAAAAAAGTATTGCTAGTAATAGTTAACTATTTGCCCATAGCTGGGACCTTAACAGGTGCTACCACCCCCGGGTCATTGTGGACCTGTGAACACCAGCAATTAAGAGGTGGTGCCACACTCCTCAAAACCTCCTGATCAGAGGCCTTGCTGCTGGACATAGTTTATTGTCTTACGACAAAGCACTTCTGGTTTAGCAAAGTTCAAATTACTGCTTTTAAGAACACATCTTTTCTGATTTTTCTCTATCATATCTGCTCTGAAATTGTAGCCTATGACAACATATTACATGAAATGGATTAAATTCAACAAATATTTTTAATATATTTTCTGTTTAAACATTTTTATGGATCCATGCATATTTGTTGCATTTAATCCATTTCAGGCCAGGAATTTTAAAAACCAAAGTGTAAGTGCACTGGCCAAATTAAACAGAAACAAAGCAGTGGAGCCAGACAAAATTGTAATAGAGATGTTGGAAGACTTGAAGCAATAGAAATGTGGTTCTATAGAAAGATGCTGAGGTTACACGGTCTAAACATGTGAGCAACAAGGTTTTGGAGAGAATGGAAACAAAGGGAAAATTTACACTTAACATCAGGAAGAGGAAGTTGAAAATTCTGGAGCACCTAATGAGGAAGGAGGGCTTGGGAAATCTGATACTCACAGGACAGACAGAGAGAAAGAGGGACAGACGAAAGCAGCATGTAACACTTGATGGCCTTGAGCAAATGGATGGTGGAAAAGGGTTTGGGAGAAATAATAAAAAGACAAAACTTATTAAGAGCTACAAGGGACAGGAAGATGTGAAGGGCCATGATTGCTTACATCCTTAAGGGACATGGCACATAAAAATTAGATTGACAATAAGGCTGCATCAAGTTACAGTTGAATTGACTAGATGTAACCATAAGTTCAATGCTAACAGTTTCTCTTCTCCCACTTCTCACTTGTGGAACACTTGTCTGGCTCTCATGCTTTTCAGCCATAAAGTTGGCTGAAAAGTATGAATTATCTTCAAAAATTTTAATACAATGTCAGTCTTGATCTACTGTCTTAATTACTCTTCTATTGTTCTCATTCATTCATAATGTTTTGTTCAGTAATTTTTTAATTCCCAGTAACCCTTTGCATCTTAGTGGCTTTACTGCCTTGCTTGCGGTAAATTTAATTTAAAAAAAAAAAAAAAAAGTGACTTGCTAGAAAAAGATAGGGAGTTGTGTTGGGCTCAACCACAAATCACTGATCCTAAAAAGTTAAGAAACAACTATTAATATAATTAGCTCTTAGATTCTTTAATTTGACAAATCCAACTATTGTCTGTTTGGATGCAAGAAACTTTGGAATTGGTTGTGTTCTCTTGTGAGAATATAATGGGATCTGCTTTGTATGATCTAGTGGAAGACACTGATTTTGTGGACAAGGAATCATCAATAGAGGACAGACAAACTTTTGGTTTTAGTGACGGTATTTCGTCAGGAAATACACAGGCTACGATTTGTCCTTACACTCACAGGAACCATGACAAGTGCTCATAAACATAAACATGCAAAAATGCAAATGGAGGAACATTAATTTCCAGCACTTGATGCAATAAAACGAACAAACTGATAAAAACAGACCAAATGTTGGGGGTCTACTAGTAATGGTAGTGGAAGAAAAAAATCAAATGCAAGAATTGTGCTCAGAAATGACATCTGAAAACTGACTGTAGAGCTAAAGGAAAGACAAGCCTTGAATTTAGTAAGCCAAAACATTTTGCTATTTGTCATTGCAGCCAAAGGGTTGACACGAGAAATGATGGTACTATCTACTTTCTCAATACAGTGTGTCCTCACATACCACCTTGGCACACAACTAAAACTTTGTTGAAAGGAGTGCCAATTGGTACTGGTGCTGACTTATCAGTAATGTCCATGTGTCAATATCACGAACTTAATTTAAAATCTTCACTCAGACTGACTAAGGCAATATTTAAATCACCAGGTTGTATCTTGGACAATTTACCATGTTGATCAGCAATAGTTCTAATGTGCTCATTTCCAGCAACCTATTAAGTCTTAGTGATGCTTGTGATCTAGGATTAGTGCAGAAGGTGAAAAGATCAATAATACAGAGACCAGTTTTCAGTGAACTTAATGATAAAGCAGAGATTTTTACCAAATAACAAAAACCACATCACTTTAAGACTTCCAACAGTAGCAACAAAAAAAACAAAAATGGATAGCACGTGTAACAAGAAGAGAAAATAATGATATACTCAAAATGTTAACCTTTCCACATTACCAAAAAACAAAAAAATTAGAATTAAACTGCTATAAATATTAGAAAGTGCTATAACATTTAGTGGACTTGAGAAGTCTAATTTCCTAAAAGATGTTTTAAGAAGATTTCATAAATTTCAACTGACTAAAACACTATTTGGTATATAAATGCTGAATGTTTCCAGTGTGGAAATGTTTAATTTTACCATATGTTCATGCCAAAGTTAGTAAAATAAAATGTATGTATAAAGACAATCCTTCATCAGACCCAATAAACTGGTGCTACAAAATCACAAAGAGCTTTACCAAATAACAAAAAAAAACACATCACTTTAAGACTTCCAACAGTAGCAAAAAAAAAAAAAAAAAAAAAAAAGGATAGCACATGTAAGAAGAGAAAATAATGATATAATCAAGATGTTAACTTTCCACATTACCAAAAAACAAAAAAAATTAGAATTAAACTGCTATAAATATTAGAATGTACTATAACATTTAGTGGACTTGAGAAGTCTAATTTCCTAAAAGGATGTTTTAAGATTTCATAAATTTCAACTGATACTAACACTGTTTGGTATATAAATGCCGAATGTTTCCATTATGGAAATCGTTAATTTTACCATTATCACCCTCATCTGGAAAGACCATTATATATAAAAGAAAATAGCTGAGACCATTAATACCATTGTGTGTTCTATCGTCAAAAGATGCTCTGCATATAACCTTATGCTCAACTCAGTTGGGTTCACTAAATATTAGGTTGGTGCAAAAATAATGTCGTTTTCTCACTTATGTTACTATGTGAGAAAACGACATTATTTTTGCACCAACCTACTAAGTAAATCTATTATGTTCCTAAAAAAATATTACTTCAAAACACAGAGAAAGAGGAGGGCATCTTTTATCACTGCAAAAGTAAAACCAAACAAGTGATATAAACACATAATTAGATAAGTACATGTTAATTAAAAGATCTTTCTTAATTTCTTTTGCAGATTGCAATGATGGGTGGAGAATGTGAACTGCAGAAATTGAATATTTTCAATGCTAATTAAATATTCTGTAATCAGCTACCAAAGTTCATTTAGCTGTATTACAATTAAGATTGCTAATTGTGACTCATGTTGAGAGCTTCCAACTTTTTGGTCTACATAGTGTAATTGTAAAAGAATCATTAAAAAAAAAAAAAAACCAACAAAGCACATACAAGAAATTCTCTCTCATTTATATATTGGGTTGGAAAAAAAATTTGTAGTGTTTTCGAATAGGTGGCATTTCAACCCAATTTCCTTTCACATGTGACTGAAATTTATGACATACAGGAAACCCTTGATTAGTGCGGCTAATGTGTACATTAAAAGAGATGCTCTAATCAAAAATGTATTAATTGAATATAATAACTTATATGAAATGATGTAATCTGTGCCTCAAATTTTAGTCTCATTAACTATTGATTTCTAATTTATGTACTTTTTAATTAAAATATAGGTACATATCAGAAGATACAATAAAAATGCTATGAATTAATGGTTATTAATCCGATTTTTTATAAAAAACTTATTTCAAGTGGTTTGTTGCATGGTATTCTTCTGTTCTTCATATAATTGGCGGTACTGAGAAATTGCCCCTTCAAATTTTCCAAAAATGTCCTAATCATTAGTATTTTAACCTGAAATTTTATTCATAACCTTTCTATAGTAAATGTAGACATCTTTTATATTTTGATATTTTTTTAATAAATGTAAATTTCTGTATCTAATTAAGTCATCCATTTTTTTAACAAAAAATTTCCTTAAAAAAAAAAAAAAAAAAAAAAAATATATATATATATATGATCAAACTGAAATGCTGATTAAAAACAATACCAGCACATCAGTGAAGCTTCCCATGTCTCATAGGCAAGAAAGTTAACCTTGCAAAAAATAGCTTCTTAATTTTAATGCCTCCAAAATTAAACTACTCATTTTAATCATCTGGGAGAAGCTTTTTTGCCTTCCATCAGTATGGCTGATGCTAACCTCCAGAAGAGTGACTCATTGCACCTTCTCTAGCTAACATTTTCCAAGGATATGAAGTAGAAAGATTATATCAAGTCAATTGCCAGGTTCACTATGTTAGGCTTGATAATTTTTCTCAACAGAATCTATCTTATATATTTATAAATCTACCATTCATCTAGGCATTTAATATTGCTGCCACATCTGGTCTAGTGCTTCTGCTATGTATTTAGAGATTCTTGATAAAATATTAAGAAAAATCTGCAACACTATTGATCCTGACCTGGCATCTTGGCTTAAGTCACTTTCCTACTGCTATAAAATAGCTTCCCTGTTACTTTTCTATAAATATTTTCATAGTAAATGTTCTGATGAGCTTTTCTCTTTCGTGCCTAAACTATATGAATTTATGTGGTATTAGATTGGCAGAAACGTCCACTTCTACGTTTTAAATAGCTAGATGTAATTGTTGCAATTTTTGTCAGGAGGGATATTTTCTTTGGTGGGACTTTCTATTTTAGGGGCCAACGAACATCACTGACAAGAAAAGTGAGGTCTACTTAAATACCTGTACCCATGAAAATATAATGTTTATAGTAATAAGAAATAATGCTAGATTTCTTTTTTTTAAATCGTCGATTGCTTAAAAATTACTTACTTTATTTTGGGTTAAGAAAATAAAATTAGCAGATATAAACATCAAAAAGGTTTCAATGAGAAAGATGGAATTCTCAAAAAGGATAACTGAGGTAGAATTAAGTTGTTGCATGAACATAAGAGAAGGAGGTAAGAAGTGCAGTTGATGAGGATATGTAGGAGATAACATTTGACCTTAGACTGTAGTGATCAGGGAAGCATATTCTGAGGAGTGTTACAAAAAGTAGTGTTTCTTGCCAGTCAGAATGGAGCTTCCTTCTTAGTAATAGAATATGAAGAGAATGTAGAGAATTCATTCCAGGTTTATGTAACATGGTGGGTTTTAGGTGTGAAGGCCTGAATTGGTGGAACTATGTTGCTGGTTTGAACATCTGCCGTAGAAATAACGCCAGACTACTGAGAGGCCTGCAGCATTTCATCTGTAGGAAGAGAGTTGTATAGGGGGAATATAATTTATTACCCACAATGCTGTGTAATAATTATACTATATATATAAATTTAAGATCTTTTGCAAAAATAGACATCAAAAGATAAAATATTTGTATAAAAGTAAATTTTATTGTCAAAATCATTGTGCTATTAAAAATAGAGACTGCAAAAAGTCATGATATGAAGGCTAAAGACACTATAAAACTGGAGATATTTGTGAAAAATGAAAGTGTGAAAAGTTGTTTAAATGTAAACAAAACAAAAACAAAAAATTTGCATTAGAATTTGCATTAGAATTTTTTTTTAAATTTACCAAAAATTAAATAATTATTGGATTTTAATAAAATTGTCCATTCTTCTATATAATAAAAGCAAATGTGTCACACTTTTTCAACTTTACTCCTGAAGTCTGTAGCCCAACATATACCATTTTGGAATCAGGTTGGATCCGTGAGCAAATTAAAAACATTCCAGACTGGATCCAGACTCACAATCCTGAAAGTTTGGATTCCCAAGTTTTCCTATTACTGGGATTATTTTCGGTGATTTTGTTTACATGACTTTTTATGACAAAGTTTTTTGTACAATAACAATTTTTATAATTTGGAAATAAATTTGACAATAATCAAACTTAAGTAAAAGGTGCCCATAAAATAAAAATAATTGTTTGTATGGAAAGTAAGGACCTATGTACATCAAATTGTCTTCAAATTAAGTGTCGGCAGAAGAATTACTGTTGAACTTTTAAAAGGTAAGCTTAAATATTAATGCAATACTTAAATGCAGCAATCAATTTTGAGTTCTTCTGTAGTTTATTGTTGCCTATTGCATCTAGTCCTCCCCCATAGCTATTGTGATGAGAACCCAATCAAGACCCATCCACAGAAGTTAGCTTAAATGCCACCTGATAGGGCGGCTTTGAAATTTTTGAAAAAGAGTGCACACAAAATGAGTAGCAAACATACAAGATAAACAATGCTCAAACAAGTGTTGCAACAAGGTAGGCAGTTATAGCAGTGGATGTCTACACAATGCAGCAATTGCATGGATTAAGTATAGTGCTTGAGGCATGACAAATTTAAGATTAGCTTTTTGGAACATTTCTGGAATTTTTTTTTTTTTTTTTTTTTAAATGAGTATGATCTGATCTAGGATTGACTGAATCTGCAGAGGCAAAAAAAAGCCACAGATATAAAAAAAAAAATCTTCTGTATTCCTACAATACACACTCAGATCTCTAATAATTTATTATATATATATATATATATATATATATATATATATATATATATATACACACACACATATATATTTTAAACGACAAAAGAGAAGCCACAAATGTTTATGATTATAATAAGGATTTTTTTTAAATATATATTATACTTTATTTTTCATATATTTTTTTTGCTACACATGTTTCAGGTCTAGCAACCTTCATCAGGTGAAGAGTGGTTATTTCCACATATTATTTAAAGGAATTAATTTTTTTCCATATGTTTTCTCATGTTTAATCATTGTCTTTTGTGTGTAGAAGTAATTGAAATTTTCTTGGATCTTGGATCCCTTGGATCTCAAAATGTAAAATAGGGTACCATTCAGTTAGTATCATGAAGCTCTTTCAGTGTACCATATTTTTTAAAATTCTGTCGGTGTTGGTCAGACCCTTGTTGATTTGACATGGAATGACTCACTTTTTACTTCCTCTTCTTACATTCATATAACACACTATTCAGTAACCCTTGAGCATCTCTTGAGCTTTGTATTGGGTGAACTTAATTAAAAACGAAAAGAAAAAAATGTTATTTCTTTGAGAGATTTGAAAATACCATCAAAAAGTATTACTAGTGAAATTATCGCAATTAAAGTAGTTTGATAGGTTCAAATATTTTTAGTAGTTACCTATTTCTTATACGAGATGCAGGTATCATTGCCCAGTAGTAATAATAGAAATATCATAATTGGATTGTCATGAATTCATTTTTAATGATAGAATATTTAAAAATAAAAATGAAAATTTGATTTTCTACGGGTCACGTCACTTTCCTGAGCAGAAAATCATGGCTCTCCACAAGTTCCTGCCCTTTGTAACTCTTAGCAATATTTGGCTTTTTACTATCCCTCCCAGTCCCGGCTCTTCTATCCATTTATACAAGTTCATCAGGTAGGTTACACACTGCTTCCCTCTGCCCCACTTGCTTTCAATGTCTTGTGAGTGTCAAATTTTCTAACCCTTCTTTCCTTATTATGCATCCTAGAAATTTGAACTGTATCTTTCTAACTATAAGTGTTCTTTTCATCCCAATTTTTTCAGATTTCTTTATTGCACACATACTCTGTCCATGGTATTCTCAGCATCTTTCTATAGAACCTCATCTGTTGCTTCAAGTCACCTTTCATCTGTGAAAAAATTTGTCTAGCATTCACTGCCATATAGCAAGACTGATAATAGCAGTTCGACATATTTTTCTTTATTTCTAATGATAAATTTCCAAAATATACTGCTAAAAATGTTGATTCTGCTTACTTCTCTTTATTCATGAGCTGTGATCTAAATGCCAAGTTAGTTACCACTAACGAAAAATTTAATTATAAAGCTATCAACAAAACAATTCCTTATGTATAAAGATCACAAAAAATCAGATTAGAAATTAATAAAAAAAATGTTATTTTTAAAAATTTGATTTTTAAAACTGAATATGCAAATTATCTATCTCATTAAGCAAGAACTGCTCAGTTGAGAAATATACAAGACACATATTTGAATAATAAAAACATTTATTCTACTACTTCTTGGCCTTTTGGCCATGATGAAAGTGGCTATTGGTTCTTTCCTCATTCAAGATGGTTTAATGGATTCCAACTCTGCTGCATCAATTTTCTCAGTGCACTAAGAGGTGGGGTTGAAATACTATCAACACCAGTGTGACTGTGGTTGTGGGGTCAGGGAAATTTTTGTCTTTGGCATTGGAAGGTTATTGAACAGAATAATCACATAAAGGTTGGTAATGAATGATAATACTTAGAACAACACATAAAAGATTCGCCAGCAACATGTAAAAGGAGTCAACTGTTAGAAGTGAGTCAAGTGATGAGGTAGTGCTGCCCTGGGTCAAGAGGGTGGCTGCTGACAGATCCCAATGTCTAGCAACTGGACTCTGCACCATGCCATACAAGCAGGGAGAACCCAGTCATGGCAGTCAAACAATTTCTGTGACCACATCACCCCTTACATCTGGCTACCTAACTGACTGCAATCCCTTGATTATTATGTGTGGGGCACAGTAGAGCGAGAGACCAACAAAACTCCTTGTAACACCAAGGATGAGCTGAAAGCAAGGATTATGGCAGAAGTCACCTACTTAAACAAGGAGACCATCCAGAAGAGTTGCAGGTGATTCTTAAGTTGTCTGAAGGTAATAGTGATTCTATTGAATAAATTTTCTGTAGTATTTCAAGAATTTTTTGCGTAATTTTGGTAAATATATCTGTTAAAATGAGATGTCTGTAATTTTCATTTTTGTGCAATTTAGATGACAACGTATCCATCACCCCCCCCATATATATATATATATATATATATATATATATGATGGATCATGAACATCGCTCATCACCAATTTTACAAACAAAAATACATCTTAGATGACAAATGGTATCTTGAATGATGAACATGCAAGCCAATGACAATGTGGGTGACAAGCTGGGATAATGTCGCTCGGAGACTTCTGAAAAAAATCATTTTAATATCCTTAATTCCTTAGTTCTCATCGACAAAACTTTACAGGACCCTGACTTTGGCCTGGAGGAAGTCGTGGCCAGCAGAGTCTTCACTGAAGATTTTGCTGTATTGTTTTTGTTTTGTGTATGAACTTGTACACAAAGTACTATTGTAAAAGTTTAAATAGACAATACTATTTGGGGTAAATAGTTTTAACTTACGAGCTTTTCAGGTCACTAACAGGTTACAGGAACAAATTAAATTTGTGAACCAAAGTTCAACTGTGCGCACACACACACACACATATATATATATTAGTGGAACCTTGGCTTATGAAGACATCCACTTACAAAAAACTCGCCATATGAACAAAAATTTGTCAAAAAATTCATTTCCACTTATGAAATCAAGAACCTTGCTAACCGAACACTCCTCTGTGGCCTAATCGGATAAGGCACATCAGGCTATATGCCGTTTCCGTATAGGATACAGGTTTGATTCTTGTCAGAGGACGAATATTTACTATGAAATTTCTTGGACATTAAAGCTGGTAAATGTTGTTAATACTGTTTATTATAAACAGAGCATTTACTTAAATATTTGTATCTATAAAAAAAAGAACGTATAAACATAAAAAATGTCTTAAAAATAATTGTTGCACTGTGTCCATTTCATGTGTGACGTTATATATATATTTAAACAGGTTTGGTTAAATAATTTAGACTTAAATTTCTGTTGCGATCCTTTCAAGTTCGTGGATTAATATTTTGGTAGACTTAGGGCCTTGGGGAACATCCATGTTAGTATGAAAGGAACTAGAAAAAATGACCTTTATTCCCTGTTTAGATAGGAATGATTGGATTAAATCAAGTAAATGCCCTGTAATACCATCACCCTGAAGCTTATGTAGAAGACCAACATGCCAAACCCTGTCAAATGCCTTTGTGATACCTAGAGCCACAGCTTGAGCTTCACCATTATCAAGAGCTTGATATATATATATTCAGTTATAACTGTAAGCACATCCTCAAAAAAACGTGTATTAAAAACAAAAAAAATAAAAATAACCTAGATTATATATTTAGAATCCTAACATTTTTAAAATAAAAATAAAATTTTTATATAATGGCATTTATAAAATTTAATAAAAATAAAATTTGACATAATTGTGATCTAGAGTACTTAATCTATAGTGATATATAAATAAATAAATAAAACAATGACTATTTCAGGTCCTAATGGCTATTGTACAACTTGACCCAAGCATCTTCTGGACTGAACACTCACAAAGAATAATAACCGAATATTTATAGCTTATATCCCCAGAGCATAACCCTAAAAAAACTAGGACATATGGCAAGTCTACATCTAAGTAAATAAAAAAAAAAAAATACACAGGCTACTGGGGCACTTTGCCATTGTCACAATCTCTTCACTCAGAGCACCACACCTGTAAAGAGTTTAAATCTCACTAGGATACCCATTCCTGTATCTTTGTTCCAGAATAAACTAAGCTAAAGAAATCATTTACAAAAACCACTGCTAGGGAAAATTATATCAAAAACAAGCTTAACCATGCTTTCACTAACAAGACTAACATGTATCGATGGCTGCATTATCCTTCAGACTAGTATATAGGATACAAATCCTATATCATTCCAACAAATGACTAAAAAACACAAAGTAGAATTGCACACCCGCAAAATCGGATCAAAACGACTAAAAACAGATTTCGCAATAAGGTATGAAATTAATTTTCTGACCAATGAAAGGAGGCGATTTGCTAAACTAAAAAAAAGATAACGAGCCAGTGTAAAAAAAAAGACAACAATAAATAGAGAACTTCAAGTCAATCACCAGTCAGAAGGGCGCAGAGATCATAGAGGACAGAAGACTGACAGTAAATTCCATCACTGACTCAACTCGACACTAAGAGCCGAAAGTGGAGTAGGAAAGGAAAACAACAACAACAAATTTACAACTGACTCCAAAACAATTCAACCCGATAAGTACATTTTCCTCTTATCTTATTTCTCATCCACACTCTTTTTGAATTTAAATTGATCGCCCCTTTTTCCTTTACACCTATACAAAAACAAAAGAAACAGACATTACTCTGCTACTCTGTTGAAAGACAGCGAACACAGACATTTTTGTCAAAATCACATTTTGCTTAAAGTTAAACAAACTAAAAGCATTAATCTTTTTTTTACCCTATTCACAAGATAAATATACAATGTTCTATTTTCTACAAACGTTCCTTATCGTGTTGTTTCTTCTTGAAATTTGCATTGTATTTTGTGGGCAGGGTACGCTGAACCCTACAGGCATGAGCTGTAGCCTAGGGCTCCTCAAGATCTTATGTGATTTCCTAGATGTTATAATTTGTAAATAGTTTCATGAAATGATATCAATATTGACTCATATTTATTTGACTTTGCAGGAAACAAAGTAAGAAAAAGAATGTCTTAAGTTTGTATTTCAAGTAGATAACAACATGTTTGGTTCTGAAGTTTTCAAAAGTACTGCCATGTAAGGATTTCTAAGATTTTTTTAAATCTTAGAAATTCTTAGCAAGCGTGTTCCTTTTGTTGACATAGAAAATTGTTACTAAAATGAAAAAAAAAAAAAAAAAAAAATAGTGGGTGGGTGGGTGGACAAAGAGAGGAAAAAAAAAAAGGTAAAGCAGAAAGCCCAATTTCAAAAAAATGTCTTAGTTTTTTTTTGTTTCTTTTGGTGATGTACAGTTCAAACACTAACCTGGGTAGATTTGGTTGGAATATTTTGCGATGAGCAAGCAATTAATATATATATATATATATATATATATATATATCCTTGTGTAGGTATGCAGAAAATAGAAAAGAACACGTTGGGTGCATAATCCGGGGTTCCTTAGTATTTTTGTTTTTATTTTTAAGAAGACAGTGCTCCATACAGAAGTAGAGCTTATATTATAATAATATTTTTTGTTTAAAAATATGATTCCTTCGCTACATAAGAGTTCTCATGTTTCAAAAACGAGATTCCTAAAATTTCGCTTGAAGATGAAACGGGACTAAACACCTCAATCCAACTTAATTTTATTAATTATTTGGATGATTTCGGCTCTCGTTTTTGAAACATGAGAACTCTTATGTAGCGAAGGAATCATATTTTTAAACAAAAAATATTATTATAATATATATATATAAGGAACAAGCTGAATTAAAATAAAAAGTGCCTAACATCATTTAAAGTACAGGGTGGTCAGAAAGTCTTGTCGCCTCCTACCAAAAAAAGTAATGAGAACAATAGAAGAATAAGTACACTACAATAATACAAAGAAAGCACATGTACTGGATTCAGTTTATTCTCTTTCAGTGACACTGTCACACATCCGAAAGGTCTGTCTGTATGAACACCATCAGTTTCATGGCACAAAAAAAAAAAAAAAAATGATGCGTTGCCATGTCCTGTGTCATTTTTACGAAGCCGTGCATTGTTGATTGTTGCAAAGGCTCTCTGAATGGCGCCTTTCATCTGATGGCTATTCATTCTGATATTGTCCATGTGAAACTCTCTCCTTGAGAGCGTTTAAAATAGAAAAAAAAATTAAGGGATGACAAGATTTTCTGACCACCTCATCTTTGTAAAATTAACGTATTTATCAACATCAAGATATCAGGAATTTTGTAGAAAGGAAAAGACAATCGCTAAAAATATTTTATAAAAAAAAAAAAGAAAATAGAAATACTGATGTGTTTTAAATTAATTTTAAATAAATGGCGGCAATTTCAAAACTACGAATTTTAAGAAAAGCATAATTAAAAATTAAAGATATTTTTAAAACGGCACGAACAGCATAAAAAAGTTGTTTTTTTTCTTTTTAAAATAAATGCAATTTCGCATACATACATAAATTAGATGAAATTATTTTCCGCAAAGTATCACATTTTCTGAAAATAAAGAGTATATTTCATGTTAGTTTGCATGTCCGAAAGGATGAAAACTGAAAAGAAACTAACTTCTCGGTTTGATTCGCTTCGTAAAATCTGACCAACAGAATTAAAAAAAAAAAAAAAATTCTTGGTCGGACCAAAGTCTTTTTCAACACGTTTCGTATAAACAAAACACATAAAAATAGATTACAAATTTTTTAAAAAATGCATAAGTCAAAGACTTTAATTAATGGCTGTAGAGCTAGTAGCAGCGAAACACCCACATTTGATTTGTATTGCGTAATTCAATGAAAAAGCTCAAATCAGGTTTAAGGTGTCCAAAAATACGAATCTTGGGAATAATTAAGAAATACCGAGTTAATAATTCTCTGTGGCCATTTATTACATGCTGTAAGTTTCTTGGAGTAAGTGCCTTTGTAAATAATAAACCTCGTAAAGAGTTTTTAGTTTCTCTATGGAAAAACTATCATGGCGTAAACAATAAAAGGGGAGATTACTCTATTAGATTTCCCAATGGGGATTATTTCCCTTGTACGTCACAACTCTAGCTAACGTTTTTACACGTGTTTCCATCCATACGACAAATACCAGCATTTAAGAGTAGACAAAATGGAAAATTATTTCTGAAAAATTCTGAAGAAACATTTCTCGTGAAAATCTCACAGTAACCGTAAAAATAATAAAAGTAACTAACCTGTAAATAAGTAAAAACGTAATGTCGGAAAAAGGTGTCCCGCGCAATAAAAATAAATCAGAATCAAGGGGCATAACTCTGAATTCTTCATAACGCACGGATAAAAATATTTAAATATAGGCCAGGGTCATATTTTAATTAAAATTAAAAAAAATGAAAACAATTCTTGTAAAAATTCATTATTCGTCGAAATTTTCTTTTCTTAAGTTAATAGTATCCTTAATAAATCTTATTTATAAGAGCAAATAAAAGCTTCTTTAATTAAATAATTTCAAAGCTTTATTTCATTTTTTATTTTACAATTTAGAACAGATTTTCAGGAACTGATTAGTCGTTTGAAAAAAAAAAAAAAAAAAAAAAAAAAAAAAAAGAATTCATGATTTACATTCTCCAAGGAGTCCTTCTTAGAACTAATTAAACAAATTTTTGGATTGAAATTTAATTTCTTGAAATTAAGCAACATATGTAAAAAAAAATATTTTTTACCAAGATTTTCTAAAAAAAAAATTTCCAAAATAATTTCATTCATTTGTGAATAACCCCTAAAAGTTTCATTAAAATCCTACAATTATTTGATTTTTACAAGAATTTTCAAATCAGGGTGTTCTTCAACAGAAAAACACTAATCAAATTATCGACTGCTGTTTCAAAAAACAAAAAAAAAATTTTAATCAAAATTTAAAACGTGCTAGAAAGGATTAAAAAATGAAAATAAGCTGAGTTGTGGTTGATCTGGTCGTGTGAATTGAATGTGTCGACAACTGGAAGTTGGTCAAAGGCCAGGCAGGAACATATCAGTAATGAGAAGTGGGTTAATGGCTGCACAGTTACGTAATAGCGAAACGGAAGCTGAAATGGTTGCCTCCTGGTTGTTTGCTTCGACGATTCAGGTGAACCATTGCAGCACAAAGGTTGGAAACCTCCTGACCGTCTGCTTCCACAATTTGGTGAATCATTGGAGATGTTCCGATCTGCAGATAGAAAATCTCTCGAAACAGGGCCGCGATGTTGAAATTGTTGGGGATGTGCAGAATAAACTAAGGAATTTGCTGTAGCATTGAGATAAATCAGAAGGAATTTTTCTGCATCCACAACAATAAAACAATTTCGATATAAACAAGACAAAAAACATGGATGCAATTCAAAACCAATAAATGCATTTATATACAAATAAAATAATATGTACAGAATATTTTTGAAGATGTTAATGTGTTGGTATGTTTGTAATATTTGAAGCTTTTTGTGTAAGTCCTATTTATGTCTTATGTATCTGTGTTACAGTCTTTTTAGAAAATTGTAATTACTATTTAGAATGTCGTTATTATGTTTTTAGAATTAAGTCATTACAAAGTAGTCTGCCTTTGACTGCATATGTTGAGTTTGTTCGATAATGTTATTTACTTAGAACAGTAGTGAGTGTTAATTCACTTTAGATAAGTAAAGTCGTTGGGATAGAAGTTTCAGTGTTCACAGAGTGTTCTTCGTTTTGGGCTTGTGAGTGAGTCAGTCGTGATTTTAGTTTGCGCGGGAAGATTATAGTTGCAAGTGACGTGGATTATGTTAGCAAATCTCTGTGTTTGTTTGACTGACTGCTTTATCATAGATTATCAAAGAGAATGTATAGTTTGAGATTCTTGAATGATGAAAAAGTTCGTAGAAGATATTGAATGGGAAGGATTTGTCATCTCGATTTGCGAGACGGTGAATTGCAGTTGTCACATTTTTAAGCTTGAGTAAGCGGTCGAAAAATGGTCTGCTGCTGATCTGCCCAGGTCTGCATCTGGATCTGCTTCTCGTGTGTCACACGTGCTTTGGGTTCTTTTTAAGAGGTCGTGATCACGTGGGTGGCTACAGAACGATTTTGCGCCAAAACTTCAAAGTGCACGTGCGGGTGACCTGATCGGTAGAAATGAACCAATCAGAGGGCTAGATTTACGAATGAAAGTTGGAATAGTGCATTACTCGAAGAAGGTAAGATTGGGCTAATAGACAAGCCCAATAAAATGAAACATCCAAGGTGGATCAACCGTGGAACACAGGATCACTCCAAAGAGTATCCCTCAGCAGAATACCAGGGAGATGAAAAAGCAATGCACAGATACAACACCGCAGATCTGAATGTTTATTGTATATTAAAGTACAATTGTGGCATGTGGTTGAAAAAAAGGGGAGGGGGTGAGGCTGGTCATCACTAACTATCTTATACCTAGCTAATCTGATTCGCGACCCATTTACTCCTGACAATTTTCACATAGAAAGAGGTTTGTGAATATATTTTTCTTTTTAATGACACGATTAAGAAACCATAATTCTCAAACTACTCAGGACAACATCAAGTCATTGAGAAACATGAAAAGTAATTCACAATTCTCAAAGGTGATAAAAGAGACACTGTATCCATAGATAGAATAAAACTTGTTCATCAAGACAAGTATCCTTTTTGTACAAAGCAACAACCTTCAGCAACACAATTCCCAGACAATACTAGACCACAAACTTGTAGAATTTCAATTCTATATCATTTCAAATAGCTGAAAATAACTTGTCCAATTTTGTGCAAAAAAGAGGATCACACAGAGTTTATCATCAGATCCAACTTCACACATATTTTCAAAAAAACTTCAGTTCCGATTGGTCAATAAACATACAAGTGGGCATTACTATCCACCCACGCATAAGCTTTTTTCCAGCACGTGACTAATATCATTTTTTTGTCTATGTCTGCACATTTGACCTCGAGTTGACATATTCAAAAATGGATCAAACAAACGTTATTCAAATCTGATTACTGATTGGCTAATAAATATTAAATGTGTATAACGCCTATGCAATTTTGTTTAGCCACCAAGATTTTCTGATCAAGTCTTTTGAGCTGGTCATGTGATATAGAACATTATAAATATTTAGTGACATCATCAGTCTTTCTCTTTTGACTTATATAATATGGAACTTGCTTTGGCAATTAGTTGGAGTCTCCAGCTGAGTTCCTCTCCGCCCAAAGGCAAAGATACCAGAAGGAGGAACCATTGTGCAGTTGGAAGTTCAGGGCTTGTAAGCAGGTCTATTAATGTAGACCAACCAGGTGAATTGTTGAAATAAGGGCTGGAAGTAATAAAGGCCAGGAATGCCGGAAGATAAGAGTCCGTGGTGGCCAGAAGTAAGGGTCTCTGTTAGCCAATAGTATTTTAGGTCAGGATTGTCAGAATTAAGGATCTGAGATAGCTGGAGTTAGTAAGGCCAAGAATGCCAAAAGTAAGAGTCCATGGTAGCCAGAAGTAACAAGGCCAGAAATCCCAGAAGTAAGTTTGGATAGGAAACTTCGACTAATGTCCAGTTGGCAGAACAAAAATAAATGGGCATGTAACTCAATACATAACCCGTCCAGCCCCCTTGGTCACAAAGACCAGGGTTCCTGCATTTTGTTTTCGCATCCTCCTCTGTTTGGTGAGAAGTCACTGGGTTATATGATAAGAGAGTGCAATAGCATTAACAAGGCCTGCAAAGTACCTAAAAAAAAAGAGAGTTGCTATGAAGTATAAAATATATAAAAATGTTCACAAAGAGTATTCAGACTAAGTTCGTAATACTGAAACAACCAAAAAGACATTAGGTTTATTATGAATCTAAATGAACTTGCTATATTAAATTGAAGAGAGTGGGGCAATGCAATGAAGAAAAGATCAAGGCCATGAATATATATAACATCTAGCCATGATCTCGTGGACGGAGTAGTGAAGGGGCCACGACAGACATTTGGGTTTAAGAACAAAAGATGAATATGAGAGTAAATAAAATTTAAATTAGTTTGCAAAATCCATGTTTGCAACAATGGCATCAAGCTTGTAAACCACTGACCTCACGAAACTGTTGCATTTTTTATTTGTCATGCTTTCCCAGACTTTTAACGCAGCCTCTTTCAGTTCAGGTTTGTTCCGGGAAGGTTTCTGTCTTCGGTTTCCTCTTCTGAAGATGAAATGCAGGCTCTATTGGATTAAGGTCCGGTGATTGTCTTGGCCAGTCTAAAATTGTCTTTAGTTGTATTGGCAATATATTTTAGTTTATTGTCCTGCTGCATGATAAACTTTCTTCTGATTAGTTTGGATGTATTTCTCTGCAAATCAACAGACAAAATGTTTCTGTAGACTTCTGAATTCATTCTGCTGCTACCATCATGAGTTACATTGTCAATAAATATGAATGATCCTGTTCCAGAAGCAACCATAAAAACTCAAGCCAAGACACTGCCTCCACCACACTTCACACATGAGCTTGTATCATAAGCAGATCCTTTCTTTCTCTACTCTTTGACCTTTTAATCACTTTCATAGAAATTAATCTTTGTCTCATCAGTCCCTAAAGTTTTCTTTCAGAATTTTTGTCACTTGTCCCTATACTTTGTGCCAAATTCCAATCTGACCTTTAGATTCTTACTGCTGATGAGTGGTATGACCTCTATTTCAACTTTAGAAGTTTTCTTCGAATGGTAGATTGTGAATCCTTTATGCATGCACTGTGAAGGCTATTGGTGACGTCACTGACTGTTGTTTTGGGGTTTTTCCTCACAGATCTCACAATGTTTCTGTCGTCAACTACTGTTGTTACATACACCCCCTCATTGTGAGGAGGTCTATGGTGATGGTGTCAATTAATACACTGTTGTATATCTTCTCTCTCTTTTCTTTCTCTTCTCTCAGTTGGGTGGCAAAATGTTTTTGGTAGTAAAATGTTTTTGGTTTGAAGATAAAAGAGACATCAACAAAGGGAATTTGAAAACTTAACTATTATTTTATTAATCACATATATTTTCTAACTAGCCAGTGGGGTTGATGTCTGAGAACTTGCAACCCAGTGGGGTTGATCCCTCACCCCTACTGGGTTGCAAGTTCTCAGACATGAAAATAACACGTCTATATTCTTTAATGTGTAAAACTCAACTCCTTGAAATCCCTTTCTCTATCTAACATTCCCATGCTAGTTTTAGCCAATCAAAATCAACTTCCTTTGTTTTCCTGTACCTGACCTCAAAGGTCAAAATGAGGAAGTCAGAGTAGAAATACAATACTCTAAAAAATATTAGTCAGATAAACTATTATTTAACACAGTTGGTTTCCTTGGGTGACCTGTTCTATGTCTTTGGTTCAGTACATCAGTAGTTTCTTTCTTTTTTTCAGGACATTCCAAGTTGTTCTGTTGGATATGCCCAATGTTTGTCCAATGGCTCTGATCAATTTTCCTTCTTTTTCTCAGCTTCATAATGACTTTTTTTCTTCCGTAGACAGCTCTCACGTTTTCATATTAGTTTATCCTTTTTAACAAGAAATACAGTTTTTACAGGTGAAACCAAAGGTTAAAACCAAGTGTAAGCCATTCAGTGTTATTTAATGTTTAAAAAAATCAATCTAAAAGGCAACAGCTAGGCAACAAACACCTGTCAGTCATGTGTTCCAATAGTTTTGTTCACTTTAAAAATGGGTGGGTTCAAACAAAAGGTGATATATCCTAAGTTGTTTAACACATCTAAATGTAAATACAAGGAAATAAAAGCTGAAATTTTGAACTCTTGTCTTATATTCATCTTTTGATATTAAACCCAAATATCTTCAGTCAACAATGAAAACAAAAGAATTGGCCTTGCTGTTCCATTATGTTTGGAGAGGACTGTATATATATATATATATAGTTTTGTGTATGTCTTAATGATATAACAGTCTCTTTGCAAACAAAGCATGTTTATCATTCTTTTTTCCTTTCATCCATTCCATTCAATTCATGAACTATGGTGTTATTATATCATGGATAATGCCCATAACAGGGGAAAATTCAAATAGGAGAATAAATCTTTCTACTATATCTCTCTCCCATTACAAGGTATTAGTATATCATGGATATACTGATGCTTAGAATGGACAAATACAAATTAGAAATATTCACTTTCTTAGCACTCACATTATAATAATAATAAAAAAAAAACTTCAATGTTTAGAAAGTGAAATTGTAATTTCGGAAATTATTTAAATATAGGACTCTTTATTCATTTTATTTGGCTTTTATTTATCCTTTAAACTAATATAAAAAGTAAATTGTAAAGAGTAAGTATTTAAATTTAAAAATTATTTCTTATTGTAATTTTTGCAAATTTGTTTTTGCCTAAAACTGCTTTCATATTTATTATGTCAAATCAAAGGTACCATATAATCCAGTACTGCCTGCTGGATATCCAGTTATTAGGAGACTAAACCGGTTCCTCCACTAGGCTTTTCTCAAGATAATTGTTCAATTGATTTGTTTTTTACTGCTTATCAAACTTTTCACAAGTTATTTAAAGCCAGAAAATATTTTTAGATTGTAAGAATGTTTTGGTGATATTAATGATTTACTGATACAAGTCTTATTAATTAACCCATAACTGGTGTGGGGAAGAGGTGGATTCATACCTTT
>OZ010597.1:13940485-13987985 GCA_963932145.1 Acanthosepion lycidas
ATTCAACTATTTGTACAGCTTATTTAGTTTGAAGTCTGTGCCTGGTGTTTTTTCATGATTTCTTCAATATTTCCTGAAACACTTAAGAGGATCATGTCGCACATTGGTGTGCTCTGGCATGGCAGGTGAGAATCACAGAAGATGGATAATAGATTCCAACTTTATTGTTGTCATATATAGTCTGGTGCTCTCGCTGTACGTCTCAAGGTCCTTGACAAAATCCAGAGACGAATATGCAAGATGATAGGTCCTGATCTGGCATCTAGTCTACAATCGCTATCCCACAGGCGTGCCGTGGCTTGCCTCTGTCTCTTTTACAAATATTTTCACGGCAAATATTCCAACGATCTGCTTTCGCCAGTTCCCAGACTGCATGTATTTAAGCGAGCTACTAGGCTGGCATCTCGGTTCCACCCTGTCACTGTCAAAATAGTTAAATGTAACCATCTCTTCTTCTCAAACAGTGTCTTCTCCTGCACTTCCTGTCTGTGGAACTATGTTCCCTTTACTTGTTTCCCCGATGACTATAATCTTCAAATATTCAAGTGTAATGTCAATTGACATCTGACACCCTGAGCTTGTTCCCTGTCCTTCTCTGTATCCTTTCCTCAAACACGCCTCTTTACTCTTGTTCTCAATCCTTTGTAACCCCTTGCATGCTCATGGCACTCCTGCCTTGCTTGGAGTGAATTGCCTTTAAAAAAAAAAATAAAAAAATATTTTTCCACAAAGCTTGGCAATAAAACCACTAAGACCCAAAGGGGTTGCTGACTATTTTCTTCAAATATTCAAGTGTAATGTCAATTGACATCTGACACCCTGAGCTTGTTTCCCGTCCTTCTCTGTATCCTTTCCTCAAACGCGCGTCTTTGCTCTTGTTCTCAATCCTCTGTAACCCCTTGCATGCTAGTGGCACTCCTGCCTTGGTTGGGGTGAATTGCCTTTAAAAAAAAAAAAAGTAAAAAACATATTTCACCACAAAGTATAGCAATAAAGCCATTAAGACACAAAGGCGTTGCTGAACGTTAAAGAATATGAAAAAAAGAAAAACAAGGAGAGCAAAACAATAAAAGAACAGGAATTAAGAAGATAATGACATTGATATTTCATTTAAATTTTTAAAGATCAAATTTGTCTGGAAAGCTAGAAGAGAATTCTACAAGCCAAAAGTGCAAGAGGAGAAACTGTTAGCATAGAATTTGTGATTACATCTAGCCATTTCAACTGTAAGATGATGAGACCTTGCCGCTAATCTAGTCTTCTTTCATGTGCCATGTCCCTTCAGGACGTAGGCGATCACGGCCCTCCACATCTTTCTGTCTCTTGTAGCTCTTAATATGTTTTACCTTTTTGCTATTTCTTCCAAACCCTGTTCTCTCATCCATTTACTGGAGACCATCAAGTATGTTATATGCTGCTTTCCTCTGTCCTGCTTTCCCTCAATCTGTCCTGTGAGTATCAGATTTTCCATGCCCTCCTTCCTCGTTACTTGCCCCAGAAATTTCAACTGCCTCTTCCTGATGTTAAGTATAAATTTCCTTTTTGTTTCCATTTTCTCTAAAACCTTGTTATTGCTCACATGTTTGGTCCATGGTATCCTCATCTAATAGTACACTTAAATTTGTAAATTCATGGCAACAAAGAGGAACAATTACCATGAAGATATTTATACAAAAAGAATCAGGGAAGCTAGATTACTACAGTTGGAAAGTGACTGAAGCTGAGATGCTAGGAAAGGACTGATAATATTGCAGATTCTTCTTTGTATTTTAGGAAGAATCTCTAAATATGTAATATAAGCACCAGACCAGATGTGACAGTGATATTATAATCTTTCCACTTGATGTCAGCGGAAAACATTAGTCTGAGTAGTCATAATGAGTCGTCCTCATTGGGGGCATCATGTATGCAGTAACATGTCAATTGCAGCTGCTGATGGAGATCCTGTGCCCTAAAGACCTATTGGGGGAAATGTTCTTTAATTGTCATTGAGTCACCACTGTTGAGATCCATCTACCCAGGTTTTTGTTACTATTTGAGTATCAGGATTCCAATCATTTAACAACAACGCATCTTTTAAATGAACCATGAAAAAGGTTATTTTCTGAAGGAAAAGTAGAAGCAGAACATCAATTGAAATAACATTCAGAAATATACAATAGCAATATCATATGCAGTGAAATTTGTTTTATAAAGTAATTAAGTGTTCTTAGTGAGGTGTGAAATGTGTGAAGAGATTTACTGTATGACAATCATCCTAATGTATTTGTGAGTTTGTAGAGAAAGAAATAGCAACTGATGGTTAATCCCTTCTATTATATGCATGGATAAGGCCTTAGTTGGTTTCTGGTGGCTGTATCTCTTGCATTGTGTGCTTGTTTGTGGGTGCTTGTGTGTGCATGCGCATGTAGATCAAACTGGTCTCTGTAACTGTTCTGAGCCTTGAGAAGGAGTATGCTTCTATTTTTATATCCATAGATTCAAAATCTAATTTTAGATAGGTGCAAACTTTTTGAATACAATGTTTTCATTCATTAAAATAAATTTCACACTGGCTTGTGAAAATCTTTTTCTCAAATTTGTGGTGGTTGTGAAGGGAGTTATTATTTTCTAAATGGGCCAAAAATAACACGTGGTATGTCTGCAACTATGTCCGCAAGTATTTAGCCAGTATTTACCCTTTTAATGATTGTTTATCCAACAAACCATCTATATGTGATTTTATTGGCTGAAAAATATATATAGGATTTAATTTCTATAGACTAATAATAGGTTGTTCGATGCATGCATGCATAGGGGCACTCAATATATTTGCAAAGTATTTTTTTGTTTAATAAATTTTATTTTTGTACAGCCACGGAAATAAAATTGAAGTTGTCAAATTTAAAAAAAAAATAATGTGACTGATAAGATTTGATTAAAATAACTGTCATTAATTTCAAATGAGATGGCTACAACAATTTGATGAGATGTTGACTACAATCAGACCATTTCTTGTTGCAAATTGGCTGGCATATTTTTTTCAAATTTAGAAATCCAATTTGTTTCGCTGCGAACTGGAGACAATGTGCCCAAAATAAAATTAATGTTTTACACAGTCTGATATTTAATTTGAGAGCAGGAAGTGTCTAATCCATGGCTACCTTCTAAAAAGTCTAGATTAATGTTTCAATGAGAGAAGGAAAGGCCAAGTAAATCTTGTCATTTGAATTAGTCTCTTGAATAATTAGGCTATTGATCTTCTATCAAGTGTGACTAATATTTACATTATTTAAATGTTTCGTGTTAAATCAGGACCTCAAATGGAGGGGTAATGTACACGGCTTCAGTGAATGTTTAAGAAAGAGCCTTGTCAAAAGCCAACAAAATTTATTTGTCTTTTAAATGTTTAACTGTCAAAATTTTAGAAATGTAGTGACCATTTATCTCCATTGTTCTATCAACTTCTACTTCTATGTGCTATGTCCCATCAAGATGCTGATGATCATGGCTCTCCACAATTTCCGGTCTTTTGTTGCTGTTAATAAAAATTTTTGAATGTAGTGACCATTTATTTCCATTTGTTCTATCAGCTTCTTCTATGTGCCATGTCCCATCAAGATGCTGACGATCATGGCTCTCCACAATTTCCAGTCTTTTATCGCTCTTAATAAAAATTTTAGAATGCAGTGAGTATTTATCTTCTTTGTTCTACCAGCTTCTTCTATGTGCCATGTCTCATCAGGATATTGGTAATCATGGCTCTCCACAATTTCCTGTCCTTTGTAGCTCTTAATAAATTTTGTTTTTTTTTGTCATCCCTCCTAAACCCTGTTCTGCCATCCATTCAGTCAAGATTGCTAGGTAAATGATACATTGTTTTTCTCTGTTCATTTTGCCTTCAATCTGTTCCATGAGTATCAAATTTTCCCAGCCCTCTTTCCTCATTATGTGCCCTAGAAATGTCAACTGACTCTTTCTGATGTTAAGTTTCCTTTAGGCCAAAAAAGAAGTCATAGGTTGAACTTGTCGTTGAAGTTAGTTTGTATTGTAGATACCCAGATGATATTCACTAGTTTGATTTCTCTATATTTAGTTTGTGGTAGGTGTTGTGTAGTCACAGGGTCACCAATTTTTAGTAATTTAGTAAAGTGTAATGTAAAAGAAGAAAACTATGAGAATAATGAATGAAAAAATAAGTTCATTCTAATTATTACTTTTTAACTAGTTCAGTATAAGTGTCCTTTCTGTTAATATTTTCTCTAAAACTTTGTTGTTGCTCATATGTTTACTACATGGTATTCTCATTATCCTTCTGTAGAAACACATTTCTGTTGCTTCAAGTCTCTTCTTCACTGTCATATAGATGAGCTGATATTATATAACTGTTCAGTACTTTTTGCTTTTTTTTTCTAAACAAATAAAAATAATGTAAATAGAAAAAATGCTTTTATACAGTATGAGTGAAATTTTCCAGCACTTGCATTTTTGAAAACTTCTGACTGAATACACAGCTAAAAGGCATTTTCCTTAATGGAAAATTGTGCACAAATCTAATATATATAATAGATCTTACCATTGAATCTGAGTCTATCAACACTTTACCCTTCCTAGATATCATTCTACATAGAACTAATAGTGAACTTCAGTTGGAGATTTACAGAAAATCAACCAATAAGGGTGATCTCATCAATTTCTAATCTTACCATTGTAACAGGATAAAACACATATTATAGGATTCTATTTAAGAGCACTAAGAATCTGCATCCCCCAATATTTACATAAAGAAGAAATATACAAAGAAAACACTTTGGAAAACCTCCAATATCCTCATTATTTCATTTACAATACTAGGAGAAAAAAATACAAAATATACAACTGCAAAAAAAGATAATGACATTATAAACAACAACAAAAATGACAAGACACGAAATAAAAAAGGATAAAAAAGGACATAAATACTTATAGTGAAGAAAGCAGTGAATTATTTCATCAAACCAAGCAGCAGCATGTTGTGTGTATCCTATGACAGAAAATGTGGCAAAAAAGAAAATTACTTAGCAAAAAAAAGGGCACATATTCCACATTACATGCTGAAGACAATATTTAAATTAGAAGCAAGTCAGTCGCAGGAGTCATTATAAAAGTATTTTGATATGTAAAAATTGGGCATCCACTCCCAGTTGTCAACGAATGGAAAAAAATGTTCAGCTGATAAAAGCAGTTCTCGAATTGAGAGTCAGAAATAAAATTTGTGTATTTTTGGCTATAGCGTTCGTTAGAGTGAGTTATTTTTCTGACTGGTTACAGTGATTTGTTCTCAGTGTTGCGGAAGTAATCTGCAACAAATATTTACTTTGGAATCCCAGAATGCTTACAATACTACTTATTAACTCCTTAACATCTGTTATCGAAAAAAAATTATCCTTACTTAACAATATCAAAATAATTACAGAATTGTAGAAGATAAAATGTCTTACCTTCTGGAACAAAATGCATTTGTACATGTCTGGTGTGCAAGATACTCAGAAGGAAACATGGCTGATCCAAAAGCTACTATTTAAGAAAAACACAATCTCGTAGCTTTGAGAATTTGTGAGATGAATTTGTGGTTTATGCAAATTTCCGGACCCCAGCCATCCTATAAAATGAACATGTGGGAGAACAGCAGAGTCAGGTTGTCATGCTTTGTGTGTGGAGTTTCAGAAAGGAAGCATAGGGAAAAAAACTTGTTGAGAGCCACAAGGGATAGAAGGAGGTGGAGAGCCATGATCACCTACGCCCTGAAAGGACATGGTACATAAAAAGAAAGAAATCACTCACTTCCAGCTGATATGTATAGTAAATCAGAAAGAGATCCAATTTGCAGTGGAGTATAACAATTGTGAAGTGCTAAAATTTTTGCTAATTCCCTGTGATTTACTTTCCACTAATGACTTTTAGAGCTTCATCATCAAAGTCCGATTAACCAGTGATATACTCATAGTTTTTCTTGCACACATCAGTGGTCACCATAATTTTATTGGGCATTCACTCCCACTATAGGAGTAGTGGTAGTAGAATTTTAGACTTGCTTTTATGAAGGTAAAAACAGAAAAAATAAATGTACACAATACAGAGAAGACATGACAAATTATATGTCAATTTCATACAATTTTATTTATGTATTTGTATGTGTATATTTTACATTATAATCATGTTAATATTCATGTGATAAAAGGGAGTAAGTGATTCCATAATTTTAAAGGCCTATCATGGAGGAAAGTTACATACATGTTATCGTCCTGATAGTTCTTGGGTAAAGAGAGTGAATCTCATGTCTTTTGGCAGGTTGTCCATATTGCTGGCAGGAACAGTTTTTGTTGCGTGATGGGAGTAAGTTTATTATTTTTATTTTTTTATTTAATTTATTTTAAACAAAGTTTAAATATTATTGTTTTATTTTAATTTATTTATAATTTTCATTACTATAATTATTTTATTAATTTGTAAAAATAATAATATCACTACAAATCCCACATCTGTGTTCATCTTCCAACAATGTTTCTCCCAAACAAAACTTTAAAAATATTTTCTCACTTATGACTCTTTGACTATAAATATTACATTTTTTTTCTAAATGCCAACATTGCATTATTGCCTTGTTTGGACTCCTAATGATATTAAGCAATGTAAATGTGTTTTCTATCCATTCTTTGCAGAAGTTGAGAAATTTATTCTTTAATCCTCTGTGTATGCTGCTACTGGAGTGCAAAAATTAAAAAAATGAATTCAGTAAGCATACAAAAATGGTAAAAGGTAGAAGACAAGGATGTGTTTTTTCACTAGATTTATTCATCTATACAATGAGGTTATTCTAAGAGAATTAAAAGTCAGGAAAAGAGTGGGGAGAGGAAAGCAGAGACAAATACCTAATTGTAATAAATACCGTGTGTAAATGGTTGGCAGGACAGCATTTAGAAAAGGTAGCAAAAAGAGAAAATAAAAAGGACAGGAAATTGTGGAGAGCAACGATCACCAATGTCCTGAAGGGACATGGCACATAGAAGAAAAGCTGCAAAGGACAGGAAATGGTGGAGACCAATGATCGCCAATGCCCTGAAGGGACATGTCACATAGAAGAAAAGCTGCAAAGGACAGGAAATTGTGGAGAGCAACGATCATCAATGTCCTGAAGGGACATGGCACATACAAGAAAAACTGCAAAGGCCAAGAAATTGTGGAGGGCAATGATCGCTAATGTCCTGAAGTGACATGGCACATAGAAAAAAAGAGATCTGTACCTATTAATACACACCATCCATATAAGAATTTACACTATATTTTGTTTTGATTTACTATGCATAACTCAGTTTTGGCATAAGTCCAAGAATAAAGTGTTCTCCAAATTTTCTTAACTAAATATGATTAGTAGTTAGAGTGATAGATTCATCATTACAATGGTTTCCAAAAACGAAAATTATTTACGACTCAGCTTAATGTAGGTATGGCATTTTTTTCTCCAGTTTAGTTTGTAATCTCAAAAATGATAAAAGCTGAACTTATATGACATTAAGATAAGATTCTTTTGTCACACAATTACTTTTGTGCTTTTACTTTTAAAAAACCTCTGATTAAAGTTGGCTCATAAGAAAAAATATTTTCACTTTTGTGCATTCTGTACATTTATAAATTCACAGGTGTATTTTTGCAGACACACTTATGTATTTGCTCAAATGAAACAGAGCATAGTGAAAGGCGTTCATAACACTTATTTTTTGTTTTGTTTGGCATTTTATATTCTTCAAGAGTTATTAAGATGCAATAAATTAACAGCTTTTACTTACCTCATTCATTCACAAGAATGACTACTTTACTTTTTTGGTCTTTACACCTTTTTTTTCTATTCTTATAAAAGCTCAATAAAACCACTTTAGCTTAACATCAAAGAGGTAATTCTTCGCTTGCTTTTACTAACAATCGACCGACCACCCGCCTCCAACGTATCTCTTGGAGAAGGTATTGAAGTTTTGTCATCACTTTGGGTTGAAATGGTAAGAAATCATTTCAAGTGAGTCAAGTAAGTGATTCTAATGGAGATGTAACAATAAAAGAAAAGAAAAAGATGGAGACTTAAGAGAATAAAAAAATAGTAATAAAAAATGTCAACAAAATAATAATAAAAAATGTCTGAGAAAAAGAAAAATGAAAAAAAAACACAAAAAACTCCCCTGCTTGTATTGTAAAATCAGAATTGATAGGTCATGAAAATAAAAAGCAATAATAAATAAAAATAGAAAAAAAATGACTCTTCCTACCTTTTATTACCATCATGTCAACATCTTCAACCCTACTGACATTTTTATCCGACATCTTTTTAATAAGCATTTTTTTTTTGTTATTCGTTATCATAATCATTATCTCTTGATTTTTGTTTCTTGGAATTTTTTCATTTTGCTTTCATATTTTCTTCGTTTTCTTCATATTTCCACCACCATCAACATAATCATTTTAAAAAAAAATCCTTCTCTTATTTTTTTATCCTTTTCTTTTACTCATAATTATCAGAGTCGTCTCCCTTTTTTTTTTTTACCTCTCCTATTGTCATTCACCAGCCTTCTCACTATACACATATTTTTCCATTTTTTATCATCATTTTTCTCTTCCATTTTTTCTTCTTCTCCTTTGTATGCTTTAATTTTTATGATACTTTTTATCATCATTCTTATTTTGTTCATTTTTAATTTTCCTCAGATCAATGATTAAAAATGGCTTTAAGTGAATGAATCTTTTAGGTTTTTAAAAAAACAATTCTTCATCAGATTTTAAAGATTGGTGCTACAGCAACAAAGAAGTTTACCAAATAACAAAGCCACATCACTTGAGTACTTCTATATTCTTTGTTCTTATATTCCTACATGTTCTTTCCATCTATTCATATATTAAGTTAGCAATAGTCATTTGGAGATCAGAAGACATTGGTGTTGATGTACAAAAACTAAGTGTTTAATTGGTTGAGAAAATAAGCAAACAAAATGAGATAGTCATATTCATTCTATAAGGAACATTTTTATGTTGAGAAAATTTCAAGGAATATTCTTAAGAGTCTCTGTAAAGAATTAAAGAAAACAGATGTGTGGTGATCACTTACATGTGCCACACCTCCGCTTTCTTTAATGTCATTGGTTCATAAATATGTGATACTTATGACAATTTTGCCATCACACGTAATTTGAATTTTTCTCTAAAATCACGGATTGGTCCATTTCCTGACCAATTGCGTATTTTAGTATCTTTCTATATTTCTGGCGCCAAGCTCACTGGAGCCTATGAGTAGATATATAAACCCTCTCGCTATTAGCCAACAACCAGTAGCAGTTCAATTCTTGGAGAATACGGCACGGCGCATATTCTTGTGACATTTTAATTCTTAATTATTACTCATTCGAGTAATCATACTAATTCCTATTGATATCACTCATGAACATCACATCTTTCTACACTGGTAACACACTGTGGAATTATTCTTTATTTAGCTAAGACTTTAATTGAACTTGTAGTTAAATAACATTCAACATTGTACTCAACATTAATTAGCTAAACTTACCCTTTTTATTATGGAAAAAGGGAAGCAACTTTCTTTATACTATTGTTGATTTTTGTATATCATTGTTAATACAATATTTTATTAATGTTCACTGAGCTTGATTATTTTTCTCGTGTGTATGTTGTACATGATTCATGTGGGGTGTTGTTTTACAAGAACACAGCTTTCCTTCTTGATTATATTCATGGTGACCCTAGCCAACAATCCTTACAGCAACGCTACAGATGAATTGCTGCCAATGTGTGTTTAGATAGCAATCGGAAATTAAATGTTTTTCAACTTTTTGTTAACATTTAAAAAATTTTACAAATATGTTTACAAATATGAAAAGCAGTGTTTTTAACATGTTTAATTATACAGGTTATAGAAACTAAAATTTAATGTTTGAAAACTCATGGAAACAAGTGAAATGTGGTTGAAATTTGGCTTTTTTCACGTGAAAAATAGTGTTTTTAATGTGTTTATGTATTTTACACAAAATTATAGTAACTGAAATTTAGTAAAATAAATTAGTGTTTTTAGTGTGTTTACATGAAAAAATACAAATAGTGTAGGTATTATCTAAAAGTTTGGGATCTAACATTTGCAATCATACTTTTAGTCATTGTCAAGATCAAAGGACAAAATGTGAGTATATATATATATAGAGAGAGAGAAGACAACAAAGCTCTGAAGAGTGAATATATTATCTTGATGTGCTCAAAATTAAAAATATGAAATAGCAACAATGTACCCATTGGACCCTGTATGTAATTGTTATAACTACCAATGTACAAAAACAATAATGAATTTATAAAGTTTTAAATAAGAAGTTGTCAATTGTTAACAGTTAACAACCAGAGCAGACATTACTTTTTCCATTAAAATATTGATATTTAACTGACTGAATAAATTCAGATATGTTCGTGCCGTCATAAAGTAAAGTCTTCTCAGAAAGACAAATTCAGATAGGTTTACGTTATAGACAACTGTCTTCAAAGAAAGACAATTTCAAATAAGTTTACATAATAAATTAACGCCTTCTAAGAAAAATATGATGGATGGAAATAATTAATTTGCTAAACCTGACATTAGTCTAAGTACAACAAAACTTCAGGAGAGGGTAGGGTGCTTGTAATGGGGTGGGTAATGTTTGGTGATGATATATTATTTTCCCCATTGTTATTATTTGTTGACTGTAATGGGGGTTGATAAGTTGGGTGTAACAGGGTTGATATTAATGACAGAAATTAAAATGTATAAAATGTACAATGATAACAACAGTAAAAACGTGAGACACACGTTGACATAAATAACAAGAATTTCTATTTTCTTTTTGTGATATGGATTACAGAATATTCATATGGTGTGTGTAAAAATGTTCTTAATGTCTCTTTTGTTTAAAAGTCAGTGTTTACTTGGTTTGGTTCTGAGAATTTTGTTTGTGAGGATGCGTTTGAAATCAACTGTTTTCCATTTTCCTTGAGCATTGGCAGACATGTGTTTCTGTACTGCTACTGACTACTTGTCTACTGGTCCCTCCACATGGTGGAAAGGTCGTTTTTATAATCATGAGGATCAGGATCATGAAATATCCTTCTTTTCTATCATCACTGCTGACAAGGTTATTTTTAGAATGATGAAATATCATCATCATTCAGGTTCATAACATGCTTGTATTCCTTGAAAATCAGTATTTCAAATACTGGATTTTACCTAAGCTGGAACAATGAACGTTGAACTCTATCACTGATGGCAAATACACAATTATTACAGCCACTAAACTGGCCCAATTATTTCTTCTTGTTTGCCAATATTATGATTACTTTCATTAAAATGAACTACTACTTTTACTATTACTAGTAATAATAATAATTTTTTTTCTTTTTGTAATTCGTTGGAAATTTATTTGTTTCAAACTATTTTTTATTTTCATATTTTTGTTGTATTTCTCATTTTCTTTATTGTATTCATAAAAACTACTTTGTCACAAATGATTTTTACATATTACACCAATTTTATTTTTTTATGTATTTTTTTAAATGTCTTACATTTTTTTCTGGAAATTAGCAGCTTTCATCTAATTTGCCATGTCCAACTTGCTGTTCAAAATTCATCAACTTAACTATAACATCATTCTACTTAAATGACAAAATTATTCTTTTGGTAAAAACCAAAGTCCCAGTTGGAAAAAAAAAACTCAGACATGATAGCAGATAATTACAATGTTTTCACAGACATCTTTTTCCAGTGTGCAATCCAGGTTTATATTTAAATCTTTTCAAGAATAATGATTACAGAGGTGATGAAAGACATTTCAAAATGCTCCTGAATAAAGAGAGGATTACATGAGCTCTTCAAATATATATGGATGCATTCTGACCCTTCCAGTGCATAACCGAGTGGTTAGAATTCTGCATTCTGACCCTCCCAGTGCATAACCAAGAGGTTTAATCTCATCATTCTAACTATTGAATGGTTCTAACAAAGCATTCTGACTCTTCCAGTGCATGACCAAGGGGTTACAACTAAGCATTCTGATACTTCTAGTGCATAACTGAGAGGTTAATACTCAGCATTCTGACCCTTCCAGTGCATGGCTGGGTGGTTATAACAAATCATTCTGACTCTTCCAGTGCATAACTGAGTTGTTAGAACTCAGCATTTTGAATCTTCCAGTGCATGACCAAGGACTTACAACTCAGCATTCTGACTCTTCCAGTGCATAACCGAGTGGTTAGGATTCTGCATTTTGATCCTTCCAGTTCATAACCAAGAGGTTTAATCTCATCATTCTGACTATTGAATAGTTCTAACAAAGCATTCTGACTCTTTCAGTGCATGACCTAGGGGTTACAACTAAGCATTCTGACCCTTCTAATTCATGATTGAGTGGTTAGAACTCAGCATTCTGATCCTTCCAGTGCATGACTGAATGGTTATAACAAAACATTTTGACTTTTTCACTGCATGACTGGGTGGTTAGTACTCAGCATTCTGACTATGACATCTAAGTTTTGAATCTCACCAAGGTCAGTTTGTCAGGTATATAACTTCCTGATAATATTGGCATGGGGTGTTTATCTAAGAGTGGGGCACTGCTGGGAAGTGCAGGAAAATTGTGCCACAGTTTGACCCAAGTCTCATGAGTGAAATTGGGTAACGGGTACTATCTGGTAGCTGTCAAAAACTGTCCTAGCACAATGTCATTACACTTTACAACTAATGTATTTGAATCCATTACAGATTCAATTACACTACTTACTGCTTTGCTGTCATGGCTTCTCATAGATTAATGGTAAGATATGCTTGATTTCATAATGGTTTTCCAAAGTAAAAACAGAATAAAGATTTGATTCATGTCAGGAGGCCCCTTTCCTTTATTAAGACTTTTGATCTGTCAGCCAGTAGACATTAATCTCACTGTTAAATAAAACAGTGATGACTACTCAAACAGATTTACTGACTAAATATAATGTTTGTAGTAATAAAAAATATTGTCAGATTAAAAATTTATTAACTGCTTAAAATATGTATATGAAAGTATACCAATATCCTTAATAAAACTTATTGATATATATTTATATATCAATTTAATAATAAGACTTATTCACTTATATATATATATATATATATATATATATATATATATATATATATATATATATATATATTAATTTATTTCTTTTGTTTAGTGCATTTAAACCAATCTGAAGATGCAGTGTAAACCAACTGCAGAAATGAATTTAAGTTTATAGCTGGAAAACTCAAATGTAAGATTATTTTATAATTAATTATATTGCTCTCTATGATTCGTTATCATTCTTATACATTGAGCTCTCTACTAGGAGTTTTACCTGGGTATTCATATTTTAGGAACTTCTCAGGATTATCTACATAACCAAATGATTTTATATATATATATATATATATATATATATATATATATATTTGTTAAAAAATCGGAAAATAATTCATTTATGCTACCATGGTTTCAACCATTGAGGTTTCTTCAGGTGGAAGAAGCTAATTAATTTCCTAATGCTTTATTTGTTTATTTATGTATGTACGACAGGAAGGGCAACAGAACGAAAGGAGCAAGGCAAGACTGGAAAAACTGTATGGTAGGAAAAATGAAAAAAATCACATGTACTTTCATCCAGGTTTGTACAAACCCAAAATATACTTCTTAGTATGTCTGCATCTTGACATGATTTCAGACCTATCATTTAGTAGATTTTTTTTTTTTTATGTAAATACATTATTATTGCTAATTTTTCTTCTTGGTACAGCCTGCAGACATCACTACTATTGGTGTAAGGCCTTTGAGTTCTGTCACTGGATCTAAATAACACCTTTATTCACTGTACCATGTGTCCTGCATTTCATGTTACTGGTATAGTGGATAAAGGCATTAGTTAGATCCAGTGACAGAACCCAAAGAATGCGAGTTCAATACTCAGTTAAGGCAGTGGAGAACTTGGAGAGGGGAATTAACAGGAAATAACTGATAACTGAAATCCATTAGACACGGCACGTGGAACTAGAATATTCTACCCCGGCGAGTGAAATAAAGGGTACAGTTCAACATTCCAACCACCTAAAGAAGGCCAGAGCGTAAAACGTCCAAAACGTTCTTATAAATATGGTGAGAAATGTGAG
The DNA here is from genome assembly GCA_963932145.1 of Acanthosepion lycidas. Lineage (NCBI taxonomy): Eukaryota > Metazoa > Mollusca > Cephalopoda > Sepiida > Sepiidae > Acanthosepion > Acanthosepion lycidas. The sequence continues at coordinate 13,954,692 of OZ010597.1, forward strand.
GACAATAGTCTGAATAATGTAAATAGCATACATAATACCTCATCACAGAAATATAGACAGATATTATTATATCACAAATATAAGAATGCACAGAGTGAGGGGGGGAATAAAAATAGGAGAATAAATCTTCCTTCCATATCCCTCTCCAATTTACACCACCTATGAAACAGATTCTTTGCACTTAAAAAAAAACAAACTCATTCACTTTCGCGAACAGATTTAAAAGAGACAAGATGTCAGTTTAATAACCTTTCATGGTACTTTGCTATGCAATACAATGAAGTGATTTACTTCTTTTTTATGACATACAAACCTCATCACACCGTTCACTAAATACAAAGACAAGGACAATAAAATAAATAAGTCGATAAAATCTGATATTTTCATTTTACCACTTCAACAAGATTTCACTTGTTATTCCTGTATTGGCTTTTATTCCTTGAACACGACATCGACATTATCTCTACTGGTAAGATATGAGTGACAGCCATATCGTTTGGTGAAAATCATCTACATATTTGGAAATGCTGATGTGATGAAAAACCACCCTGTCAACCAAATCATTTGGAAAACACTGTCAATATGAAAGACCACCATATTAACCACATCATTTGGAAAACAGTCATGATGAAAAACCACCCTATTATCCACATCATTTGGAAAACACTGTCATGATGAAAAACCACCTCATCAACCACATCATTTGGAAAATTCTGATGTGATGAAAAACTACACAATTACCCACATCATTAGGAAAGCACTCTCATGATGAAAAACCACCATATTACCCACATCATTCGGAAAACACTGTCATGATGAAAAACCACCCTATTACCTACATCATTTGGAAAACACAGATGTGATGAAAAACCACACTATTACCCAGATCATTTTTAAAAAACTGTCATGAGATAAACCCATCCTATTAACCGCATCATTTGGAAAACACTGTCATGATGAAGAACCATCCTATTAACCACATCATTTGGAAAACACTGTCATGATGAAAAACCACCTCATCAACCACATCATTTGGAAAATTCTGATGTGATGAAAAACTACACAATTACCCACATCATTTGGAAAACACTGTCATGACGAAAAAGCAACCTATTACTCACATCATTTGGAAAACACTGTCAATATGAAAAAACACCCAATTACCCACATCAATTGGAAAATACTGTCATGATGAAAAACTAACCTATTAACAACATCATTTGGAAACCACAGTCATGATGAAAAAAATCCCTATTACCCACATCATTTGGAAAACAATGTCATGATGAAAAACCAACCTATTACCCACATCATTTGGAAAACACTGTCAATATGAAAAACCACCCAATTACCCACATGATTTGGAAAACACTGTCATGATAAAAAACTACCCAATTACCCACATCACTTGGAAAACACTGTCATGACGAAAAACCAACCTATTACCCACATCATTTGGAAACCACTGTCATGATGAAAAACCACCATATTACGCACATCATTTGGAAAACAATGTCATGATGAAAAACCACCCAATTATCCACATCATTTGGAAACCACTGTCATGATGAAAATCCACCCTTTTAACCACATCATTTGGAAAACACTGTCATGATAAAAAACAACCCTATTATCCTAATCATTTGGAAAACACTGTCATGATGAAAAACCACCCTATTATCCTAATCATTTGGAAAACACTGTCATGATGAAAAACCACACTATTAACGACATTAGGAAAACACTGACATGATGAAAAACCACCCTATTACCCCCATCATTTGGAAAACACTGTCATGATGAAAAACTACCCAATTAACCACATCATTTGGAAAACACTGTCATGACGAAAAAGCAACCTATTACTCACATCATTTGGAAAACACTTTCAATATGAAAAAACACCCTATTACCCACATCAATTGGAAAATACTGTCATGATGAAAAACCACCCTATTACCCACATCATTAGGAAAGCACTCTCATGATGAAAAACCACCATATTACCACATCATTCGGAAAACACTGTCATGATGAAAAACCACCCTATTACCTACATCATTTGGAAAACACAGATGTGATGAAAAACCACACTATTACCCAGATCATTTTTAAAAAACTGTCATGAGATAAACCCATCCTATTAACCGCATCATTTGGAAAACACTGTCATGATGAAGAACCATCCTATTAACCACATCATTTGGAAAACACTGTCATGATGAAAAACCACCTCATCAACCACATCATTTGGAAAATTCTGATGTGATGAAAAACTACACAATTACACACATCATTTGGAAAACACTGTCATGACGAAAAAGCAACCTATTACTCACATCATTTGGAAAACACTGTCAATATGAAAAAACACCCAATTACCCACATCAATTGGAAAATACTGTCATGATGAAAAACTAACCTATTAACCACATCATTTGGAAACCACAGTCATGATGAAAAAAATCCCTATTACCCACATCATTTGGAAAACAATGTCATGATGAAAAACCAACCTATTACCCACATCATTTGGAAAACACTGTCAATATGAAAAACCACCCAATTACCCACATGATTTGGAAAACACTGTCATGATAAAAAACTACCCAATTACCCACATCACTTGGAAAACACTGTCATGACGAAAAACCAACCTATTACCCACATCATTTGGAAACCACTGTCATGATGAAAAACCACCATATTACGCACATCATTTGGAAAACAATGTCATGATGAAAAACCACCCAATTATCCACATCATTTGGAAACCACTGTCATGATGAAAATCCACCCTTTTAACCACATCATTTGGAAAACACTGTCATGATAAAAAACAACCCTATTATCCTAATCATTTGGAAAACACTGTCATGATGAAAAACCACCCTATTATCCTAATCATTTGGAAAACACTGTCATGATGAAAAACCACACTATTAACGACATTAGGAAAACACTGACATGATGAAAAACCACCCTATTACCCCCATCATTTGGAAAACACTGTCATGATGAAAAACTACCCAATTAACCACATCATTTGGAAAACACTGTCATGACGAAAAAGCAACCTATTACTCACATCATTTGGAAAACACTTTCAATATGAAAAAACACCCTATTACCCACATCAATTGGAAAATACTGTCATGATGAAAAACCACCCTATTACCCACATCATTAGGAAAGCACTCTCATGATGAAAAACCACCATATTACCCACATCATTCGGAAAACACTGTCATGATGAAAAACCACCCTATTACCTACATCATTTGGAAAACACAGATGTGATGAAAAACCACACTATTACCCAGATCATTTTTAAAAAACTGTCATGAGATAAACCCATCCTATTAACCGCATCATTTGGAAAACACTGTCATGATGAAGAACCATCCTATTAACCACATCATTTGGAAAACACTGTCATGATGAAAAACCACCTCATCAACCACATCATTTGGAAAATTCTGATGTGATGAAAAACTACACAATTACACACATCATTTGGAAAACACTGTCATGACGAAAAAGCAACCTATTACTCACATCATTTGGAAAACACTGTCAATATGAAAAAACACCCAATTACCCACATCAATTGGAAAATACTGTCATGATGAAAAACTAACCTATTAACCACATCATTTGGAAACCACAGTCATGATGAAAAAAATCCCTATTACCCACATCATTTGGAAAACAATGTCATGATGAAAAACCAACCTATTACCCACATCATTTGGAAAACACTGTCAATATGAAAAACCACCCAATTACCCACATGATTTGGAAAACACTGTCATGATAAAAAACTACCCAATTACCCACATCACTTGGAAAACACTGTCATGACGAAAAACCAACCTATTACCCACATCATTTGGAAACCACTGTCATGATGAAAAACCACCATATTACGCACATCATTTGGAAAACAATGTCATGATGAAAAACCACCCAATTATCCACATCATTTGGAAACCACTGTCATGATGAAAATCCACCCTTTTAACCACATCATTTGGAAAACACTGTCATGATAAAAAACAACCCTATTATCCTAATCATTTGGAAAACACTGTCATGATGAAAAACCACACTATTAACGACATTAGGAAAACACTGACATGATGAAAAACCACCCTATTACCCCCATCATTTGGAAAACACTGTCATGATGAAAAACTACCCAATTAACCACATCATTTGGAAAACACTGTCATGACGAAAAAGCAACCTATTACTCACATCATTTGGAAAACACTTTCAATATGAAAAAACACCCTATTACCCACATCAATTGGAAAATACTGTCATGATGAAAAACCACCCTATTACCCACATCATTAGGAAAGCACTCTCATGATGAAAAACCACCATATTACCCACATCATTCGGAAAACACTGTCATGATGAAAAACCACCCTATTACCTACATCATTTGGAAAACACAGATGTGATGAAAAACCACACTATTACCCAGATCATTTTTAAAAAACTGTCATGAGATAAACCCATCCTATTAACCGCATCATTTGGAAAACACTGTCATGATGAAGAACCATCCTATTAACCACATCATTTGGAAAACACTGTCATGATGAAAAACCACCTCATCAACCACATCATTTGGAAAATTCTGATGTGATGAAAAACTACACAATTACCCACATCATTTGGAAAACACTGTCATGACGAAAAAGCAACCTATTACTCACATCATTTGGAAAACACTGTCAATATGAAAAAACACCCAATTACCCACATCAATTGGAAAATACTGTCATGATGAAAAACTAACCTATTAACCACATCATTTGGAAACCACAGTCATGATGAAAAAAATCCCTATTACCCACATCATTTGGAAAACAATGTCATGATGAAAAACCAACCTATTACCCACATCATTTGGAAAACACTGTCAATATGAAAAACCACCCAATTACCCACATGATTTGGAAAACACTGTCATGATAAAAAACTACCCAATTACCCACATCACTTGGAAAACACTGTCATGACGAAAAACCAACCTATTACCCACATCATTTGGAAACCACTGTCATGATGAAAAACCACCATATTACGCACATCATTTGGAAAACAATGTCATGATGAAAAACCACCCAATTATCCACATCATTTGGAAACCACTGTCATGATGAAAATCCACCCTTTTAACCACATCATTTGGAAAACACTGTCATGATAAAAAACAACCCTATTATCCTAATCATTTGGAAAACACTGTCATGATGAAAAACCACCCTATTATCCTAATCATTTGGAAAACACTGTCATGATGAAAAACCACACTATTAACGACATTAGGAAAACACTGACATGATGAAAAACCACCCTATTACCCCCATCATTTGGAAAACACTGTCATGATGAAAAACTACCCAATTAACCACATCATTTGGAAAACACTGTCATGACGAAAAAGCAACCTATTACTCACATCATTTGGAAAACACTTTCAATATGAAAAAACACCCTATTACCCACATCAATTGGAAAATACTGTCATGATGAAAAACCACCCTATTACCCACATCATTAGGAAAGCACTCTCATGATGAAAAACCACCATATTACCCACATCATTCGGAAAACACTGTCATGATGAAAAACCACCCTATTACCTACATCATTTGGAAAACACAGATGTGATGAAAAACCACACTATTACCCAGATCATTTTTAAAAAACTGTCATGAGATAAACCCATCCTATTAACCGCATCATTTGGAAAACACTGTCATGATGAAGAACCATCCTATTAACCACATCATTTGGAAAAACACTGATGTGATAAAAAAAAAACCCTATTACAAAGATCATTTGGAAAACACTGTCATGATGAAAAATCTCCCTATTAACCACATCATTTGGAAAATACAGTTATGATGAAAAACCACCCTATTATCCACATAATTTGGAAAACACGATCATAGTGAAAACCTACCCAATTACCCACATCATTTGGAAAACACTGTCATGGCGAAAAACCAACCTATTACCCAGGTCATTTGGAAAACAATGTCATGATGAAAAACCATGCTATTACAAACATCATTTGGAAAACACTGTCAATATCAAAAACCACCCTATTACCCACATCATTTGGAAAACACTGTCATGATGAAAAACCACTCTTTTAACCACATCATTTGGAAAACACTGTCAATATGAAAAACCACCCTATTACCCACATCATTTGGAAAACACAGATGTGATGAAAAACCACCCTCTTACCCACATCATTTGGAAAACACTGTTAATATGAAAAACCACTCTATTACCTCCATCATTTGGAATACACTGTCAATATTAAAAACCACGCTATTATCCACATCATTTGGAAAACACTGTCAATATGAAAAACCAGGCTATTACCAACATCATTTGGAAAACACTGTTAATATGAAAAACCACCCTATTATCCACATCATTTGGAAAACACTGTTAATATGAAAAACCACCCTATTACCCACATCATTTGGAAAACACTGTTAATATGAAAAACCACTCTATTACCTCCATCATTTGGAATACACTGTCAATATTAAAAACCACCCTATTATCCACATCATTTGGAAAACACTGTCAATATGAAAAACCACGCTATTACCCACATCATTTGGAAAACACTGTCAATATGAAAAACCACCCTATTATCCACATCATCTGGAAAACACTGTCATGATGAAAAAAAACCCTATTACCCACAGCATTTGGAAAACACTGTTAATATGAAAAACCACCCTATTATCCACATCATTTGGAAAACACTGTTAATATGAAAAACCACCCTATTACCCACATCATTTGGAAAACACTGTTAATATGAAAAACCACCCTATTATCCACATCATTTGGAAAACACTGTTAATATGAAAAACCACCCTATTACCGACATCATTTGGAAAACAATGTTAATATGAAAAACCAGCCTATTATCCACATCATTTGGAAAACACTGTTAATATGAAAAACCACCCTATTACCCACATCATTTGGAAAACACTGTTAATATGAAAAACCACCCTATTATCCACATCATTTGGAAAACACTGTTAATATGAAAAACCACCCTATTACCCACATCATTTGGAAAACACTGTCAATATGAAAACCACTCTATTACCCACATCATTTGGAAAACACTGTTAATATGAAAAACCACCCTATTAACCACATCATTTGGAAAATGCTGTCATGATGAAAAACCAACCTATTACTCACATCATTTGGAAAACACTGTCATGATGAAGAACCACCCTATTAACCACATCATTTGGAAACCACTGTCATGATGAAAAATCACCCTTTTACCCACATCATTTGGAAAACACTGTCATGATGAAAAACCACTCCATTATCAACATCATTTGGAAAACACTGATGTGATGAAAAACCACCCTGTTACCCAGATCATTAGGAAAACACTGACATGAGAAAAACCCACCCTATTACCCACATCATTTGGAAAACACTGTCATGAAGAAAAACCTCCCAATGAACCACATCATTTGGAAAACACTCTTATGATGAAAAACCAGCCTATTATCCACATCATTTGGAAAATAATGTCATGATGAAAAAATACCCAATTACCCAGATCATTTGTAAACACCAATGTAATGAAAAGTCATCCTACTCCCCACCTCATTTGGAAACACTGACATGAGGAAAAACTATCCTATTCCCCACATCATTTGGAAAACACTGTTAATATGAAAAACCACCCTATTATCCACATCATTTGGAAAACACTGTTAATATGAAAAACCACCCTATTACCCACATCATTTGGAAAACACTGTTAATATGAAAAACCACCCTATTATCCACATCATTTGGAAAACACTGTTAATATGAAAAACCACCCTATTACCGACATCATTTGGAAAACAATGTTAATATGAAAAACCAGCCTATTATCCACATCATTTGGAAAACACTGTTAATATGAAAAACCACCCTATTACCCACATCATTTGGAAAACACTGTTAATATGAAAAACCACCCTATTATCCACATCATTTGGAAAACACTGTTAATATGAAAAACCACCCTATTACCCACATCATTTGGAAAACACTGTCAATATGAAAACCACTCTATTACCCACATCATTTGGAAAACACTGTTAATATGAAAAACCACCCTATTAACCACATCATTTGGAAAATGCTGTCATGATGAAAAACCAACCTATTACTCACATCATTTGGAAAACACTGTCATGATGAAGAACCACCCTATTAACCACATCATTTGGAAACCACTGTCATGATGAAAAATCACCCTTTTACCCACATCATTTGGAAAACACTGTCATGATGAAAAACCACTCCATTATCAACATCATTTGGAAAACACTGATGTGATGAAAAACCACCCTGTTACCCAGATCATTAGGAAAACACTGACATGAGAAAAACCCACCCTATTACCCACATCATTTGGAAAACACTGTCATGAAGAAAAACCTCCCAATGAACCACATCATTTGGAAAACACTCTTATGATGAAAAACCAGCCTATTATCCACATCATTTGGAAAATAATGTCATGATGAAAAAATACCCAATTACCCAGATCATTTGTAAACACCAATGTAATGAAAAGTCATCCTACTCCCCACCTCATTTGGAAACACTGACATGAGGAAAAACTATCCTATTCCCCACATCATTTGGAAAACACTGTCATGATAAAAAACCATCCTATTCCCTCCAATGGCAGGTTAGGTTGAACGGACTAACCAAATTCCAAAATTGTTTCCCCATCAATCATATAACAGACACATTGCCTTTCTTCCCTAGAGGTTATTGTTGCTGTCATTTGTGAAGATTTATTCTCATCAGCTCACTGCTATTTGCACTGCGCAATGTGAAATACTATTCATTTTTTCAACACGTTATTTATTTACTGTATTTATGAAACAGTTACTAAGGCTCTCATTATAATTGGTTCCCTGTATTTCCTTTAATATTGTTAAATAATATTTTAGCAGACTATTACTTTTAGGGGCAGTGTATTGCATCTCCGACTTTTGTGGACAGATGTGAGCTACAATAAGTAAGTCATTTTGATTGGCTGAGTTAACATGGGAAAGATAGATAGGAGAAAGATTAGTGAGTTGGTTCTTACTCATCAAGTGATGTAGACGTGTTATCTGTCATATCTAAAACAGCTCCCTGGTGAGGGGAGGTTGACCTCCACTTGATAGTTAGATAATGTACATGTTGACATGAGTAATAAAAATAGTTAAGCTAAAATTCTCTGTTTGAAGTGTTTCATTGCTGAACCAAAACAATTAGTGATCGCTGGTCGAGAGAAGATGAGATGAGATCACTCCCACCAGGGGGCTATGCAACATATTATCAAAATGGTACTGTTGACCAGGACCTCATGTCCCGGGGGAAGGGGCAGAATGAGGGTTGCAACACAATGAGGAAAAGTTGGGATAAATTGTCCAGAGATATTAAAGTGATAGATGACTCAACACGGAGAAGAAGAAATAAAAAGGATTGAAATCAAGACATAATGACAGAAAAAAATGTAAGTGTGTTGATATTACTATGTTCCACTGCTCACATGCACATCTAAACAACAAATCAAAACAAGAAGTAATGATGAAAATAATCTAGGAGGAAAAAAATGTAAAAAATATAAGCACATTATGAACAGTGAACACTCACACTCACTCATACACACTACTATGAGAACGTAAATTTTGGTGAAACATTCTAGTAAGAGACTGATTTTTGTTGTTTTGTTTTGTCTTTTTACAAAAGTTTAGAATTATTTTGTTAATTGTAATTAACTCTCAAATGAATGTTTTGTTCATTTTTGTAGCAGTGTGTGGAATTCTTTTTTCTAAGAGCCGTGTGTGTGTCATTTGCCTTCATTGCTTGAATAATTAAGTTGTTAATTGGTGAATTTTGTGTGTTTTTTTGTGGAAAAATTAAGTTAATTAATTGCTGTGGAAATAAGTAGATTCAGCTTGTATAGTTTCAGATTTCCAAATGTGTTTGGGTCTGTATCCTGGGGGTGGGGATTTATCACACCTGGCTATGTAGATAGGGAAACCAGACAATGTTGGGAATAAATAGTATCTGTAAGCTGTGAAGTATTCATAGAGGATAAATATGACCTAGGATATTCCCTGGCCTTGAGGAATGTCTCTGAAGACCAAAGGGAATTGGTCAGGTGGCCTGTGCGATTCCAGGTTACAATATATGACTAAGGGAAGAAACTTCTTGTAACCACGGTAAAGCCAGTAATGAATTAGATAGGAAGTGCTGAACAGGTGGGGTTGTTTTCTCCATGGGAGGGAGCCGGGGGCAGAAGGAATTGAGATGGTGTGAGTTGAGCTTTGACACAAAGAGGCAGATGGTTAATAATAGTAATTATAGAAAATTAATGTTGGCAAATCTGTGAAGATTTGTTCAAGTAAATTTGGTAATGCACAAAAAAACAAAGTAATTAATTGGTTGTAGTTGAATAAATAGGGTGATAATGGACCATGTGTACTGTCTCACTGTAAGTAGGAAATAAGTGTAGATTATAACATATTTAAAGTGTAAAATTTAGGTGTCAAGGATGTGGTTCAGTTATGGAATAGTTTGATGCTGTAGCATAGAGCTTTCAGCATGCATTGTGTGATTTTTGGACCAGGATTTTTTAATGTGAATTTATGTACCTTTCATGTAGAGTCAAGCGAAGAGATAGAGAGGAAGACATTAGAGAGGTCAAAGTTCAATGTTGGAGTGATTTGTATCCAGACTATCATCTTGTGTCACAGAAGCTAGTGACCAAGAATAACAAAGAATTGTCTGGCATTCTTTTTTTTATTAAAAAAAAATGTTTGTGAAGTATGAAAAAATTGTTCAGAGTTTTGTTGTTTATGTTCATTCCTTTTCAAAAATGGTATATGTGCATGCTGGAAGGGGGTCACGTGACCGAAGCCCGATGAAGATAAAAAAATGTAAGGAGCACCCCTTGCAGACACAAAAGAGAAGAGGGTTTTTAGAGTAATATACTTGACTTCTGGAGGTTGATATTTAGGGTCATATGTGAGCCATAATAGGGAAATTGATTTTGATTGGCTGAGCTAGTGTGGGAAAGATAGATAGGAGAAAAGTTTCAGGAGTTGCTTCTTATCAGTCAAGCGATGTAAATGTGTTCTCTTTTGTGTCTGAAACGGCTCCCCAGTGAAGGTGGATAGTTAGATAATGTACATTCAACATAAGTAATAAAAATAGTTAAATTAAAATTATCTGTGTTTGAAGTCTTTCATTGCTGAATCAAAACAATTAGTGATTTCCAGCCAAGAGAAGATGAGATGAGATCACCCCCACCAGGGGGCTATGTTACAATATAGCATCATCTTTAATCTATAGGGACTGCCCTTACCTTGTTTGACAAGATGCCCACTACGTGGGAATGTGTCAGGATTATAAAAGAATAAGACAATAAAACCCTCTTCCTCTTTTGTTCTGCTTATGGCCATATCCTGTTGAAGTTCCAGTTTTTGTATGATCACTGAGCTCGGTCAATGGCTAAATGGGAGATTGCTTAGGAATTCCAGGTGCTGTAGTTAATTAGTTCAAAGTAGTCAAAGTAAAATGTTTATTCTAAGGGGTACTTTTAGTATAGAGAATATAGTATGTTCAAGGACAATTCCTGAAAGGGTGATCAAAATTTAGAATGTTCTTATGCTAGTCCCTGTAAAGATAAAGGATGAATGTGGTTGACCTTACACTGTTCTTAAGTGAGTGAGTGTTTAGGCCATGCGTTGTGTTCTGCATGTGTAAATACTCATGTCTGTCCTTGTCTGTGATGTTGCTTGAAGAGACCTAGTCCCTTAAAATCTGTTTTATGCATGCCCAAAAAGCTGAAAAGGGTAGCTGCTTCTAATATTTTTTTGTTTAATTTATGTGCCTCTGGTTAAACAAGGTTTATCAGCTGCTATAGCTTAAAATAGTTTGCTTTGATGTCAGATTTTTCATTGCCATGTTAGTAAAAGTAGCACCAAGACTCAGGCAAAGCTATGTAATCTGGTTAACTGTGCTTATCTATACTGCCGTACTTCTTATAAAATTGGCTTCCCTAGAAGTAGCATAGATAAATGTGCTTATTTAATTTCTTTTTCATTGGCTAAAAAACAATTTTATTTTTTTGATTTAATGTGTGGATTATCACTATATAGCTTTGCAAGTTTTGCCAAAAAGTCACTAGGTGGCACTGTCACTCTCTTTTCCTTCCAGCATAATGGAGTGACAACTCAAACAGAGACCTTCCTGTGTAGAGGGATATCTTTTGTGACTTTTTTCTGTGACTTTATTACCAGCCATGCAGCATGCACCTTGTTATTGAGTTGGAAATGGGTAACCTGGAAGACAGAACCTTGTTGTTGTTGTTGTTATTTTTGTGGAGGTTAATTCCTAAACATAAATCCAAGTGTCAAACAAAAGAGAATATTGAGGAGGGGTAAATAAAAAAAAATAAATTTATTTATATAGATGCAATTACTGGTAACTTCTATCTGTTGCTATTGCTAAGGCAACAGAGAGAGAAAGTGGTGAAATTAGAAGTGAAATGGATATTTGGTGGTGGTGGTCATCAGTGATGTCTCTTTCTCAGCATTTCGGTGTTGACATCAAATGCTCTTCTGTGTTGCATCTGCTTGAATTTGGGTATATATAGTTTTTAATCGACTTGAAATCAAGGTTTTGCATTTCTTTGAGTGGCTCTGACTGGTCATAATATGTAATTAATTTTGTTTTGGTTAAAGTGAATGTATGCATGGAGCCGATGCACATAAAACATATTTACACAGTCTGCTTTGAGCCATCAAAAGGTCAAAATGTACATTGTGTAGAAAATGTAAGAGGCCTGACATTGTTGTGGCTGCCTTTGGCCACCCCATAAAACGGAAGAGAACAGGCATTTCAACATTGACCTTTCGATCGTGTTCCCTACATGCTGGTAATTTTGTTTTAGAGATGAGCTAATTACCTTTGAGTCCATTGGTATTATGAACCTAGTCGTAATATACTTCTAAGCATTTTTAGACCTTAGTTTTTGCGTAGCAAATCTCAACTCATTTTTCAGAGAGATTTTATAGCATTTTAGAGAGATCATTTCTGTTGTTAGTCTCCTTTAGCATAACACCGCGCCTGAATGGTCGGTATGCAGGCTCCTGGCCTTTGTGGCCAGAATGCTGATCCCGGGCTGCATATTAAGTTACACACCCATTTTTTTTTTAAGCCAACTGGACATGAGTTGGATCTACCTTTCTTTCTCTCTTTACTTCGCCTCTTTACTTCTGGCTCCTTGCCCATGTTCGACTCTCAGCATTCCGTCCCTACTGGCTGCCCGCATGTTGTTCGTAACCTTTCCTGTATACTATGGATCGGACTCAACCAGTAGACATGCAATGCCAGTACCGGATATTTGATATGCCCAACAACATCCCAACGCCAGCTACCCTTTCCTTCTCGGCATGTCCAGTCCCAAACCAAACCAGCTGACCAGCAGCGATCATCTGCGACGACCAACCAACCTTCACCAGTTGTAATTACTACAGGAGATTTTTGACACCGATCTCAACCAGCAATGCCTGCACTGCAACGTTCAACTGTCGACATGACTGGAATGTCTGCAGCTCAGCATCCCGTCATCGATCTCAGCGTCCACCCTTTGACATGACCAGTCCGATGATCATTACCACCATTACCAGACCAATATACCCCACTGGTTTCTTCTTTATATAATAAACTTAGCATTAATCATACATATCCTCGTTCTGTTGGCCATTTTGTTTCACCTCATCAAATCTCACGTCTTTAATACGAAAACGTTAGCTGACCTCTTGTGACCTCATCATTGCTTGCGACACGGGGGCGCTCAGGCCGTGGTTTCATGTCACGCCCCTACCACTCCAGGGTTTCCGCTACAACATCTTACTGCAATAAGTGTTGAGCTGAATATCTGATGAGTCTTTGTTAGGTTTTAATTTCTGGTATCCATCCGCCAGAGTGAAAAGTTCTGTTAGGAAATTTTCTTTTTTATCATCAGGTTCTGATGTTAGTCTTTATGCTGGTAACATCTAACATCAGTATAAAATGCAGGGTGATTATTGGAGGAGGTTTTAGGAAATATGCAACTTATATGAATTATAAATAAGCAGAGGAAATTACTTAAATTTATAATAAAGTAAAGAAGATGTAAATAAAAAAAACATTCTTAAAATAATAGCAAAACAGCCACTAATAACTTTTGTTAGCTTGTCAAATAACGCCTTTGATCTAATTTACAAATATTCTCCGTATATCTAGAAAAAATAGTATTAACAGCTTTAAAACAAAAAGTAAAAAAAAAGAAAGCGATCAGTATACTGCTTATACTGAGACACATGATAATACTTTTTTTCTTCTTTTTTTTTTAAAAATAAGCCGGTATTTTATTTGATAAGGAGAATACTTCCATTTTAACCGGTTCCGGTTTAAATGAAAACGAGGCTGTATAATGTAGGCGTTCTTTCAAAACCTCAAAGCCAAAATATGCAAACAGTATATTCCACATGAAATAACTACAATCACAAAAAAATAAAAATAAGAATATTTTCTTTTCAGTTGATTTAAAATATATCTATGTTTTACGGTAAGAATCTTTGTTATAAAACGCTATTTTTGAATAAAGTGTTGTCTTCGTATTTGTTGCTAGCTTTGCTGGATAATCGGCCATTGAAAAAATAGAAAACACGTGCAATATTTTGATTTTGAAAACAAGGCTTTGTAAAAAAAAATTGTTTTGCTTTTTTATTTTGTCTATGCAAACAGCTCGAAACGAATTTCTTTAAATCATGTCATCGTCTCTTGTAAGAAAAGCATTGGAATTGTACGAGGGAGATTTACCAAATGGTAAGTTGTTTTTTTTTTTATAATTCAAATTGCCAATCAGTATCTTTTTTGCAATTCCCTACCGAACCAAATTGATCTTAAAAAAATCGATTTTTTAATCAGTTAAAACTAAAAGTATAACACTTTTCTTAGAATTCAGGGTGTTAATTTAATTTTAAACGATCGTTTTGATAAAAAGATAATTCAAACATTCTTTATCTCTCTTTTTGATAAAAAAAA
The DNA here is from genome assembly GCA_963932145.1 of Acanthosepion lycidas. NCBI lineage: Eukaryota > Metazoa > Mollusca > Cephalopoda > Sepiida > Sepiidae > Acanthosepion > Acanthosepion lycidas. The sequence continues at coordinate 13,969,872 of OZ010597.1, forward strand.
TGAAAACTCTCAAACAAACAATAAACAACTGATAATCCTAAATCTTAATTTTAAAAACATCCACAATCATTTCCGCGTACCGACTTGTTTACAAACAACTCAAAATTTTTTAAAAGAAAATCTGATAGGTTATCACACGCGAGTTTAAAAAGTGCAGGCAGGTGAAGCTTTTTCCACAAAAATATTGAAAGTGATTTGAGTCTTGACAAATCACTATCACGTTTTAGAATCAGTTTTGATTAAAAAAAATTCAAATCACTTGCTAAAAAGAATTCTTGCACAAGGCGTGAAAATTAAGCGTATTTCTTTCTATTTGTTTAAAAAATGAGAAATTTAAAAATACAAAATGAAAAAAATGTTTCTTTCTTTTTTCTTCTGCAAGTCAAATTAACACACACACACACACACACATAAACTCAGTCCCAATGTACATCTTTAAAATTTTGAATGAAAATATTCTGACACTAATTCCTAGTAATTCGCGGGTTTGACTACCGTTTCGGTTTACTCGATCGACCAGTCTTACGATCCTGGAGAAAGACAACGATTTTTGGGTGATTTAAAAAAAAAAAAAAAAAAATGCTCAGTAAACTATCGAAACGAAAAACACGCGTAGAGTGCTAAAATAGTTACAATGGCGACAAATAAATTCAAATAAAACCGAAAAATAACTACTAATAATTTGGTAATAATATAAAATAACCTCGTCTATATTGCGCTAGATCTGCATTCAATAAGCTAAGCAGTTATTCAACCTAATTACAATTTTAGTAGGTACCTCCACAGAAACGCGACATTTAAAAATAAGAAATCTTGGAGCTTTTATTTCAGTTTTAATTTCAAGCTAATAAATCTAATAAACAAAATATTTTACTGTATTTCAAAACTAATTTAAATTGACTGGATGGAGTTTTAGTTTTGAAATTACTGAAATTACCATTTTTACAGCCATCTTTCATCATAAATGTAATTCTCTTTAAAAAAAAAATCTTCCAAAAATAAAATGTAGTTTTCTGAAACTATTTGATTATTAGCTGATTTAAAATTTAATCTGATTTGAAACAAATTTTACTTAAATTTTTTTTACTTAGTTTAAAATATCGCAAATGATTGTATAGAGGACCCAGGGGTGAAGATGAAAGAAAACACGTATGTTTATATTTCCTGCTAGAAGGTCCAGCTACAATATGAAAATGTCGGACTCGGATTAAGTCCAAATGAAGATAAGGAAGACAAACAAACAAAACCGATATATATATATTTTCTGCAGTGGACATATATGTTGTAAAATATAACTGAGGAATATAATGTGAGCCCCTTTCTTATATAATTTTTAAGTACTCGGTTTTAATTACTACAAGCATAAAAATTTAGGAAAATATTGTCCGTGATCTAATGTTTTGTTGAATTTTAGATACTTTGGCTTTAAATTTACTATGGTTATTGGTTCTATTTCCTGATAATGTTGTGTATGGATGTTCGTACCTAAAAATCTGCATGTTTATATACATATGCAAAAAAAATTCAAATTTTTTAAAAAAATATTGGTGTTTGATGATAAGCTTTTCCATTTATGATTAGTAAATATAGTTTTTACTTAATAACTGTATCACTTAAATGAGGACAAATTGATGCAGGAATGTAAAAGATTTGAAACTTTATAAAGTTCTGCTTTTAACTAATTGGGACAAAATTTAATTTCTTAAAATTAAACAAATGTTTTACCAAGATTTTCTAAAAAAAAAAAAAATTTTCTAAAATTTAATTCATTTGTGAATAAGTCTTGAAAGTTAGGTTGGTGCAAAAATAATGACGTGATAATGTCGTTTTTTGACGTTAAAAATACATCAAAAAACGACATTATTACGTCATTATTTTTGCACCAACCTAATATTAAAATCTGACAATTATTTGATTTTTTTGATTTTTGTAAGAATTTTCAAATCAGTGTTGTATTTTTTTTCAGTACAAAAAAATTTTCTTATACTAATTTTTGGTCCCCTCTGCTGGCACAAGAAAAACAAGATTTTTAACCAAAATTTTCAATGTTGTAAAAAAGATAAAAAAAAAAAATAATTTAATAATCAAAAAATCCTTTGGTCTTTCATTTTAATAATAAAATGGTTTCAACATGAAGTGATAGTGAGTACCATTATCCAGTAGGATGCTGTTGGCACCCTCTCAAAGAAGAGTTTGTCAACACTATATCCAGGTACAAGTATGCCATCACAATTTGTGCATTGCTCAACCAAAGTACCACAATACTCAGCTTCATGGCATTGGTTGGAATAATTGTTTAAATCATCAGCATTAAGAATACTGAATGCACATGTAAATATAAATATTTAACATATAAATTATAAACTTATAAATTAATTATAATTTTTTTTGTAGCCAAAATTGTGATTTTCTTCTTACCAGCCATGCAGCATTGCACCTTGTTATGGAGTTGAAAATGGATAACCTGGAAGACAGAACCTTGTTGTTATTACTTTTGTGGAGGGGGGTAATAAACCTTCTCTGCCTCAATAAACCTAAATCCAAGTGTTAAACAAAAGAGGATATTGAGGAGGGGTAATATATATATATATATATATATATATATATATATATATGTATGCAATTACTAGTAACATTTATCTGTTGCCGTTGCTAAGGCAACAGAGAGAGAAAGTGGTGAAATTAGAAGTGAAATAGATATTTGATGGTGGTGGTCATTAATGGTGTCTCTTTCTCAGCATTTCGGTGTTGACATCAAATGCTTGTCTGTTGCATCTGTTTGGGACACTTTTTCATCATGGTATGCTCATTGTTAAGCAAATCAGTGAAGGTACTTAATGACAGCATCACCTAACTGGTACAAATTAATACAGAAATTTGAAAGATTTAAATCTTTATAAATTATTCTAATTAAAAAAAAAAAAATGAAAACAATTCTTGCAAAAATTCATTATTCATCAAAAAAAATTTTTCTTTAGATAACAGTGTCCACAATATATCTTATTCATAAAGCCAATTAAAAGCTTTTCTAATTAAATAATGCCTTAGATTTATTGCATTTTTTATTGTATGATTCAGAGGTTTTCTCTAACTGGAGGTCCTGCTTTACAAAAAAAGTCTACTGTGATTAATTTTGTAGTTGGAAAGACAAGTAAACTGGCCTGGTTAAAAACAGTTGAAAGCATTGTTTGTAAATTCAGTTTAAATCATCATCTTGTTTCAAGGAGTCATTTTGGAGCATTCATTTTATTTAATGATGGACGTAAAAATTAGAAAATCCTAAGCAATCATGCAGAATATCCTGCATTATTGGCTAGGATTTTCTAATTTTTTTTTCCTTTAATAATTTCACTCCAAGTAAGTTAATAAAGTTTTTAAGATGTAAGTAGTTACTGAGTATTAGTGACTATGAGAAAACAATAGGAGAGAAAGTACTAAAAGAACAGGAAGTAACAAGACAGAAAATAAGGACCAACTTAACTTTGAAAGATCACAGTTGAAGAAGCCAGAAGGGAGTTACTCAAGCAAAAAGTGTGATAGAAGAATCTGTTAGTCTTGAACTTAGTTACATCTAGTCATTTCAACTGTAAAATTGTTGTAGCATACCTAAGGACGCTAATGAGTATGTTCCCATTCATATAAATGCAGTAGTAAATACTGTATGTTGGTCTGCAGTTGGAGATTCATTGTGAAATTCAGTTGACTACTTCTACGTGCTGCTGGTGAATCTTATATATGTTGTTCTTGTCCTGAGTATTATCATTCATTACCAACTTTTGTTTGATTATTCTATTCAGTAACCTTCTCTAGGTTATAACGAAAATGATGAGACCTTGCCGTCAATCTAGTACTGTGCTTAAATTCATAAAGTCTAGGTACCATTGAAGAAAGTTCATCAGAACAATTAACATGAAAGTATTTATAGACAGGTACAAGGAATCTGTTGTGGTGGGGGGAAAGTGACTGAAATCAAGATACCAGATCAGGACTAATAACATTGCAGATTCTTCTTTGGACTTTATTGAGAATTTCTAAATATATAGCAGGACCGTTAGACCAACTGTGGAAGCAATATTCAAAGCAAGGATGGATGGTAGACTGAAATAAATATGTAAAATAGATTCTGGCAATTGTGCAGGACACAGTGAACCAACTTTCTTAGCAGCAGACCTAGCAGTTGATTCAATATAATCTTTCCACTTCATGTCAGCAGAAAACATTAGTCCAAGCAGATCCAATGTGTCACTCACCTGGAGGTTAGAATCAGCCATACTAATGGAAAGCAAAAAAAGTTATCTCAGATGATTAAAAGAGAACAGTTTCATTTTGGAGGCATTAAAATTAACAAGTCATTTCTTGCCCCAGTTAAGAGAAGATTGTAGGTCATTTTTGAGACCAGCTGCCAATTCGACCTAATCGAATCAATCAGACTTACTATTAAGACATGAGTGAATAGCTTTCAGCATAGATACTGAGTTGAGAACTGTTGACATCAAGGTCATTGATGAAAACTAGTAACAGTGTAGAGTCAAAGATAGAGCATGGAGAACATTTACATTAATTCAAAAAGATCTAGAAGAGTAGCCATTCAAGACCACTTTCATTTTGTGATTTGATAAAAACTGAATTAGTTCAAAAATTTTTCCAGAAATACCATAAACTTTTGTGACAATTGCTTGAGTTTTTGACATGTGCCAGTCTTATTTTCTGACAACCATGGACTTCCTGAAAAAAAAAAAAAAAAACCCTGAAAAATGCAATTTAAATAATTTAAATATCTTCTTTGAAGTTAGTTTGGTTTTATCTGAAAGATAATAGCTTCATTCTGTATTAAAAGAAAATTTAATTTCCGTATGTGATTAAATTTTTTAGGCATTTTTAAAACGTGGGCACATTCACTTGTCACTCATCAAACTACCATTATTAATAGATGGAAATAAGAAATTTAAAAATCTCTTCAAAATATATTATGTATCCTAGAGTTGGGTTACAAAGTAATTTAGTAAATTTAATGATTAACTGGATTTCGTAAAAGTAATACTTTTACTTAAAATGTAATGAAAGTAACATTTATTTATGCATGGTAGCCTGTGAGTTAAAAACAAAAAAACTGTGTAATTACATCCCTAACTTAAAAAGCGTACAAAAAATTTAAAATAAAATTTAATGAAATATGGAACATCAACAGTACAATAATCAAGAAATTGGTATTTCATTATTCCCTGGCATACAAGTTATTCTTTTATTTTTTTTTCTGTAGAATTATTATAATCCTATATAAACAATAGTTTAAGAATACAATACTTAGTAATGGTCAAAGATTATAAAACAGAATTATTTCCATTTTGTACATCCATAGAAAAAATAAAATTCTTTTAAAAAATTTCACTCTCAAAAATGGCATGAAACTTTACATTTTTTAGTTCTTCAAACATGTCTTTATTTAATAAAATAAACTCTTGGAATGAATTTCGAAATTGTACTGAAAAATTACAAGAAGATTTTTGGAAAAATAAATATTAAGCATAGATTTTTTCTGTCCATAAGAATTCTGAAAGAAAATAATGTATCTTATTAAATTATGAAGGCACCAAGTCTTAAAAAAATTATTTTTGAGTTTTATTGAATTATTTTTGTTAAGATTCAGAACAAATTTTGCATATATTGACACTTGATATTGCATAATTTCTTTTACTGAAATCTTCAGGGATTTTTCTTTATATAACTGTGAAAAGAAAAATTTGATGCTCTCCTGAACACATGATATCTAAAAATTGGGGAGAAACTGACCCCCCTTCCCTCCAATATTTCCACAAAGCTTTCAAATAAACCTATTCGATATTCAGGTCATTCAGTAATGAATATGCATTGAAAATATTGTTTGAATCAGATAATTCCATGAATTTTGGCAAATATTTTAAAACAAGGTGTAGGGATTTTTTTTTTTTTTTTTTTTTTCATTTTGGAAAAAAACTCATTCCGTTTTAATGGTTCCTAGTCATAACAAATTTTTTACACTTTAGTTCAAAAAGTGATTTCCCTTATGGAGAAAAGGATGCAGGTTCAATTCCTGTCCCAGGCAGTTGCTATTAATTTCACTGCTTAATAAAATAAAAGGTGGAGATAGAAACTCAAACATGTCTACCTACTAAAAAAACGTTTTTATATAGACAGGGTGCAGCAGAAATCCCTCTTACGTATACCTCCCAACATAATGGTAAGAGATAGCTAGATGAAGACACCATTGCCACTAATGTCTTACCATTATGTGGGAGGTATTTCTGCCAGGGAAGCAGGGTGGTGTAATGGATAGAGGCTCGGATGCAATATGATGTCAGGTCTCTTGTAGAGGCCTGTTAGTTGGCATGACCTCTTGAATTTATATTTAACGCAAAATACCACAAAATATGAAACAATAAGAAGGAAGACAACAGTTTTATAACAAGAACAATATTTATATTTATGTTTAAATATGTAATGATGAGGAGTCATGGTGGAGTTATGGATAGTAGTTTGGATTTAGGGATTAGAGAGCTGAGTTGGAATTCCAGTCAAATCCATTATATTCACTTATGTGCTAATACTCTTGGGAAAGGTATTAATCCACCTCTTCTCTCCCCTGCTATGGGTAAATAGCAGGAGAGATCAGGTTCTGTAGCCTTAGATGGCAACTGGTCTACTGCAGAAAGAAATGGCAACCTACTGTGGGGAAAAAATCTGTCTTGTCAGTCATGTATTGAAAGATACATGATCGCCTAAGTGTATATCATGTATGGCACATAACTGACTGATTGCTACATTTCAATCTCAGTTTCTGCTTATGGTCAAATCCTGCTGAAAACACCTGTTCTCTTTTGATCACTGAAGTTAAGCAGTGTCAAGCGTGGTCTGTACTTAATTGGGGGACTGCTTGTGCACACCAGCTACTGTTCTACAATCCAAAATGTGTTTCAGCTTTAAATAACCTACAAAGGGTTGATATGTTATAAATAATCAACACCTTAGTCACCAATTAAAGGGGTCTACACTGTTTTGAAACATTGGTTCTTGTATAATCACTGAAGTTAAGTGACATTGAGCCTGTTCAGTACCTGAATGGGTGACAGTTTGGGAATAGCAGGTGCAGTAAGATTGGATGCATGGGTGGTGTAATCGATAACGACTCAGTATCATTAATCAGAGCCGAATTTCGATTCTCATTGGGTTTGTTGTATTCACTTATATGCAAATACCCTTGAGAAAGGTATGAATCCACCTCTTCTCCACCCAGCTATGGGTTAATTAGTAAAACTTGTATCACTAAACCACTATTATGTAAAAAAAAAAAAAAAAAATTCTTACAATAAAAAAATATTTTCTGGCAAGAGGGTTGATAATCTGTAAAAAAAACAAATCCAGAAGTCAAAAACAGTACAATTAAAGTCATTCAGAGCAGGTGCAGTTACTGTATTTCTAAGTAGATTATTCCAGTCATCCAAGATCCTTTTAGCAAAGGAGTTCTTTCTGTTATCTATTCTTGAAAATCTATTTTACATCTTAGAATGTTTTTAAAATTGGCATCTGGGCACTGCTTAAATATGTCTCAGACTGAGTTACATAATTTCCTGATAAATATCTGAATGTTTCTTTCAAATCTGTTTGCTTCCTTCATTCAGCTATTGCTGGTAAAACAACCCCACATCAATTCTTTCTTGTTAATTAATCTTTGGGATGTCTCTCTTCCTTGCACTACTTTAGTCAGGGATTGAACTCTTGACAGCCAGCTAACTTGATTCTCTTGGCTATCTACTCTGCCCTTCAATTGCAGTAAGGGTGAGTTCAGGTTGAAATTTCCGTAAAGTTTCCAACTGCAGCAAACACTAAAGATCAGAGGTCTTCTATGTTCTGTGTCCCTTCAGTATGAAGGCAATCATGGTTTTCCACAACTTCCTATTCTTTGTAGCTCTTAGCAATATTGGTCACTTTACCGTCCTTGTTCTGCCATTCATTCATACAAGCTCATCTGGTTGGTGGCCTGCTGCCTCCCTCCGTTCTTTTTGCCTTCTACATGTCCTGTGGGTGTTACATTTTCCAATCTCTCTTTCCTCATTATGTGTCCCAGAAATTTTAATTTCTGTTTCTGATTCTAAGCGTAAGTGTCCTTTTTATTGAACGTCTATAAATATTAGATTGGCACAAGGCCAACAAAGACAACAGTGAAAAACAAATCCACAAATTGAGATCTGCAAATTCTGCCCAGACGGCTTCTTCTCCAGAATGGTTGTGGAAAACTCCCCAAAGGATGCTTTCCTGAAATACTGAAATCTTGGCCGCTTCAGCCATGTCATCCATGATCTATCCTATGTGTCCTCATATTAATCACCTCTTACTCCCTTTTTGTACGCTCTTAAATTGACCTCCTTCAATAACCCTCTAACTTGAGTGGATCTTGGGTCTTGTATTGGGTAGGCATAAAAATATTATTTTAAGACATTTTTATGTTTATACATTCTTTTTAAAATAATTGTCGGACTTTGTCCATTTCATAAAAATATTAGTTATGAACCATCACTCTATTTTTTTATATAAATTTTTCAGTTTTATTCAGATATAAAGTCGTAGTATTGGGCCACCTAGATTGGACCAAGCTCACTATCTTAGCTAATGTCTGAGAGCTGAGCTTGTGAACCATGACTGTACAATGGTTATATTCTGTAAGTTTTGTTTGAGCCAACAAAATAACCACAAGAGGAGAGCATTCAAAAGTTAACTTACTATTGAGTACTGCTACAATATCTGGGTTGTAGCTACACAGTCATCACTTTTTGGTCTTGATAGAGTTCAGAACTGTTATACAACCTTATGAATTATTTCCATCTGTACAACTCCTTTTCACAAAATGTCACAAGACTGTCATTACTCTATTGCTATTTCCATGTCAAAGGATCTGACTAGCTACATTTCTTGGTTCCTCTGGGCTATGTACACTGGAATGAATTATCTCAAATTTTCTTTGTATTTCATTAGTGAAAATGAAATTCCATATGGATAGCTTCCCCCTTGTTGACTGCTGGTTTGTGGAACAAACTTCTGAGAGAATGCTTCCTTAATTGTGACAAACTTAACCTCAACAACTCTAGGGTCAGTCGTTAACTATCCTATATATCTTCATAAACTGCAATTCTTATCTTAACTGCTGTTAAGAAGAAAACTCTTGTACCCTTGAGGAATCCTGTTTAACCATATCAGCTGCTTTTGATGCTTGAGCTACAAAGAACTTTCTGGTTAGCAGAAGATCAAATCTAACCTTATAAACCTATTCATCACTCTTGATCTCTCTTCATGTCAAATTTTCTATTGTTTTGTTACAAGTAGTTTTCTTTTTTTTTCTTCTTAAAGACTTGTCCCTTCAGGATGTAGGTGATCATGACTGTCCACAGATTTCTTTTCTTTGTTCTCTGCAAATTGCCATGATTTTTGAGAGTGGTTCCCCCATTGCTTTCTCCTCAGTTTTAAATTCAAAGTAGTCTTTCTCTTGGATTGGCAACCACCCAAGGCTACTATTTAACCCATACCTGGGAGGAGAAGAGGGGGATTAATACATTCTCTAAGGATATTCGTGCAAAAGTGAACTCTGTAAACTAGGTTGGAATTTGAATTTGACTCGTTAATTTCACTTTTTTTTAAAAAATTGTTAATGTGTCATCTAATAAATAAAAAAATATTCAAGATAATATTACTACTAATACTATGAAATGCTATGGGACATGTCTGAGGAAGCCTGATGCAGAAGTGAAGTCATGATTGACAAAGGTAGAGAAGTGTTCTTGTTATCTCACTAGAATGCCTTTAGTCTCGGTGGGTTTGGTAATGTTGTCAGCCACTTTCAGGATGAACATAGACTTCCTGACAGGACCGAAAACCTTAATTCCTGAGAAGAATTGTCTCATATTTTGGCTATTGCTGTATTGTTGTAGTTCTTTGTTTCTCCACCAGTGGTTTCAGATGTTGCTGAGCTCCCTTTGGCACTGAGCCTTGAGATGGAAGAATTTGGTTCTCAATCACTGACTTTGATAAGCTGGATACCTTAGCCGAATGCTAGACATCCACCTACTCGAACAAATCCTTTTCTCAGAGCTCGCATTTGGCAAGAGGCCACATGGATTCAAGGATCAGCTCAAAAGCACCTTGCTGAAGACAGAAATCAATCCGGTCATTTAGGAGATGGAAACTGCAGAAAGAACCAATTGGAGAAAAGTAGTCCATGAAAAAAACTACATCCTTTGAAAACATTAGAAGACAAATAGAAGAGAGGAAAAGAAACCAAAGAAAAGCCAAAGCTCTCCCTCCCCTGAACCCTACCATGCAGTAGGTTTTTTTCAGATCCAACATTTCAGAAAGAAGGAAATGTTGATAAGCACCCTCAGTACTCGGTAAAGAGTTTTGCCTATGACAACTATGAAATGAAAAGCAATTAACATTAAGATTAAAGAAATAAGTCCTGAGATATTACAACTAGTATGAAAAAAAGAGCAGCATTAAATATGACACTTCAAAGTAGTTGCAGAAAAATAACATATGCGTTTATATGGTTTTGATCAGTTTGTAACTGTTGGTTGTTGTTGCTTTTGGATTTAAAAGGTATAACAATTCAAGTCTCACCTCTAAATTTATTTTTAACTTTTTAAAATCATTTCATCCTAAGCAAGGCAATAAAGCCACTAAGATGCAAGGGCCTCCCGAGAAAACATTGCTGGAGAAAAGAAAAAAAGATTTAAGTAGACGGAAAATGACAGTTAACATTGCATTAAATTTTTGAAGATTGTAAATTGCAAGGAAACGAGAAGCTGGAAGAGAGTTCCACGGGTAAGTAGTGTGAGAGAAGAAAGCATTAGAATATAACTGATACATTTTTAGAAATTTCAACAGTAAAATAATGAGACCTATCTGCTAATCTAGTACTATGATTAAATTCATGAAGTTGAGATATCAGAATAATTGCCATGAAAATATTTATGGAAAAGGTACAGGGTAGCTATTGTTATCGTGGTGGGAAAGTGATTGAAGCCAAGATGCTAGGTCAGGACTGATAATATTGCAGATCCTTATTTAGATTTTGTCAAGAATCTTACGATACATAGCAGAATCAAGAGACCTGACATGGTAACAATATTCAATGCAAAGACGAATGGTAAACAGACAGATTCAGAGGATGAAAATTGTCTAGAACGACACAGTGAACAGACTTCCTCAGCATCAGACTTAGCAATCTGGTATCTAGCCGAGTCTAAATATTGATTGATGAGGGTTTGTAACAGAAAAATGAATATAAGAATGAGATGTCATCATGTATAAAACAGATTTTTGGTACTGCAGAGATGGTGGTAAAGATTAGGGTTTAGAAACACTCTCTTTAAAGGATTAACTTCCCTGCAAATATAATGGAAAAGCCAAGTTCACCCATGGGAAATTTGCCAATGTCTGTTTTCTTTATGTCAAAGGTATGTTTGAAAAATATACAAAGGATTTTATAATCCACTAGCAGCATGGCCCGGCGTTGCCCGTGCTTGATTCAAAAATCGTATGACTCCTACAGCAATCGCTATCACTTGACTTAAAATATTTTTGCCCTTCCTTGCCTTTAAAGGAGTGCCCTTTTGCCATGCTGATGTTGCTACATGCCTTACTTCTTGCCTATCTCACACTTTTCTAAGCTCTATACTAAACATTAAATTTGTTACGAAAAAAGAACTAAACAAAATGAGCACAAAATGATCAGCTTTAAAAAAGAACTCGTGACTGGAAAAACCGAATGAAAAAAGAATGTTAACAACAAATACTTTTTCACACCCAACCCAGTTCTGCAGAATCAGAATCAACGTTGAGTTTAAGCAAGCAAATGAGCCAATTGGAGTAAAGTGCCATGCAGATTTAAATTTTTCCCACTTATGACGAATGCAGCTATCGATTTTTTTTGCATGCTAGCATGCTAGTTAACATTTATGTCAGTCAGCTGTTGGCTCTCATGCTGGCCAATAGAATCTTCCTGCCTATTTGTGGCAGCCAGGTATAGGCTCTCACTCTGGCCAGTAGAAAATGGCCGCAAACTACATGAAAACTGCCGTAAAATTGCGGCCGTGCATTCGTCACAAACACACACACATCCTGCCTTTTATAGATAGATCATGATGATATTCCAAAGCAATTCAATTCTATGGAGATATCTTTTTCAAACCAAGACCTCTTGGATAAAAATATGTCAGTGTATATCTCATCCCATGTAGTTGTAGCATTGAATACAATGAAGAAACCAGCTGTTTCCTGATAAGAGTGGCAAAATATTGAAAAGCTGTTGTCCCGAGAGGGACATGGAAATGAGATTTGTGAGATCATATATGGAGGGTAAAGTGATCATCAACTCCTTTGGAATTAAGTATTGGGATTGACACACAAGAGGAAATTTGGATAAATGAATGAAGTGTTCTGACTTAAGGCAGGGCAGAACAGGAATGAGTCAGATACTGTTAAACACAAAAGAAGTCGTTCTATCGTATTTGGCTAGGAAGAAATGCCAGCACATACAGAATTCAAGCATTGCTGAAAACATATCTGGTTCGCTGGCAGTTGAGAGTTCAATCTCTATGCCTGCTGATGTTGAAAAGTCACTTTTTTTTGTGTGTGTGCGTCTGTAGAAAAGCAACATAAATATTAATAAGTCTGATGAGTATTAACTGTTAAGAGTTATCACCCTTAATTGATATGCATCATCTATCCTAAGCATGAAGAGCAGAATGAGAAAATGTCTGATGGAGGTATTCAAGACAAACACCTGCAAAAAAAGTCTGTTGGGTAAAGACGCTGAAATGTGAGTATAACAATGAGGACGCTGGCATGAATCACAAAGCAGAGATGATGATAATCTTCAACAACAACAAAAAATGGAATCCAGTTGTTATAAAATCCAGAATGAGACTAAAAGAAATGCGACTTTTGGTGGGGAAGAAAATTTTGAATATATATATATATAATGTCTTTTTTCAAGTATATAACCTTTCCACTAATTCAAAAAACAATTTAGTCAGGCATAAGGTCATGAGTATGGAGCATCCAATGATAATTAAAGTTACTATAATAAAAGGCAAGTTTGCTTATCATTGCTTTTGAATTTGTTCTTGAAATTTTACAAACTCCAATTTTACTAATTGAACACTTGTAACATTAACCGTGATATAAACTCAAATTTTATAGACTTGCAGTTTCAGATTAAAAATGCTCATTTGCAGGCCTTTTCACATTTTCTTTTTGTTTTCACTCAGCTTAGTATAGCCTGACACAAGGCCATAATAGTAGGGAGCTAACTGAGGATCAAATTCATTTCATTAGTGAATTGGTCTTAGACACAAATTTTCTCACTACAATGCTACAGTAGGCACAAATAAAACTTAAAATTTCCAGTAGTTTACTGAGTCCTGAGCAATAAAAATTTAGCTTGGATAAATAATGGGTCATTCCTGTTTAAGGGTGAGGATAGAGAGAAGAAAAGATAGATCAATGGTGCTGTTTGGTTTTACGGAAAAGGAGAAAGAATGTAAAAGTGAAAGAAAGAGAAGATAGAGGGGTTGGTAACATTCCTATATGTTTAACATCTACGTCAGTGAAATGGGAAACCTTGTCAGTTTTTTGATCATTTCATTTGTTTCTGCTTACTTCTTTAAATAATGACCTGTATTCGTATTTGTTGTTATATTTTGTTAAAGTTGTTAAGCTCAAATATTTCAGAAGGCCATACAGGAATTTCCATGGGTATTTTATAGTTGAGGAACTTGCGAGGAGCTTATTTACTCATTATTATAGGAATTAAGATTCATCAGAAAATTTTGATTGGAAAACTGAAATATTCTCAGGCATTGCTAGTACAAATTATTTGCAAAACCTTTCATGGATGTTTTCCGACAGGCTTTTTATATTGTGTCCATAACGGCATCAATTTGTACCCTGTTTGTAATATTTCTTTTCGTCAAAAGTAAGTTTAATCCATAATGTCTGGTGCTATTTGACCCATATAATTGTCACAGGCATAGAAACTGTTCAGATAAATGTACCTTTGTCGCTTTCCCTTGTTATGCAGCTATAAAAAGACTCTTTTTCTGCAAGTTGGCTCACCAGAAAGGTCATTTGTTATTTGGTTTGCCCAGTGGACCTTTTTATTCGCATCAATTCACTCTCTTCCTGCTGTCTGTCACAAATCGATGTGTGAGTGTGATTAAATGGCCAGGATAAATCATTGTAAAACATTCGGTACATTCATCATTGTTGTGGTGTTAGTCAAAGTAAAGCTTGGTGGCGGCAGCAGAACATCTTGTCTGCTGTAGAAGAACAGTGTGAAAAATGACCCTTTGCTTTGCAAGTGTCTGCAAAATCTTCTGGCTTTGCTCACTGGCTGTTGGAACTCTAAAACAAGGGTGTATCCATCCAGGAAATGTGATTGGCTTATCTCCATCAGGCTTTAACCAGCGCTTTTACTGAGCAGCTGGCTTAGAGTTTTGCCACAAACTTGGCGAAAACGGTGGCATGGTGTTGATCAATGTCATTTATCAATTTCTGCTTTGTTTGTGAGATTTGGGCTTGGGTTTTCGTCTTGAAAGTCTTCTGAACATCTCACTTTTATTTCATTATCTTAAACTAATGAAAGTATTCTGTTTTTAAAGCATAGGAATGTCTTTCCATATGGTAGTGAGTGCGAGATAATTTCCTCACAGATGAAGAAAAGATGCAAGGTAACAGATGTGGCTCTATCGACAGAGGCTGAGAATAGCATGGGCTGAACATGTGAGCAATGTGGAAGTTGTAAAGAAAAAAAAGTAACTAAAAAGACATTCATAATTAAAATTAGAAAGGCAGTTGAAATTTCTGGGATGCATTATGAGGAAAGAACACTTGGTAAACTTAATGCTCACAGGATGTATTGAAGGAAGGAGTGGTAACGGGAAACTGAACAATTTACCTAATGAGTTTTTGCAGAAGGATAACTAGGAGAGATGGTAAAGCTACAGAAATATGGTTCTTCAGAAGGATGCTGAGAATTCCATAGATCAGTGATTCTCAACGACTGTATCACAGCACAATAGTGTGCTATGATACCCTTTTGAGTGCGCCACAAAATATTATCACAGAGTATGTGTGTAGTAATGGTACAGTGTTAGTATTTGAATAAACGAATAAGTATTAAACTTTTTATCCACATTAGACTTTATCAGTTTTATTGCAATTTTCTACTTATTTATATGAATTAGGCTTCTCAACCTTAAATAACATCAAAAATAAGAAGCGAGAAAGACTGCACTCAACTGAAGAAGAAATGAGGATCTGTTTATTGCACATTCATCCAAACATTGAATAAATTGCAAAAAAATACCAAGTAGAGGTTTCACAGTAAATAAACTGCACAAATATTTGATTAGAAACATTGAAATTAAGTTCATATTTTTGTCTGTGTATTTTTTTTTTAAATCTATGGTTTCATAACATTTAAATGTATATCCTTTAAAAATTTTGTGAAGTGTACCCTGATATTTTCATTTGCTCCTAGTTGTGCCATTGCTTAAAAAGCTTGAGAAACACTGTAGACTATATTATGAGGAAGGTTGGCTTGGAAAATACAATGCTCACAGGATGTATTGAGACAAGGAAGGGTAGAGAGAGAAACAGTGAGCAACTAACCAAATGTATTTGTGTGAGTAGATATCAGAGCAGGGACAAGAACAGATGGTAAAGCTTGTCTCAGTGTCTGGGCTCTTTACTCAAGAAATTTTTTTGCCTTGATTCTTGCATAAATGTCAGGGATGGGTGGGATAACTGTAATTTCTTTTCTATCTTGGATTTTGCCTCTTCATCAGGGGTAAACACTTTTCTGGGCTGACAGTTATCTGAACCTTAGGATAGCATACTTAGGAGTTACTCTATCAGCAGCTGCATAATATCAAGCCTACTAGATTGCTATTTGGTGAATGAGATCTGGACTGTGTAGTAGTCTCCACTCTCCAGTCAAGGCCTTTTGATGCCCTGAATTGCATAGTTATGGCGATGCTGTCTTGTAATGAATCCAAATAGGTTTTTTAGATGTGCCACTTAGTGTGTTACTATCTAGGGGCCAGAACTTCCATATGCTTTTTGTTGTATACTTGAAGAGGTTACAAATAGACAAAGGTGGTACTTGAGTGAAAGAACAGCAACACGCATGTAGAGGAAAGAGAGGTTTATTGTAAAAAAGAATACACTACTGAAAGACAGGGAATCGGTTGGCAGGCTAGTAATTCCCTAAGCAAGTCCTTGGGTATATCCTGTGCTCACTATATATAGCTACTGATATAGTCCACATAGACAATAGGGAGTATGGGACATTCCATTAGAGCACTTTTATGACAAACTCATTCGGCAACCCTCTATCTTGAGTGTCTCTTACACTTTGTATTGTGTAGTATGCAATAGTATTTAAAAAAGGAAGTTGTGGAGAGTCACAATTCCCTGTGTTGTACTCATAAATGATGATGAATGTATTATTGAAACTGATATATACTCAATTCCTGTATGTTGATATGTAGGTAGTGAATGGTAACAATCGCAAGGTTGGTGAGGCTCATTGAAGTTACCCTACCACCTCAATTTCTATTCTCAGTAATGTTATAGTTTCAGGTTGGTACTCAATTTCTTGGAGGTAAGTTTCTTTTGCCATTGTCTATGAAAAACTTTGGCATATAAAGATTACACATTTTCTAGAAAGAAGGATATGACAAAGATACATCTTCTCACCAGACAGTTGATTCTGAGAGAACTAGAAGTCCTATCAGGATTTATTATTGGTGGACATAATCTTAATATAAGATATACAGATGACACTGTGTTGATTGCAGAAACAGGAAGGAAACTACAGGAGGTAGTAAAGGAAAGTAAGAAGAAAGGACTAAACATCAATTGGAAGACAATAGAATGCATGGTTGCTAGCAAAAGGAACTGGCCAAGATGTGAATTACAAATTGGAGATGGCAAAACCAAGCAAGTACAAAAATTAATTATCTAGGTTGTGTTTTAAGAGGCTGGAAGATGTGACACTGAAATCTGAAAGTGTATTCGAATAGCAAAAATTGCCTTCCAAAATCTAAGCAAAGTATTAAGAAAATTTTATTTGTAACAAAGAAAAGACTGCTAAAGTGCTATGTAATATAAATCCTCCTGCATAGCAATGAATCTTGGACAATTTGCTCACAGATGTAGAGGAGACTCAAGGCAGCAGAGATGTGATTCTCCAGAAGGATGCTGAGAATATCATGAACAGAGCATATGAGTAACAAGGAAGTTTTAAAGAAAATAGGAACAAAAAGGACACCTGTCCATAGAAAGAGTTGGTTGAAATTTCTTGAGTGCATATGAGGAAAGACTGTTTGGAGAATATGACACTCATGGGACATAAAGCAAGAGGGACAGAGGGAAACATTGTGTAATTTACCTAATAACTTCAAATGGATGGTAGAACAGGGTGTAGTAGTAGGGGGTCAAATATTGCTTAGAGTTGTAAAACATAGGAAGTTTATGGAAGCCATGATTGTCCACAACACCTGAAGAGACACAGAACATAAAAGAAACAGCCTAATTTAGTTTTGGCTCAAGGCTACAAGTACGAGGAACCTAGTGAGGATTTAACTTGCTATTCTATAGCAATGATCAACTTCACTTGGCTGTTGATTCTTATCTCATGGCAAGGTGGCCTTACCTTATGTAGTTGAATGTCCACTATTTACATTATTTGGACTATTGTCCTCTTTGTCACCATATTTATTATGTTTCAGCCGTTGTACACTCTGGCTCTCTTCAGGTGGTTGGAATGTCAAAGTGAACCCTTTATTTCAAGGACAAATGGCACAGTGGACCAAGTGTAGAAATGAATACAATATCAGAACCAGTAATAAGGAGTGCCAGAGAAAAGCGATAATAACAACAAAAATTGCAATATGAGCTCTGGTAAAAAATGGTTGCTGAAGACATTAGGTTTATAATACCCAGAAATTCATACACAGATGTCCTCAAGGACACATGGCACAGTGAATAAAGGCGTTAGTTAGATCCAGTGACAGGACTCAA
>OZ010597.1:13997985-14012985 GCA_963932145.1 Acanthosepion lycidas
CCTACCCGGTCGTCTTCAATAACACATTCTTACCTACACGCATTTTTGTGTTATATCCTTTCATTGGCTTTTTGTTTTTTTATACAAGTGGATTTTGCATGTTATTCTATATCTAACATAAGGACTGTAATATTTTGGCAAAGGTTGAAGGTTTTATTTATTTTCATAATTTCAACAAATCTTGCTTATGTTTTATTGACACATAGTAAATAATATATAATTGTCATGTCTGGAAAATCTGACAGTTTTGCAACAGAATATTTTTCTTATTTTAATGATAACCTATCAGTTGGTGCTGGCTAGGATCTTTTGATATGTCTTCCTGTCTCCTTGATTCTCAGGTTTGCATGAGACAATGGAAAGGCAACTAGATATTAGAATGTATCCAAAAAAAAAAGAATCTTTGTTTTTTTTTTTTTTTTGGTTTTTACACATATTTACTCTAAAGTCTGTTTCATGTCCATATCTAAAGATGATCTATGACTGTAGCTATACTTACTTGATACAAGAGTTAGTGATCAGCTCGGCTGTTTTTCCAGGGTGATGCTCTTCCATTGCTCTCTGATTGGGTCAATCTTTGAAAATATGCTAAATGTGGGCAACTCTGGTTGCATTATTTCTCCAAAGCTTTTTTCATGTCCATATCTAAAGATGATCTATGATCCTAGTTTATATAATTAGTCACATTGGTGGATCTTCCTTATTTTAGATAATAGCATATTCCATTGTTATGGTAATTTGGTGTTCAGCCACTAACACTGTGGTACTATAAACAATATAAACTCTAGATGACCAACTGATTTCTCCTTTGATCTAACATCTTAATGGGGGAAAAACTAGTTGGTTACATGCAATGCCTCAAAAACTATATTAGTTACATTCTATCATCACAAAGTGGACCCTGAACTATTGCCAGTTACAATGAATGGATGTTCCTTTAGGGTGGGTACTTATTGGGCCTTAAACTGAACCGAAACTTCTGTTATTTTTTAAAATTTTATTTGTTGAGAGTGTTGAATCTATATTTGTTTTGTGACTTAATAATTATGCATAACTTAAGACTTCAATGTTAAGATAAAACAATATTTAATTAC
The DNA here is from genome assembly GCA_963932145.1 of Acanthosepion lycidas. Taxonomy (NCBI): domain Eukaryota; kingdom Metazoa; phylum Mollusca; class Cephalopoda; order Sepiida; family Sepiidae; genus Acanthosepion; species Acanthosepion lycidas. Next base: position 13,999,080 of record OZ010597.1, read on the forward strand.
AACCACAAATAAATAATTAGCAAGAACAAAGAAATAAAAGTCAACCAAAGATAACCATTTCAGTGAAGACCTTGTTATTAGGTTGGTGCAAAAATAATGACGTAATAATGTCGTTTTTTGACGTATTTTTTAACGTCAAAAACGACATTATTACGTCATTATTTTTGCACTAACCTAATAGTAGCGCGGTTTGGATTAACGTCTGCTAAATCCTAAGTCAAAACCCAAATCATCGACACACAATAAGTCACACTAATTCGACTTGATATTTACACTCAATAATCAACTCCAGTCAGTAGATTATTTACATTATTTGGACCATTGTCCTCATCTTTGTTGCCATATTTATTACAACGTTTCGGCCATTGTATGCTCCGGCCTTCTTCAGGTGGTTGCAATGTTGAACTGAACTCTTTAACTCGCGCACTGGGGTAGACTGTTAATGGATCTCACTTATCAGTTATCTCCTGTTAATTCCCGTCCCCAAGTTCTCCACTGCCTTAACAGGGTATTGAACTCATACTCTTTGAGTCCTGTCACTGGATCTAACTAATGACTTTATCCACTGTGCCATGTGTCCTTGAGGACATCTGTGTATGAATTTCTGGGTATTATAAACCTAGAGTCTTCAGCATCATTTTTTACCAGAGCTCATATTGCAATTTTTGCTGTTATTATCGCTTTTCTCTGGCACACCTTATTACTGGTTTCAATATTGTATTCATTTCTATGCTTTATCTACTGTGCCATTTGTCCTTGAAATAAAGGGTTCAGTTCGACATTTCAACCACCTGAAGACAGCTGGAGTGTACAACGGCTGAATCGTTGTAATAAATATGGTGACAAAGATGAGGACAATAGTCCAAATAATGTAAATAATGTACATAACACCTCATCTCAGAAATATAGCCAGTCAGTAGCCTGCATATCGCTATTTATACACCTTGTGGAAAACATGTAAGTTGAGAATGTTGCGCTCGAACCTTGGTGTTGGTAGTTCCTCATTTTCTTCCTATATGGCAATTTGGCACTAAAAATACACCTCAAATGAATTCTGAATGGGTTTAAAATTTAAGCTTTCTTTTCTTTCTTTTTTTTTTTTTTTTTTTGGTTGTTACAGACCAGGATTTGAACTAAAAATCATTCACAAGGCTGAAAAAGCACGAGTGTTCCCATGCTCGCTGTGTTGCAATTGGGATTTTTCCTCCTTGTTGAATTTGTTATTTATAGAATTGATTTATTGAGACAACTATCCTCATCTTTGGTTTCTGTTAGGTACAAGAAGTTGCAGCTGCAGCAACTATGCACTGTTGCTAAATAAATGGGGAAGATTTGGTGTGGGCAGGGGGCGGAGAATCTAATAAATGGCGTTTCAATAAATGTGGTGGTTGGGAAAGGATTAAAAGCATGTCTTTCAAAAGACCTTGAAGAAATAAAACTAAGAATAAATATCCATCAATCTCTTCGAGTAAAATGCTTTAACAAAATCGAAAATATTCACATGAAGTTTTGCCAACATAACAGTGTAAATAAATATCCATCAGTGGCCATCAAATGATTTATATCTAACAATATCTCAAAATAACATCTCAAAATGCATTAACAAATTCGAAAATATTTCTATAATGTTCATTTTTATTTGTTTTACTGACTTGTCTCTTTTTTTTTCTCCTCGATCACTTTCATACTCTTTAATAAGAGGTTATGTGGGTGATCCTTGTACGCTCTTTTTTTTCTTTTTCTTTTCTTTCTTTTTTTTCTTTTTTTTCTTTTTTTTTCTTTTTTTTTTTTTTTTGGTGGGCTCGGAAAGCTTCCAGAAATTAGCAATATTGGCGGGTGGGGTGGGGAATGTTTATTTAGTACCTGTGAGTAACGAAAAGATCATTGTTGTTCCAATTATATATACTACAAGCTTAAAAGCTACCCTATCCTCTTCAAAACTTCAGCAGTCATGGCCCTCCACAGATTCCTTTTCTTTATCTGAATGACTTTGCATTCTTAGTGTAACCTAGTGGAATGGTCTCCTCTTGTCTTCTCCATAGTCTGGAATTAACAGATTTTATGCTCTTAAACTGGTTACCACCCAATGTTAGAGAGTCCAGTCTACTCTGCTATTTTTACCTGTAACTGGTGGGTGGAGGGGTGGAGAAGAAATGGATTCATCCCTTTCCCAATAGTGAATGCAAATGACCAAGCTTGAATATGATTTTTGCTTACCAAATCCACCTTCTGCGCCAGTATCCGTTATATGTCTTGCACAGATACACACTCAAAAACACATTGATATACATGCACAAGTGTATATGCACGTACACATGAATGTAGGTACATGTACGTATGCGCATGGACAAATGTAGATAAACACATGAATGTACATACATACACATGTATACACAATCTGCGTATATCAGATTAAGATACTCTCAGCACTAAAATGGAAGCATGATTATTTCTGTCAGAATTTTTGGGATGAGTAGTTATCATTATTTACATGCAGAATATTGTCCTCATCATTGTTGTTACAATGTTTCGGCTGTTATGCCCTTTGGTCTTCATCAGGTGTATATTGATCTGGAATTTTACAGGTAATTTTACAACCCTTAGGGAATAATTGATTCAGTTTAAAATACCTTGTAGGTTACCCAGGTTGATATACACCTAATGAAGGCTGGAGGGCAAAATGTCCAAAACATGAGGATAATAGTCTGCATGTAAATAATAATATAAATAATCCCGATTTGTTGTGCGTCATTAAGACTAATGAAAGTTTTCACATATTTGTTTAATTAATTAATCCAACCTGTGATGTTTATGTCAACACTTTTTTGGTTTCTTTACCTACCTTCTATATTTGATAGGGATTTTGTTAATTTTGATTTCCTTACGACATGTTGCCATAAAAATATGTTTGATGACATATCCAACCCTTATAAACCTTATCGTCCTGGGTAAGATGTTAAACTACGTACAGCAGTAAGGCCTCTGATCAGGAGGTTTTGAGGAGCATGGAATCACCTCTTAATTGCTGGTATTCCCAGGTCCACCCTAACCCAAGGTGGTAGCACCTGTTAGGATCACAGCTATCGGCATATAGTTAACTATTACCAGCAATACTTTTTTGAAAAAAAAATTATTACCAGCAATACAATTTTAAAGGAAAAATATTACGAAAAACAGATTTTTGACAAAACAAAATATTAATAATTAATAAAAAAAATGTCTGCATTAAAATAACCCATTGAGGTGGATATGCTGTAAAACAAAATAAACCAAACCAAACCACTTATATACCTTATATTTAACATTACAGTATTTTGAGTTAGCTATGTTCAAATGTTTGTTGATTCTGTCTAGATAAGCATTAGTTTTTATCGTCTAAGATGCAAGGGATAGTTTCATAGCCATGTTTTGCAGGGAAAATAGTTATTTTCTTTATACAGTTATTCTAAAAGAGGACAGTAAATGCAACACTGAAATCCAAAGATGCCTTGGGATAACTAAAGGTACATTCCAAAAGCTAAGGGTATTAAGAGACAAAAAAACTTTGTTAGAAACAAAGAAAAGAGTACTGAATTGTTACGTGATGTCTGTCCTCCTATATGAGGTGAATACTGGACAGTCTTTTCAGCGATGAAGAAGAATTTTGAAGCAACAGATAAGTATTAGGTTGGTGCAAAAATAATGTCGTTTTCTCACATGTGTTACTATGTGAGAAAACGACATTATTTTTGCACCAACCTAATAGTTCTACAGAAGGATGCTGAAGATAACATGATCTGAACCTGTGAGCAACAATGCAGTTTTATAGAAAATGGAAACAGAAAGGAAACTTACATTTAACGTCAGGAAAAGAAAGTTGAAATTTCTGGGGCATGTATGAGGGAAGAGGGGCTTGGAAAATCTGATACTCACAGGACACATAGAGGGGAAGAGGAAGGAAGGAAGGAAGGAAGGAAAACAGCACCTAACATACTTAATGTGCTTGAGTAAATGAATGGTGGAACAGAGTTTAGGAAAAATAACAAAAAGACAAAATTCATTAATAGCCTCTAAAAGACAGGAAATTGTGGAGAGCCATGTATAACTATTTCCTAAGGGGATACAGCACATAAAGAAGAAGAATGCTAATGTGACTCATTTGGGTGTTTATGTATCTGAAAATAAAATCCTCTTTATAATTTTATTCTCACTTTGTCATAAGACTGATCATTTCACACCACACATTCTGTAATTGCTTTGGGTTGATTGTTCTTCTGGCTAATATAATTCTTGTTCTTGGGTTATTATCCCAACAACTGTGCTCTCATTAAAGTAATCATTATCAACATCCTCTTGTAATGATGTGTAATGACTGTTTTGGTCCTCATCATTGGTTATTCTAATTCGCCAGCCATTTTATCACTTGCTCCCTGTACACTCAGTTTCTTGATAGAGCATGAGACTGTTGCTCCTGAGATATGTGGCTATTTCTGGAATATGAAAAACATTGGAGAGAAGGAATAAGATGGCTTACATTTTTCAAGGTTTATTCATCTCTTTCTCTTTTCTTTTTCTCTTTCTCTTTTCTTTTTCTCTTTCTCTTTTCTTTTTCTCTTTCTCTTTTCTTTTTCTCTTTCTCTTTTCTTTTTCTCTTTCTCGTTTCTTTTTCTCTTTCTCGTTTCTTTTTCTTTCTCTTTCTCATTTCTTTTTCTCTTTCTCTTTCCTTTTTCTTTCTCTTTCTCATTTCTTTTTCTCTTTCTCTTTGCTTTTTCTTCTCTCCCCCACTTTTCTTCTCTCCCCCACTTTTCTTCTCTCTCTTTTCTCTCTCTCCCTCTCTTCTTTCTTTCTTTCTACCCACCTACCTACCTACCCTCTTTTTTTTTTTTTTTTTTTTTTTTTTTTTTTTTTTCAAAGATTATTCTATAACCATTAAGCAGCTTGGATTGGAAATCAGTTTTTTCATGTGACATGAATTTACATTCCTTTCCCTCAATTCTTTGATAATTTTCACTTGGCTCAGCAATTCTACTTTCGGCATTGATAGTCATTACCCTAACTGTACATCCATAATAGTGGCCATCTACTCTTTTTTGAGCATTCCTGTCTGGTAATCCACCTAGCCCATTCCTATATTAGGTGCCTGTTCAGGCTTTTTTGTGTTTTACATCCACAGAGCCCAGCTGTGGTTTATACTGCAACAATACTGAGTAAACCTTAGTTACTGTTCCTAGGTGAGAGTGCATAATCTGGTGTGATTACCAGTTTGAACAAGGCCAGTATATGCAAACCCTCAGTCATAATGACTTGTATATGTCCACATTATGACATTATATATATATATATATATATATATATATATATATATATATATATAATCGTCTGTTAAATATAAAGTATATAAGTGGTTTGGTTTATTTTGTTTTATCAACCTCAATAGGTTATTTAATGCAGACAAATTTTTTTATTGCTGGTAATATTTTGTTTTGTCAAAAATCTGTTTTACGTGATATTTTTCCTTTGAAATTCTATTACTGGTAATGATTTTTTTCAAAAAAGTATTGCTTGTAATAGTTAACTATTTGCCGATAGCTAGGACCTTAACAGGTGCTACCACCCCAGGTCAGGGTGGATCTGGGAATACCAGCAATTAAGAGGTGGTTCTATGCTTCTCAAAACCTCCTGATCAGAGGCCTTGCTGCTGGATGTAGTTTAACGTCTTACCTAGGACGATAAGGGTTGGATATGTCATCAGACATATTTTTATGGCAAAATATATATATATATGCACTGATGTCTAATAAGTATATAATATATCAAATAGCCTCTCGCAACTAAGTACAACACCAAACTCGAGAGTTGGTGAAGACAGACAACTGGTGCCTCATAACTAGCTGCTTCAAGAAAGCAGTCCATCTAGGAGAATGAAAATCCTGATTTTAAACCTCCACCGTCTTGTGGTCATATCCAAACATGGGAAAGGCTATGGAAGCAAACCCAGACAGAAAGCCTGGAGTGGTACCCTGAAGGTGGTTGGATGTCAGCATTGACAACTTTCTAGCAACTCCTGCTGCCAAGCTGACCCAAATGTAATTCCTTGTATTTTTTTGGACCTTGTCAGCATGGCTGAGAGGCAGGGCAGGGACCTGTAATATGAGCAGTACACAGTCTTCATATACTATCACCCATACCTGCACCCTCACTTCAATCTCATCACCCAAAGGACTGAATTTTAACCAAACAGAATGCTACCATTATCTTGTGAGATAAATGGATGCCTATTAATTTCTATTATAAGTGTATATTACTCTTTGTGTCTGCTCATAACAATTTTAAATATGACCTCAAAGATGCTAAGTGTTTGTTTGCCGACAGAATGAGGTATCACATAGCGTCTAACAAGTATAACTATTGGTGACTGTGTAATAGTGTCTTAAATAAGAGGAATTCTTTTATCTGTTCTCTCTTCACTTGGTTTGAGGTGTTATCTTCTGCTGATAAAGCAGAATGTTTTCTGTATAAATTCTCATCCAATTCTACTTTTGACTCATCTGGAGTATCCTTGCCTGACTTTCCACTTGAAACAGTCTCTACTCTGTAATATGCATATGCCTACCCATTGTTTCTGTTATTTCTAAACTGGATTCTCACAAATTTTGTGGGCATGATCGTATCTTTACAATAGTTCTTAAGAAATCTGCTCCTGAACTGGCTCCTGTTCTCTCTAAACTCTATAAGTGCCTTGCTGCTTCTTGCTTTCCTCCTTGGTGGAAATCCTCTCCTATAGTTCCAGTCTTTAAGAACTCTGTCAAACAGCCTGATCCTTCTGTCAGACTGTTAGCCTTCTACCTCTTTTTGCCAAAATACTAGAGGCTCTAATCAACTCTGAATTAGTTAAGCATCTCATCTCACAGAGTCTTCCACCCTATAAGGAATATGGCTATTGCTTCTCTAGGTCAACTGCAGATGTATTAATGATTGTTGATTGAAAGCTTAAGAATGGTGAAGCTTGGGCTCTTGCTTTGTGTATCTTGGAGGCTTTTGGCATGCTGATCTTCTGTATAAGTTTATGATGATTTTGATTTGATTCAGTCTTTCTTATCAAATTGTGAATTGAAAGTTGTCTAGAATGGCCACTCTTCTAGATCTTTTTACATTAATGTTGATGTCCCTCAGTGCTCTATCCTCAAACCTATGTTGTTCCTAATTTTCACCAATGATTTTCCTAATGTCATCAGTTCTCAACTCTATATTATAATGCCACTATTCTATGGCTATTTTTATATCACACTTTTACTTATATAATGTACTTTGTATAAGGATTATCTATACATAATTCTTCAGCTACTTGGTGTGATGTCTGTATTAGTTAGTCTGAAGACTGACTCCAAATGCCTACCAGTCTTACCTCTGACCTGGACCTCTTTATAGTAATGGACTAGTTCATATATTTACTCCACAACACTGTATATCTATACTGATGACACAGCAATTTACTCTTGTCTTAATGGTAAGTCTGGTTGATTTAATAAGGTCAGATTGGCAGCTGATCTCAGAAATGACCTGAACTGGGGCAATGAATGTCTTTTTGAATTTTAAATAAAATGGCTTTTTTTCAATCATTTTAGAGAACCACTTTGCTTTCCATTAGCATGGCCGATGTTAACCTCCAGGTGAGTGACTAGTTGTGCCTTATTGGACTAATGTCTTTTACTGACATGAAGTAGAAAGATTAAACTGAAGCAATTGCTAGGTCTGCTGCTAGGAAAGTTTGTTCACTGTCTTGTGCTAGACAATTTTTCTTGTCAGAATCTATCTTGCATATTTATAAGTCTGCTATTTGTCCATGCATTGAGTATAGCTGCCACATCTGGTCTGGCACTTCTGCTATGTATTCAGATATTTTTGATAAAATCAAAATAATCTGTTATGTTATTTGTCCTGTTCTGGCATCTTAGTTTCAGTCACTTTTCACTGCTGTAACATAGTTTCTCTGCCATTTTTTAATAAATATTTCCATTCTAATTGTTGTGATGAACTTTCCTCTGTGGTACATATGGGAACTAGTTAACACCTTATAGAGACTTTGAGGTATTACGGTGGCTGTAGTAAGAATGGTAAGTAAGAATGTGTTGCTTAGTATAAGGAATAATGTAGTATGTTTGGGTCAGTAATTGTGGCTAGCTAAATTTAATTATAAGACAGAAGAACATCCTTCTTCATCCCCCACTTTTGACCTTGTGACACATTTTAGTATTTTTCATAAAATAAATATTACTTTCCTCTATGGTACCTAAACTTTATGCATTTAAGTACAGTACTAGATTGGCAGTTAGGTGTCATAATTTTAATGTTGATTTGTTAGATGTAACCATAAGTTCTATGCTAAGAGTTTCTACTCTTGAACTTCTTGCTTGTAGAATTCTCTTCCAATTTCTAGCTTTCCAGTAATCTGTGAGCTTCAAAAATTAAAATGCAGTATCAGTTGTTATCGCCTGTCTCCTTAATTCCATTTCTTTTATTGTTCTCTCTCTTTCATAATGTTTTTCTTTTTTCATATTCTTTGATACTCAGTAACTCCTTGCTTGGAGTGAAATGATTAAAAAAAAAAAATGTCAAAAGCCAGGTGTCTGGAGAGTAACACTGATGTACACCGTTTGATCCTCATGACATGCACTTTTATTTTGGCTTGGACCAGACTAAGCTGACTATTTTTTTTTTTTAGGATGCCTCACAGTGAGATAACAGTGAACTCGTTTAGCTGATTATTAACTCTGTTGTACCGTGAGGTGTTTGACCCCCCCCCCCCCAAAAAAAATTGTTTTTCCTTGATATTTAGCAAGTGTTAAGTCAAATCTTTATGATTAGTCAGGTAGCTTTCTAACCCCCCCCCCTCTGTCAAGTAACTACAAGGAATTTCTGATTTTAGTCATAGTGAATTAGAAGCAGTTGTATTTATTTTCCTGAAATTAGAATGAAACCTATTTTTGCATATTTGAATTTTGAACTTACAAATTCATTTTTTAATATTGGCCTTTTGATTTGATTTTTCAAAATAAAATAAAAATTGTTTTTTTTTTTTGTTTTTTTTTTTTTATTTTTATTTACCCTATAAAACAATGTGAAAAAATATTGTTATGGAGTTGAGTGTTCTTTTATATAAATAACTCTGCCTTACATTTATTAGTAGTTGGTAGAGGATTCCTTTTTGTTATACTGAAAATGAATAGAATGTGCAACAATAAAATACAACAAACACGACTTTGTGACACGTGTTGAAATTAATGATAAGCATGTGTATTTTCATGATGTTATTATAATACTGGTCTTTTAGGTTGGGGCAAAAATGACGACATAATAATGTCATTTTTTGATGTTAAAAAATACGTCAAAAAACGACATTATTACGTCATTATTTTTGCACCAACCTAATATATGTTAGATGTTCTCAGGGTTATTGTCGCTTTTTTTTTTCCCTCTTAAAATTTTGTCTTACTTGCTTATTGTTCCAAAATTTTTGTGGTCAAGAGAGGCTTTTGAAACTGTCATCTGCTGTATTTTCAAGGAGCAAAGAAAATGTCTCGTTCAGTCTGTATCTATTTCACTACTCTCTCTCTCTCTCGTTTGTGGTGGAACAGACGTGTCCCTTGTTTCAAAATGTCAACCAGTGACAGTGGAAAAGTTATTTTTAGAATGTTGAAATTTCAGATTTTTATCTATTTTTTTTTTTTTTTTTTTTTTTATAATAAAATATATCATCATGAATCATAACTTTTTTATATAACAAGAAAATTAAAAACTCGGATATATTTTCTGTCTGAATTTCTAGTAGGAGAAAGTATCATTATTTACAATATTTACATTCAGACCATTATCCTCATCTTTGTTGTCGTTATCACAATGTTTCAGCTGTTGTGCCCACTGGCCTTCATCAGGTGTATATTGTCCAGGGTAACCTTCAGGGAATTCCAAATTGAACCCTTTATTTAGTTTACAGGAATTGTTGTGATAATAACAACAAGAATGAAGATAATAGTCTGAAGGTAAATAGTGTAAATAAATATCTATAACATTTTAAAAGGTGTTTGAAAACTGCACAGTACTAATTCTGTGGCAATGCTTCACAGTACAAATGGAGGCTTTATACCATGTAGCAAATTTGAATCCATCTGGATTCTTAAGACTTGATCTTGTGTCAAAGTATGTTATGGTTAAGTATTTCGATTGCTTTAATATGGTTGTGTAGTGATGTTGCTCCTCACCTGGTGCTCTTGGTTTGTGGCCTTGTGCCAAAGTTTAGTAAATATATAAAATATGACCAGAGGCATTAGTTTTTCTCTTCTCTATTAATGAGAAGCTGAGATGAAAGTACCTTACTTCAGTCAAACAACCCCGAGGGCAGATTTTAGTAAAATTGTTCATTACTTTCAGCAATTATCTTTTACATTGTACTTATAAGTTTACTGTCAGTCATTTCTCCTATTGTCTGTCTATTTTGCTTTTGTCTTTCTTTCGACAGAGAGCGAGCGAGTGCTTCATGGGTAATTATTACCATTGAATGATTTCTTTCACCCAGAGCCACTGTCCAAAATTGGTCTGTGATCTGGCCATCTACTGTTGCTGAATCGTTGGTGTTGGGGGAGGGGTTTTTGAAGACAACCAATCAGATTGATGGACCATTTTACAGAAACTGTACTCCATCCTCCAACCCTTTAGCCAAACCTATGTACCCAGCTTTCTATTCCATTTTCTCCCTAGTCACTCAGCAAATCTGTCTTCTCTTCTCGGGAGTGTATTGGCCATATTAGTAATCATGCTTTTAGTCATAGTTGACCAGTACTGAATTTTTATTTCTTTTCCATGGTTTGATTCTCATAACTGAAAGAAAGGCTATTTCATTTTGTTGATAACCTGGCCATAACTCAAAGTGGATTGCTTTTGCCATGTAGCTTCATCACTTTCATCTATGTGATCGGCTTTGATATTTATGGTGTATTAATCAAAGTAAAAATCAAGGAAGTTGAGCATTCAGAATGAAATATGGCAAATTTATGGCTTCACTACTTTTAAATTTGAAATTCTAACTTCTTTTGACCCAGCCAAGTTTTCAAGATTTAACTAAGTAGGCCAGTTTTTTTGTTTTTTTTAATTTTTTATTTTATTAATTTTATTATATAAAGACACCATGAGTCTTTGACTTTGATCAGTTTGTACTGTCACAAAAAGCCTCAAAACCATGAGGTGTGACTGCCAACATCCAACTTTACTTGGGCAGTAACACAACTACTCCTAGTTTATGGAGTGCAGCTGGGAATCTGCATATAGATCTGTATCTTAAAATTTTTAGTGGAGGTCTGTAGCAGTGTTCTTTGTTCTTGAGAATTTACAACAAAAATATAAAAAAACATAGAACAAATGCAATGCAATATCTATCATTTACCAATTTATTAAGAATTTGAAGATAATTTTTTTATTCATAAATTTATTAACAATTATTAAAATATGTGAATCAACTCTAAGGAAATCCTTATTATTCTCTTGGCTCCTGCAAACATTGTCATCTTCTGTCCTTGAATCCTTGTCTTTTATTCTCCTCTCTTCCCTTTCACTCTCAGTAGTCCCTTGCATCTTAGTGGCTTTATTGCCTTACTTGAGATGATGTGATTTAAAAAAAAAAACCTGATGTGGGGAAAGTCGGTAACAATTGTGGAAAACCCTGCAAAATCTTTGGTCATGATGTCAAGCCGTAATGATATGGATAGTGAACAAACTTTCCTAGTAGCAGACCTAGCAAACATGGATGAACTTGAATGTAGTAAGATGTAGTGTCAAAAGGATGGCTTTTCCTATGACACTGCTTTTAACTACCATCACTCCTTGATAATGTTTGTTTTTAAAACGGATGATTAGAATTGGCATAAAACCAAAACATATGATGAAAGTGAATTTATACAATTGTTTTTGTTCTTGAGAATTTACAACAAAAATATTAAACATTATTTATTTATTAGATTTTTTATTTACAAGAATAATTTTATATTTACAACATTCTAAAAAATAATATAATTAGTTTTGTGATGTTGATGAACACACATTGCCAGTTTTGTAATGTCAACAAATACTTGTTGTCACTTTCTTAATGTTTGCTGTAGTAGAGACTTTGTAATTGCAGATAGAACTATAATAACGCCATTGAACAATACTGGTGTCAGATGCCTTTGAACAATACTCATACTAATACTACTTGCTTGATAATACTCACACAAAAAGTAACCACCAAATATTAATCCAGATAGTGATCAATATAGAGAAAAGGGATCCTTATAGTAATAGAGGATAGTGTAGAAAGAGTGATCCGTATAGAAATAGAGGATAGAATAGAAATGGTGATCAATTAGATGCCATGCTAATTTCTATATAAACATTTCCTTTATGGTCATGTAATCTACTCAATTCAAAATAGAATCACTCAGGTTTGCTCACTGGCGATCTATGTTCAAACCCCAGTGTCGGCAGCGACACTTTATTCCTATATAACAATTAGAATTAATGCAATATTTGTCATTTACTAATTTATAAAGAAATGAATATCAAAACAATTTTTTTTATTCATAAATTTTTGAACATAAATTATTAACTGTGTGAACCAGTTATAAGGAAATCTTTATTATTTACCATTTTATAAAGTTTGAATCAGTTGGCAATTAGCCGATGTTTTGCCAACCATTCTAATAAATAATATAATAAATAGTGTAAATATAATATCTAATAAATAAAAAAAATATTTTTATTGTCAATTCTCAAGAACAAAGAAAGTATATAAATACACTTTCATATATATATATATATTTCTGTTTTATTACAATTCATTGATCCCCTTTGTAATAAAATTATTCATTTTGGAAGGATGATGATCTTCAGTCTTAGTGGTAGAGATGTCAAGTAATTACAACTGTGCTTGTTTTATTAATGGTCAAGTGGTCTTGTTTTCACTATTTACATTATTCAGACAATTGTCCTCATCTTTGTTGCCATATTTATTACAACGTTACAGATGTTGTATACTCCAGCCTTCTTCAGGTGGTTGGAATGACGAACTGAACCCTTTATTTCACTCACTGGGTTAGACTGTTCTAGTTCCACATGCCATGTTTAATGGATGTCAGTTATCTCCTGTTAATTTCCCTCTGAAAGTACTCCACTGCCTTAACCGGGTATTGAACTCATACTCTTTGGGTTCTGTCACTGGATCTAACCAACACCTTTATCCACTGTGCCATTCAAGAACCATTGAGAGAATGGTGAATAAATTTTAAAAAAAGGGAACAGTACAGAGGGAAACTGGATCAGGTGGTCATAACAGGAAGAGGGATCATCATTTCATCTTAGAACTAAATACATTCTTATTATTCAAAGTAGAATCCAATAGTGTTATAATAACCTCGGAGAATTCCAGTAAGATATCTTCCATTATTTCTAAGCTTAATCTAGCAATTGGGCAACTTTGCTGTTACATCTAGTGTGTATATGTATATATATATATATATATATATTATATTATATTATATTATATTATATTATATATATTATATTATATTATATTATATATTATATTATATTATATTATATATATTATATTATATTATATTATATATTATATTATATTATATTATATATATTATATATATTATATTATATATTATATATATATTATATTATATATTATATATATATTATATTATATATATTATATATATTATATTATATATATTATATATATATTATATTATATATATTATATATATATATATATATATATATATATATATATGTTTGTGTGTGTATGTTACAAATCTAAGAAGTAACTTCTACTGCAACTTCCCCATCGCCAAGAAACTTTGTGGAACTGACTCCTGCAAGGGTGCTTTCC
>OZ010597.1:14017985-14060485 GCA_963932145.1 Acanthosepion lycidas
ATGGTATCATCCCATGCTAGGCAGTAAAGCCACTAAGACACAAGGGGTTACAGGGTGTGTAAGAACTAGGAACAGAAACATTAATGAGTGGGAAGAGGAAAGAGTAATCAGGAGGAAAGTAGATAGCAATTAACATTACATTTAAATTTTTTCAAATTAAAGTTGGCTGGAAAGCATGGAACCCGAAGGAAGTTCCACAGAGCAGAAGTGCAAGAAAGAAACTGTTAGCATAGAATTTATGGTTACATGTAGCCAACTCAACTGTAAATTGATGTGATCTCTATGCCTGTCTATTACTGTGTTTAAACTCAAAAAGTCTAGGAACCATTGTTAGGAAGAGCGCTATTTATTCTGCTATGTACAGAAATGTGGCACAAGGCCAAAATGGGGAATGGGAGAAAAGGACGGTCTTCATCTGAATAATTACAATGAAAGTATTTATAGGAAAGACACAGAAAGGCAACTTTACAGCAGTGGGAAAGTGACTGAAGCAGAGCTACCAGATCAGGACCAATAATATTGCTGATTCTTCTTTGGATCTTATCAAAGAGCTCAAGGTAACTAGCAGGGGCACTGAACCATATGTGGCAGCAATATTCTAAGCAATGACGAATGGTAGACTTATAGATATGTAAGATAGATTCTGGAGAGAAAAATTGCATGACACAGTGAACCAACTTTCTTAGTAGCTGACCTAGCAATAGATTCATTATAGTCTTTCCACTTCATGTCAGCTGAGAACATTAGTCCGAGTCACTTTCCTGGAAGTTAGCATCAGCCATACTGATGGAAGGCATGGAAGAGTCCCTCAGATGATTAATGGCTAATTTAGTTTTGGAGAAATTAAAATTAACAAGTCATTTTTTGCCCCACTTAACAGTCATTACTATACTGCACATACTGATTTTAATTGGTATCACTCCATGAAAAGCAGTAAAGCTACTAAAACACAAAGTGTGGAAGAATTAGGAATACACATTAATAATGAGTGGAAACAGAAAAGGGTAATAAAGTGTACAGTAGATAGCGATTGACATTGCATTTAAATTTTGGCAGATTAAAGTTGGCTGGAAAGCATGAAGCTGGAAGGGAGTTCCACAAGTGAGAAGTGCGAGAGAATTAACTGTTAGGATAGAACTTACAGCTACATCTAGCCAGATCAACTTTAAATTGATGAGATCTCGCTGCCAGTCTATTACTGGGCTTAAATTTAAAAAAAAAATCTCTAGGTACCTTGCTTATCCGAACCATTACGATGAAAGTATTTATGAAAAAGACATAGAAAAGCAGCCTTACGGTAATGGGAAAATGACTGAAGTGAAGCCGCTACATCAGGACCAATAATATTGCTGATTTTTTTTTTGGATCTTATCAAAGAGCTCAAGGTAAATAGCAGGGGCACCGGACCATATGTGGCAGCAATATTCTAAGCATGGATGAATGGTAGACTTATAGATATGTAAGATAGATTCTGGAGAGAAAATTGTTTCTCGCAACACTGTGAACCAACTTTCTTAGCAGTTGTCTTGATAAAATCTGTAACTGATTATACAACTCATGCCTTTGGAGTTTAGCCTTTAATCTATAATATAATATGCAGCTAAATATTTCAGTTTCTAAGACCAGGTGTTGTTACTACAATAAATTGATTCTTTTCTCATCTTTGTTGCCTTGATCGCATAAGTTTGGTTATTGTATCTATGGCTTTGTTTCTCTTTAACTTTCAGAGAATAAGAAATTGTGATTACTCTGTTCTTCTAGACTGGTTTCTCATTCATTAATTATAAATTAAAAAAATTACATTTTATTCCTCTTGTGTGAGTTTTTTTTTTTTTTTTTCTTCTCTAAATTCAATTTTAAAGCAGTTCCAGAATTGTTAGTAAAGCTTGTCTGGTTTCTTGAAAAATGTAAATTCAATCCTTGCATCATCTTGGGTATAATGATAAACTATTTCTGGCAGCAAGGTCTCTGATTGGGAGGAGGTTTTGAGTAGCGTGAAACCACCTCTTAACTGCTGTTGTTCCAAGGTCCACCATGATTTGGGTTGGTAACACCTGTTAGGATCCATCTATGGGCAAATAGTTAATCATGAGAATAGGTTTAACACATGATGAAAGTATAAAAATTAATTTTTATAGTAAAAATACCAGCAATAGATTTTTAAAAAGACAAAAAATACCAGCAATATGTTTGACTATCGACAAAAACCCACTTTACAAAAATACATCAATGAAACCTGATCTACAAACTGATTTCTTACAAAGAACACATATTCTATTCATTCGAATATATCCTAAAAATCTTGTTGGCATTAAGTAACTCATTGAGGTTGATATGCTGTAAAACAAAATAAACCAAACCAAACTTAACCAAAGATTATATATTCTATTCATTCAAACCTATCCTAAAATTCTTGTTGGCATTAAATAATCTATTCAGGTGTTGATATGCCATTAAACAAACAAAAAAGCCCAAACCATCAATCCTGGCATCAGGTGGCACCAGTCAACATCAAGAGGAAGAATTTATGCTTATGAGTTCTAAAATTCATCAGGAAGGACAACATGAGTCTAATTCTTGAGATAAGTCATTTTACTATTTTCTAACACTGTGCCTAGATATAACCAATTCATTTTTTTAATGCCACATTCCTTCAGTATGTCAACATTAGTGTTTCTCCATAGATTTCTTTTATTTATTATTTATGAATTGCCATGATTTCTTGAAAAAAAAAGGTAGTAGAGTGACTTCCCATTGCCTTTTCCATGTGTCGTGAATTCAGTTATCTTTCTCCTAGACTGGCCATCACCCAAGGCTAGAGATCCCAATCTACCCTGCTATATAATCTATAGTTGCTGAGAAGAAATGGGGTCATGCTTTTTGCAATGGCATTAATACAAGTGAATGCAACAGACTAGGCTGAATGAATTACTTTATTTATATTATTTACACGCAAACTATTATCCTCGTCTTTGTTGTTATTATCACAATGTTTCATCCATTGTGCTCTCTGGCTTTCATCAGGTGCTTGTCGATCTGGGTAACTGTTGTAACCTAGGGAAGGTTACTGAATAGAATAATCACACGAAGGTTGGTAATGAATGATAATACTTAGAACAAGAACAACACATATAAGATTCGCCAGTGGTGCCTAGAAGTAGTTGACCACTAGAAGTGAGTCAAATGAATTCCACAATGATTCTCTAACTGCAAACCAACATACAGTATTCACTACTGTATTTATAGGAATAAGGACATACCCATTATCCATAGGTATGCTACAACAGTAACCTTCAGAGAATTTCAAAATGAACCCTTTATTTAATCTACAGATGTCTGTTTCTGTCTCATTTAAATTGTCTGTCTGACTGGATGTGTTATTTTAATTCCATTACAAATGTAAGATTTATTTCCACAAAATTAGGAAATCTCTAAAAAATAGTTTTATCTATTCCTAAGTAATTTCTGAAAAGTTCAATAAAATCTTTATTTTAGGATTTTAAGAATTTTTTTTTTGTCTCTAACTTGGATTTTTTTTTTATTGCTCAGCTAGGGTAGGAATTGTCCAGACTGAGTAGGAGGGAAATGTATTATTCCACTGTCTTATTTCAGACTCTGTCAAATTATGCATGTATGTGTTTGTGTGTATACTAAATGGTACAGACACATGCACAATACAGAATTGTGTATGTATGTGCATGCAAAGTCATATTCAGACCTGGTTTGTGATGGACAGAGAATCTGTTCAGATTTTATGATAGACATTACTTCCCCCACCTTCAAATCCAGAATAATTTTGGAAGCATGGCTACTGTTGTTGAATTTTCCTTGTCAGACTGTAAAGATAAATGAATATAACAAAAAAAGGTGTTGGAAAAGCTTTAAAAAAAGACGTATAGGATCCTCTTAGTTTCTGTCAGATTGCCTCCAGGTAAAGTACGCAGGAGATTTTCCATGGATATGAAGGAGATAGCATGATATTGTAGGGTGTTGGTGAATGGGGATTCTGTCTTTAAAAAAAAAAAAAAAATTTTTAAATTACTGCTTATGGTTACAGTTTGTAACACACATTGTTATGGACAGAGAGTGAGATTATAATGATAATTTTCATCTGTGTTTGTTTATGCCCAAGGGTTTTTTTTTTTTTTTAAAACAAAATAAAAACTGTCTGCAGCTTTTCAAATTATGGGTGAGGAAAAAATGTAATTTTTCTTCCCCACCCATTTTGGTTTATGTTTGGTTTGTACCATTACTTGCATTATGACATTTATTATTATTATTAGTTTTTTTTTTTTTACTACTTTCTTTCTGCATTTGTTTTAGCATCACGTTTCATGTTTTATCTGTATTTATTCTCTCTTGTTCCATATGTTTTTCTGACTATAATCTCAATATTTTTATCCTCTAAGTTACTGGCCAGCATATTCTATACCTTTCAAATAAAATAATGTAGTAATGTATCATGGGAGCTTGCTATATCATGTAGCAATGTCGCTATAACTTTATTGTTTGAAACTGAAAGTTCTACTTCCAATGTGGTTTGTGGTCAAATCATATTGAAACACCCGTTCTTGTACGATCACTGGAGTTAAGCAGCGTCAAGCCTAGTCAGTAACCAGGTGGGTAACTGCTTGTGAATACCAGGTGATGTAAGCTTGGTTTTGTAGCTGGTGTAATTGATAACAGCTCTGAAATGCAAATCGAAGAGCTGATTTCTAATTCCAGTCAGATTCGTTATATTCTCTTACGTGCGATTACCCCTGGGAGAGGTATGAAGCCACTTCTTCTCCCCATCAGTTAGCGGTTAATTAGTAAGATTTGTATCAGTAAATCATTATTATTTCAAAAAAAAATCTTACAATCTAAAAATATTTTCTGGCTTTTAATAACCTGCAAAAGGTTGATAAACTGTAAAAACCAAATCAGTTAATCAACCTACTCTTGATCTCCTTTTGATCATGTTATTCTTGAACTTTTAGATTAAATTCTAGGAGATTTTCAACTGAACCATTTATTTAATGTCTTGAGGAAGATTGTTCTCATCTCGCTGACCATGTCTAAGGGTATCTTTTCTAGTTCATATTTATTACTACCCAGTTATTATTTACCTTGTTTCTATCGAGTACAATCGTCTGGCTCATGGATCAAACTCACTAGTACTATGGGACCAAATTCATGAAACATTGCTTTAAATCCACTAGTTGTGAGACGGTACTGAGTCAGGAACTTGGATCCTTAAAATTTTCCTGCCTGCTGCTGACATGCTGCTGCTTGTTAAACTTGGCTACATTCACCAAGATTTTTCTTTTTTTTTTTTTTTTTTTTTTTTTTTTATTAGTGTTTCTGCTGCTACTGTTAGAGTTTGAAATTACCTGAAAGTTACCTAGGTTCACAAGCATTTTAATGAAGGTCAGGGAGCATAATGACCAAAATATTGTGATAGCAATAATAAAGATGGACTATTTACATTGTTTGGACTATTGTCCTCAGCTTTATTTCCATGTGACGTTTCAGCCATTGCACAGTCCGGCCTTTTTCAGGTGACTTTAATTTCAAACTGAACCCGTTATTCCCTCCACCAGGGAAGATTGTCCATTAACTGGATCTAACCAATGCTTGGTTGGATCCAGTGACCTGACCCAAAGAGTTGTGAGTTTAATACCTGGCTACAGCAGTGGTGAACAAAAATTTGGAGAGTTGAGTTAAAGGGTGATAACTGAGACATCCGGAAGAGGCATGTCATGTGGAACTAGAACAATCTACCCAGGTGGGTGAAATAAAGTATTCAGTTCAAAATTCCAATCACCTGAAGACCGGAGTGTAAAATGGCCAAAATGTTGTGAATATGGCAATAAAGATGAGGATAACAGTCTGACATTATTTTCTGAACAAACCTAATACTATTAAATTTAGAAATGTCTCTATTTCCACGGCATGTGAAGACACTGCAAATGGGTATCTTTATTAAAACTTTAATCCTTTTGTTTTCATTTGGATTTATTCCCAACTTCATTAACTATAAGCAGTTGCTTTGTTGATAGCCTGTGGCTAGTCCATGAGCCAGTTTAGGAAGTAGACTCCTGCCATACTGTATCTTTACAAGAGTCAGATCACACTGAAAATTGAGCATTACTGCCATGTCTAGGCTGGAGCTGCCTAATCCTTAATTTCCAAACTTGAAAGAGTTCAAAATTGCTTACATGGCCTTGTGGGTGATAAATTATTTTCCATCCAAAAACCCCTATCACACAGATGAAAAGTTACTAACTAACCTTTCTCTATATTGCTATTTTTTGTCCTGGGTAAGATGTTAAACTGCATCTGTATCCCAGGTAAGACAATAAACTACATCCAGCAGCAAGGCCTCTAATCAGGAGGTTTTGAGGAGTGTGAAACCACCTCTTAATTGCCAGTGTTCCCAGGTCCACCCTAACCCCGGGGTGGTAGTATCTGTTAGGGTCCCAGCTATGGGCAAATAGTTAACTATTACCAGCAATACTTTTTTGAAAAAAAATTATTACCAGCAATACAATTTTGAAGGAAAAATATTACCAGAAACAGATTTTTGACAAAACAAAATATTACCAGCAATAAAGAATTTTGTCAGCATTGAGGTTGATATGCAGTAAAACAAAATAAACCAAACCAATCTAAACCAAAGAATACATATTCTATTCATACGAA
Organism: Acanthosepion lycidas; assembly: GCA_963932145.1. Taxonomy (NCBI): domain Eukaryota; kingdom Metazoa; phylum Mollusca; class Cephalopoda; order Sepiida; family Sepiidae; genus Acanthosepion; species Acanthosepion lycidas. The sequence continues at coordinate 14,024,670 of OZ010597.1, forward strand.
TCTGTCCTAAAAATGTTGTCGGCATTAAATAACCCATTGAGGTTGATATGCTGTAAAACAAAATAAACCAAACCAAACTATATCTTGCTATTTTTGTGGCAGATATTCAGATGAGCTAATTTCTTTAGTTTCACCTGTTCAGACCTCCACTCTAACCTGCCTATCATGTATATGGTATCAGTTCTCTTTGTCTTACATTAGTAAGGAAGAAGTCCCATTTGAACAGATTCTGCCTTAGATTGTTGAACAGACTTCTGAAAGGATGATTCCCGGATCAATACAATCCTGACTTCAAGTCTAGGGTCAACCATTCTCTATCCTACATGTCCTTATAATATGTACCTCTCTGTACTCCTTTGCAACAACTGCATTCACTAAACCTTTACCTTGAGTGGCTCTTGAGTCTTGTATTGGTTGAGCAATACTATAAAAAAACAAAAAAAAAACAAGGAAAAGAAACTGGTTTTGTATTTTCCAATTGAGATTCTCTGATATCTCCCCTTTTTGTTGCACATGCTCAACAGACATTATTGCATTTAATGTATAACTAAATCTCATTGGCCAATTATTGTTTAAAATTGTTTTGTAAATTTTGTACTTGATGAAATACATATAAACAAGAAGGGATATTTAAGTCAGTGGTTTGCAAACTTTTCCCACCTGTCACCCTCTTTATATCCCAGATCACATTCCTACCAACCTTCATACAACAAACACATATTTCCTTCTTGGTTTTACGTCTACTGCAAATTTAAAATGACACCTTGAGTACATACCTAACGCTTTGGTCTATGCAGATGTGAAAAGGCAATGATTACCAGCTGCTGCTGCATCTGCTGCCTGAACAGGCTGACATGTGGGGTGGAAGATGGTTGTGTTCTGTCCAGTGTATACCAGGATATTGAAGATACAACTGAACATTTGTATTTTGAAGCACAAAATAACATACAACCATGCTTTTATGTATGGCTCTTGTACACAAATAAAGAGGAGACTTTAAAGTAATAGAAATGTGATTCTACAGAAGGATACTGAGAATGGCTTGGATGAATCATGTGAGCAATAAGGAAGCTTTAACAAAAATGGAAAAAAAATAAGGGACATTTATATTTTGAATCATAAAGAAATACTTGAAATTCCTGGGAAACAAATGAGAAAAGAAGGCTTAGGGAATTTGACACAAGACATATTGAAATCAGGTCGTGCATAGGAAAACATTGAGAGACTACCGCATAAGCTTGTCTAAGTGAATGGCAGAAAAGAGACCATGTGGACAAATATTATTTAAAGCTATAAAGAATAGGAAGTTGTGGAGAGTCATGATCGTCCACATGCAGAAGAGATATGGCACATAAAAGGAGAAAGCACCTATGATGTATAAGTGTTTCTAACTTAGATTTTGAAAAAAATATAATAATAGTAATAATCCCTTTTTGTGATGATTCTCGACTGCCCCCCTCCTCTTCCTTCCTCTGATACATAAGTTTTTCTAACTTAGATTTAAAAAATAATAATGATAATAGGGGCTCCTTTTTTTGTGATGACACTCAGCTACTCCTTCTGGAGCTTTCTATCCCGTGGGAAGTGGAATGATCCAAAGAAGTGTCACACACATTAGGAATGATTTAACTTTCAGACTAATCTTCAGGCATTCTGTCATATACAGTGGAGAACAGGAGTTTCAGTGATCTTCTCAGTCTGTTTAAGAATCACCCCCTCCCCGCGCCACACACACACACACCAAAAAAAAAAAAACAACAAAGAACATAAAAATGAATTGAGCCATTTAGTCAAGGAAATGACTTAGACCAAGCTCTTTTCACTGCTCTCTTGTAAATTAGTGCAGCAGGGTTTTACAAGTAGCTCAAAACATAATTTATACATGGGGTTGCAACTTTAATAATGATATATATTGATATAGATAAATTATTTTAGGAATGCAATGTATTTTCTTTTGCTTCCTGGCAAATCAATCAAATATATGCACAGATACACCACCACCACAAATTATGTGTGTATACGTAATATATATATATATATATATATATATATATATATATATATGTTCTTTGTGTATATAAACATGCATGTGTCTGTATGTATATGTTCTCTATATTTGTCTGTATATAATATTCTTTATATATATGTGTGTGTGTGTGTGTGTGTGTGTGTGTGTATATGTATAATACAGACGCACACACTTATTTTTGTGTCTGTAAATGTTTCTCACCTTATTCTCTCCATTTGTATGCTTTGTGAATCACTTGCCAAAATAAATTTATATCTAGAAGAGAAATCTTCTGGCATTAATAGCCCACAACTTGAGTACATTCAAGCTGACAATCTATCATTGTGAAGATACCTAGCGATATGACCTTTATGTTTGTTCTGTATTATTTTAGAAAGATAAAAATTCGTATCTTCTGTTAATAACTCTGGAACAAGATGAATAATTAGAATTTAAAAAAAAAAAAAATCAACCTCTTTTCCTTTTTTTTTTTTTTTTTTTTTTTTTTTGAATTTGTTGGTTTGTTTGTTTGTTTCTTTTGTTTCTCATCCTTTTTATTTAGTGCGTGTGCAGAGTTTGCAAAATCCACCATCAATCACTTTCTTTAACTTACAGGCTGTTTATAGTGAGTTTCATTCTCAGTGATCTATCTTGGAATCTGGCCTGGTTGAGTAAATTTGCAAAGATGGATAGCAACAAGGCTTCTTTAAGGCAAGGATAGGTTTGTGTGTATATTAAAACAAAGATATTACATGGTATTGCTGGGATGTCCTGGACTTGTATTAATGATGATTCAACTCTGAAATCAGACCATATTCTGCTTTCATCAGATACTACAGTGGTTTTTGCAGTGATAATTGTTTGAAATTTTCGTGTGTGAGTTATATATATATATATATATATATATATATATATATAAACCCAACAAAATGATAGGATAATGAACAAGTAGGAAACAGGTCTTAATCTAACATGTTTCACTTTATTAAAAACTTCATCAGAGATCAAGATAGAAATGATAAAAAGCAAAGAGACACAAATAAATGGGATGTTGTGTTTGGTTATTTCTTATTGGTTAGATACGTGTCACGTATAATAAAGTGTGTAAACCTTAGTAAGGTGCAGTAGGATATTTTGATTGGTTATTTATTATTGGTATAGATAACCAATCAAAATATAAAATATATATATATATATATAAATGAGAGAAAGAACAGATGGAGTAAAAAATTCTCTTGAATGCTTATATTTCTCAGAAATTCAAGCCAGTAAATGTAGTTAATACTGTTTATTATAAAAAGAGCATTTACTTAAATAATTGTATCTATAAAAATTATGTATAAACATAAAATATATTAAAATAATTGTCAGACTTAGTTCATTTCATAATATATGTTATTTGTTTACATTAAGATCCACTTTGAGCAGATATGAGCATTCGAGAGAAATCATGGGAAATTTGTTGTTTAAAAACAGTAATTTGACTATACTTACCATATATAGTCTTAAGATGTGCTATATTTATGGAATAAAGTACTCAATATCAGACAGCGTGTGTAAATATAAAAGTGAACATAGAAGTCAACACTTAGAGGTAACACTCTGTTTCATGCTAGATGCAATCGTCAGGCCTGACAATTCCATCTAGCATGAAACAGACTGTCGCCTCTAAGTGCTGACTTCTATGTTCACTTATATATATATATATATATATATATATATATATATATATTTGGGTAGTAATCTTTCTTTTTACATATTTCACTGAGTGAGACAGACAAGAAGGATCTTAATTTTTTTTATTCAGTTTTCTAATATTCTTAGTAGTTTGTCGTGCCCAGGAAATGGAGGTTTGAAGAGGACTGATAAAGCTTATTTACAAAGTTGCTGAAGATGAGAAACCACACTGATTTACAGTCTGCTTTCAAGTTGAAACAGGTTTGACGATGTTCTACATTTTCTATAATGATATACATTCTTGTGGTTTCTTTGAAATGACATCAATGATGTCTACACTGACAAATATGTCAGATTCTCTATTGCAACATTTTGAATTATATATATATATATATATATATATATATAAAGTGCTCAATATCAGGGATAGAGCATACTTAAATATAAAAGGGAACATTGAAGTCGACACTCTGTGACAAACTTTCATACTAGACGATTGCATCTCGCATGAAAAGTCTGACACCTCTGAGTCTTGATATGTACACACATAATGAAAAAGCACTAAAAACTGATAGTTGATAAGTTAAACATGTAGGTACACTAGATGTCAAAATTTAAAATTTCAAGCCGAGTGTCTCTCTTTCTTTAAAAGTGTAAAAATCATGTACTCTAGTTCAGTTGAAGAGACAGACAAGTGATATTAGGCTTAAGACTCCATCAGTAATTGCATTACTGTGCACATGGCAGAGGGGATACAAATTTTGGTTAAGCATACAGCATTAACTGACAGTCATGAGTCTAATTCCTGGGATAGGTTGCACACTAATATGTATTTTAATTTAGTGGGAAAAATGAGTGAGATCAAAAGATAAGATGTAGTTAACTCATCTCATGTGTGGAATAAGTACAGTCTATCTCTTTTGAGTTAAATAACAAGTTGGGTTTAAAATTCTCAGAAGTTTACCAATTACAGCAGATACCTGAGGATGGTTTGAAGGTATTGCCAAGTAAACGACATTAGCCTGACGAAATTAGTGTATGGTGGTAATAGGGAAATTAGTTTTTTTCATTATAAGGAAACATTTGTTACTCATTGACTGAATGGTTAACATTGCTGTCGATTGAAATTTATAGGAATCCCTTTATGAAATTGTCATGGTGGTTATGATATTATGTCTCACTTAGGCTACTTGCCATGACATCATTAGAAATTCTCCTTGACCAACTCCAATGGACTTCTTTGATTCACTTTGAATTCTTTATTTAAGGCATCTTGCCTAGTTCATTTGTGTTACCAGGAGTGTAGTATTTACTCTGCAACAGAAATCAAAAGGAAAATAGGTTTCTCAAGTTCGCTAGCTGTTATTGTGCTTTCGAATATTGTTGGAGGTTGCCTTTCTAACCCTTTATTTGAAGTAGTGAAAGATAACATCTTGATTATGTCATTATTTTCTCTCAGAGTTACATGTGATATCCATTTTAGTTGTTGCTTTTGTTGAAGGTCTTCAAGTGATGTGTTTTTTGTTTTTTTTTTTTTGTTTTTTTTTTTTTTTTTGGTGAAGTTCTCTGTGATTCATTAGTGCCAGTCCACAATGTTTGAAGAAGGATGGTCCTTGCAAAGACCTACAGGCTTCATTCACTTGAAGCCATTTTTAATTACTGATCTATGAAAGTGGTTATTTACAGCTGACAGTCCAGATACTGCTGGGCTAGTTGAATGCCGTGCATGACATCCATATCAGAGTCTTGATCTGGTGAGGAGATTTAAGTGCATGACTCAATTTTTGGGGTTATTTTTATTAGGTTTTGTAGCATCTTGTGCTACTGGAAAAAACTACTCCTAATTCATCATCTCAAAAATTTTAGACAAAACATTATTAAAGGAGTTCTAAACTATGATTGTTTCGAAAAGTTATCCAAATTCAATATCAAGTAAATGATATAACTTCAATCGTAAGAACAGTTCTTTTTCTATATGGAAAGAAGTTTGTGTGCCAAGTAAAATTTAGATTAGAAAATTTTCTTATCACAGAAATTAATATAAAATGTGTTATGAAAAAAAGAAAACAATAAATTTTTACAATAATGGAAATAATGGAAAAAGGTAAGCGTTTACATAAGTCTATATGATCAATAATCATTAAGACGTCAACTTTTAAACAAGTATTGAAATACGAAACAAAAATAAAGTAGATATCTTATCAGGGTTTATTAAAATAAATATTTCATTTGGGGGGGAAAAAAAAAAAATCTTAAGTGTTTAATTTTTTAATCTTTGAGGAAAGTAAATTAAATTGGTTTTCTTGTCTTTTGTTTTTTCTTTTCATTCTCCTCGAGATAAAATAATTCTTATTACTTACTTCCTAGAATTATCGCAGAGTTCAAAAGCAAATGCAAACACAATTCTATTTTATGAATTATTTAGGCAGAGAATCTTCAACCTTGCTGTTTTTATCATATTTCAAATGATGCTTTTTTTTCTTTCTCTGCTCTATCTGCAAGTGCTGAATTTGTTAAATGTATTTTCCCCATCTTTTAGAGAAGGTCAAAATTCTGTAAATCTACTGTATTTCATTGCTTATAATACATTGTGATGCATTATCCAAACACCCCCACCCCACCACCCGCAAATAAAAAAAAATTGAAGGAAGAAACCAGAAAAATTTTCCCTTGTCCTCTATAGCCCTCCCCCCCATGATTTTACCCACTGAATAGCATATTTCAGCATGAAAACCAGACTAATTATGACAAATTCTGTAAGTACGATTACTTAAGCAAAAATACTCAGTATGTGCTAACAAACATGTAGTATACAGTAGTAGTATTATTCTTAAAGAGTCTACTATAAATGAAGCTGTTTTGTGACCAGTAGTTCAAGATATAAGGAAGGACCATCCTGGGTATGACGATAAACTACATCCGCATCCTGGGTATGACGATAAACTACATCCGCATCCTGGGTATGACGATAAACTACATCCGCGTCCTGGGTATGACGATAAACTACATCCGCGTCCTGTGTATGACGATAAACTACATCCGCGTTTGTTGCAGGTTCCTAAGTTCAAATTTGCCAGTTATTTCCCCATCCCTCTCCTTGCCTACTTTAGCATTCAGGTCTCCCATGATAATTATAATTTCTTGTGATTTTAACTAAGCTTTGGCATTGTCTAGCATAGAGTAGAAAGTTTTGATTTCTTTTTCTGTGCTTTTGTATTTCATTTGATAATTGCTATGACATTTTTTGGGATTGACAGTAGAGTAGTATCCTATTGCCTTCTCCATAGTGATTTATTGAGACACTGCCTCTAAATAGCTGGCCATTGACTCGTCGAAAGTTCTTCCACCTTTTTAATAAGTCTTATCAACCCACTGCACTTGCCAGAATTTTGAGTGGGATAGCCGGTTTAATTGCTGACATTCTGACAGTAACATACATACATACATACATACATACATATATGTATATGTATGTATATATATATATATATATATATATATATATATATATATATATATATATATATATATATACATACACCAAACACAAACATATATGCATACACATATTTGCATGCAGACCGGGGTTTAAAAAAAAAAGAGTGGGATGGTGGGGGTCTTTTCTTTTTCATCCTTACTTATGTGGGAAGATTGTGATGAGTTTGATTTAATAACTGCCTAAAGTTTTTTTTTTTTTTTTTTTTATCTGTCCATCTCCTTAAAAAGAAAAAGGATTAAGGATCGGAGTCAGAAGGGTTTGGTAGGGTGGAAGCAGAGAGTGAAATAACTGTTAATTTATAACTTAGTATAATTCAGAATACTCATTCTTTGTGTGTAGGGGGAAGGAGGTAGTGGGGAATTTGGATTTATTTTGACTGGGGCAGCCATGGGAATGGGAAGAGGGTTCACCATTCCTTTGTTTTTTTGTTTTTTTTTTTGTTTGTTTTTTTTGTGTAGTATTTTTTATTTTATCATTTTTTTGGTTGAATTTTCATTTAAAAGTGTCTAATATCATCGATTCCAATACCAGTTTACCACACTACGAAACTTCCATTAATTAATGTATGATTAAACAGTACAAGGCTGAAATTGAAACAAAATACAAAGAAATAAAAGAATGGCTGAAAGTTATTGGCTAGAGACAATGCCGTTGTGTAGGCGACGGAGGTAGTTGGAATTTGGTTTACTTTGGCCGAGGCAAGCACCTATCCTGCTAGCATTGGGGTGTGGAGAGGGTTTGCTATTTCTTTGCTTTTGTTGGATATTTTTTTTTGTGTCAAATAAGGGGATAGGAAGACAAGTTATGTCTGGCAAGAAAAATGAATAGAAAATCTATTTATTTGGAGAAATCAGCCTGGAGAAAAGAGACGAGAAGCATGACTGCGGCCACTGTACATGGTCAAGTGTTACCCACACTATTTACCCCCAGTATCTGTTGTGTGTTTTGAAAAAATACACGGTCTTGCTTTCTGAGTTGATGAAAAATAAAAATAACTGAGAGAGAATGTGTTTGCCTTGTGTTGCACCCACCCCCACTGTTTTACGATTGTGCGTTTTTTGTTGCTAGCCGTTTTTAGCTGTGCTTGAATAATAAAATATCTGGAGACCCAGCAGAGGTGTTCATTCCAACAAGTTTCAGCAATGTGGCCATGCAATGTGCTGTTAAAGGTTAAAAGTACATTATTTGTTTTCTGTTCATTGGTTGTAAATGTTAGACATTAAATAATTTGAAAAGAACATTTTTAGGCAAGAAAAAAAATTTAGGTGAATTAAAAAAAAAAAGATATAATTGATCAAATGAAAGAATACTTTTTAAAACTGACTTATTGAGTTTGCCAAAAGGCTTTTTTCTTTGTCACTAGATGGCATTAGGAGTGTTAAGTTTTAAAGAACACATTTCATTGTTTTATGACAGCTGCCGTATCAATAAATTTTGAAAGATTTATTGAAATTAACTTATTTTTTGTTTGAGTTTAGCATTGTAGATGTAAGCAAAGAAGTTATGTCTTTGGCATATTTGGATGCAAAAAATGATTTGTGCAGTAGAAGGGAATGTAATTAATCAAATGTGTCAAAAGTGGTTTGTAAAGTGTGATGCTAATAATTTCTTGCTGTATAATGCTTTGATGGACCAAAGGTTGATAGCAATCAAATGACGACAATAAATGATGTGTAAAATTGTGTCTCAATGCTTGAAATTTGTCAATAAGAATATTGAAAATAATTTTGGTTGTATTAGTTGTTTAAAGTTGTGACTTTTATAAATATTTTACAATTTTTTTTTTTCTTTGATGAAAAGAGATTGTGGAGCAATTTAAATGAACCCCAACAAACTGAAGTTACAATTCCTATTGGGTTTGTTATATCCACTTAAACGCAAATATCCTTGGAAAAAGTATGAATTCACCTTTTCTCCCCGCATCTATGGATTAATTAGAATTGTATTGCTAAATTCTTCTTATCTAAAAAAAATTCTTACAGTCTAAAAATATTTTCTAGCTTTAAATAACTTGCAACAGGTTGATAAACAGTAAAAAACGAATCAATCAACAAATAACAATTATTCTACAGACAATAATGGTTGTTTGAAATTATTCTATAGGCTGTTGGTTAGGAATAACTGTCGACCCACACATGTGTTTATTTGTAGCTATTTTATAGCGTTGTTTATTTGTACACACACAAACACACACACACACACATATATATATATATATATATATATATATATATATATATATCTGGTGTCCATAAAATCTCTTTACAATTTAAAAAATCTATTACAAAAGCAAATGAACAGACAAATATGTGGAAATTGCTACAAAATGAGGAGTGGATATTGAATTTTTTTCTAACTAATTTAATACACCTCTATATAGGTAACGTTAGTTGCATAAATCACATCAAGATGGTACTTGATTTCTTGCCATGTTTGCTGTAGCAAAGCCTCTTCAATGATGGCAATGGCATCAGCGGTCTTTTGCTTTAGATCAGTGATGTTTCATACCTTTGTTTGGTACACAGTATCTTTATCATAACTCCATTGAAAGAAGTCTAGGGGAGTGATATCTGATAAACGAGGTGGCCAGGGAATTGGGTGATCCCTTCCAGTCCACTGGTCTTGAAATGTTTGATTTAGGAACCCACAAACATGCAACCCCCAATATGGTGGTGGACCATCTTGCTGGAAAATGATGGTTGGTTGAAGATCATCTAGTTGTGGTGCTGCATCAGTTACCTTTGTAATATATTTTTTAAATTGCAAAGAGACTTTATGGCTAGCCTGTATAATGTTATTTGGAGAAGTAAATGATTGATTTGAACAAGTATTGTTCCCAGTTTGATCGGTTGTAGGTAGCAGTTAGCAAAAATCATTTGGGATTAATTTGAAAAATACATTACATCAGGATAATGTTAGATCAGAAAACTCTTCTTACCAAACGCAGTGGAGTGATTTGCTGTTGCTCTCTTGATGGTTTTGAATCCAGAATTGTCCTTCAAAACTAGCTGCCACCCAATGCCTAGTCCTTTTTTTATTTTATTTTTTTTGCTTTAGTTCATACAATATAAAACCCAAGGGCCACTCAAGGTAGAGGGTCACTAAGTGAGTGTTGTAAGGGAAGAGAAAAGTATGCATATTATGAGGATATATAGGGTAGGTATCAGTTGACAATAGACTTGAAAATGTTGTGGTTTAGTTTGGTTTATTTTGTTTTACGGCATATCAACCTCAATGGGTAATTTAATGCCGACAACATTTTTTATTGCTGGTAATATTTTGTTTTGTCAAAAATCTGTTTTTGGTAATATATTTCCTTCAAAATTGTATTGCTGGTAATAATTTCTTTTAAAAAAGTATTGCTGGTAATAGTTAACTATTTGCCAATAGCTGGGATCCTAACAGGTGCTACCACCCCGGGTCAGGGTGGACCTGAAAACAACAGCAATTAAGAAGTGGTTCCATGCTCCTCAAAACCTTCTGATCAGAGGCCTTGCTGCTGGATATAGTTTATCGTCTTAACCAGGACGGGTTGTGGTTGGGGAAGCATCCTATTGGGTGTTCTACAAAATAACAGTTCTGGAGAAGAAGCTGTTTTAGTGAAACTTAATTCTTACCAAAGGAAGGTGAAAGATTTGAGGATGATTTGCTGTTGTGTACATAGCATGGCAGATCCTAACTGTGAAGGTCTGAACTGGGAGAACTAAGGAATGTAGCTCATTTGAACATTTGCCGTCATAATAATGATAGAGTAGTGAGTGGCTAGCAATGTTTTATCTGTGACATGGGGGTTGCAGAGTTGGAAATATTTCATATTTAACTATGAGCTTGGGGAATGGGAGAAGATGTGGAGTTATACCCTTTTCCAATGGCACTTATGCAAAAAAACAAACATTGCAGCATAGGCTGGGGTTTGAACTCTGCTTGCTGGTTTTACTTTTGTGCCAAGAACCCCGAGGCCAATTTCACATTGATTCTTCATTTCACCCCATTCAAAGCAATAAAGTCACTAAGATGCAAGGTGGTTACTGAGTGTTAAAGAATATGAGTAAAAAAATACTATTAAGGACAGTGAACATTCGAAGGACAAAAATTAAGAAGCCAGTATATATTGATTGTCATTGCATTTAAATTTTTTAAGATCAAAGTTAATTGGGAAGTAAGAAGCTAGAAGAGAGTTCCACAACCGAGAAGTGTGATAGAAGAAACTGTTAGCATAGAACTTATGGTTTCATTTAGCTATTTCAATTGTAAAATAATGAGATCTTGCCAACCAATCTAGTATTGGACTTAAATTCATAAAGTTTCAGTATGAAAGAGGAAAGTCCATCAGAACAATTACCATGAAAGTATTTATAGAAAAAGGCACAGGGAAACTACATTATTAAAATTATTTGTTTTGTATTTACATTTGATATATAATCTAACTTTTTTGTAATTTTGGCTAATACACACTTTTATCGAGAATTTTGTTATTTTCTTTTTATGATCCTTTTACTTGGGTTTTCAATCTATGACAATGAGTGGATAGTGTGGATTGGAAAAGTGAAAGAATAAGCTCACATGGTGAGGCTTGAACTTCTGTTCATTTTTGCTTCAGGGAATCCTGGTTGAACTAAATATGGAAAAACAATACCATTGTAATTAATATGGCTAGTATGAAAAATAATACAAATATTGGTGCCAAGAGATATTTTGGAATGGAATGTTGGATCATAAGTTTAAATTTGTTCTGTAAAGCTGCTGAGTTCTCATAACTTGTTGGTGCATTCAACAACGTTTCCCTGAGGCAAAAGGGACACAAGTTTAAATCTCTCATCATAGATCCTTTATTTTTCCAGTCTATGCTGTCTGTTCAATATATCTTGATGGCTTCTAATAAAAAAAGTAAGAAAAAAAATGGAATTGATTGTAAATATCAGCAAAAAATTAATAATAACGAGCAATATTCATTGAATTTTTCTTTCTTATAATTATTTTCTTTTTCTTTCATTTCTTTTATTTCTTTTCCTTCTCTCTCTCTCTCTCCCTTTCTCTTTCTCTCTCTCTCTCTCCCTTTCTCTTTCTCTCTCTCTCTCTCTCCCTTTCTCTTTCTCTCTCTCTCTCTCTCTCTCCCTTTCTCTTTCTCTCTCTTTCTCTCCCTTTCTCTTTCTCTCCCTTTCTCTTTCTCTCCCTTTCTCTTTCTCTCTCTCTCCCTTTCACTCTCTCTCTCTCTCCCTTTCTCTCTCTCTCCCTTTCTCTCTCTCTCCCTTTCTCTCTCTCTCTCCCCTTTCTCTCTCTCTCTCCCCTTTCTCTCTCTCTCTCCCCTTTCTCTCTCTCTCTCCCCTTTCTCTCTCTCTCTCCCCTTTCTCTCTCTCTCTCCCCTTTCTCTCTCTCTCTCCCCTTTCTCTCTCTTTCCCTTTCTCTCTCTCTCCCCTTTCTCTCTCTCTCCCCTTTCTCTCTCTCTCTTTCTCTCTCTCTCTTTCTCTCTCTTTCTCTCTCTCTCTCTTTCTCTCCCTTTCTCTTTCTCTCCCTATCTCTTTCTCTCTTTCCCCCCTTTCTCTCTCTCTTCCTTTCTCTTTCTCTTCCTTTCTCTTTCTCTTTCTCTTTCTTTCTCTCTCTCTCTCTTCCTTCCTTCCTTCCTTCCTTTTTCCCGCTCTGTCAGCGGGGGTTTCAGAATACACCGACTGCACCTCTGCAGGGGGTAAAAGTCCCCCAAGGGGGCCACCTGTTGGCCGTGGGTGGCAAACTGTAATGCCTGGGGACGGAATCCTGGTGGTTGAGAAGGTCATAACCTGGGTGCAAAGAGGTCATGTTCCTACACTTTGGCCCTTACCTGGGCTAGACGGGTGGTCGGAGAGGCCCGATCTGATCAATCGGCCGGTCCCGACATGCCCTAGCTCATTTATATTTCTTTTTCTCCCAATAGTATTATTGAATCTATATTAGTAGAACATTTCACAACCCTTTATCTTATATGTGCTAGAAGGCGGGAGCTGAGGGTCAACTGTGTTGAGAGCAAAAGACTTTTTTACCACTGTTAAATTGAAAAGCTTTATAACCAAAATTTTGCAGAGGCTCAAGACTTGCTCTTAATATGAGTATACTGGTCATGTATCACTGTCTCAACCAAGGCGAATGGGTTACCCCCTTGGTTCATTCTCTTCTCAAGTTGGACTCTGTGGTGGGTGGTGGAGCACAGGGCCAGTGAAAATAAAAACCCAAACATGGCATCCTTAAATAAAAAAAACTAAAAGAAATTTATCTGACTCAGAGTGTGAAACAGCAGACTTCATTATCATGGTATCCCTGGAAGAGGTCTGTCTCACTAAATTCTCTCCATTTTTAAGTGAAAAAATTATCTCTGCATGAGAAACACCAAAAAATGTTAAAAAATTAAGAAATGGAAACTTGCTTGTTGAGGTGGATAACAGGAGGCAAGCAGAAAACCTAAAAATGAAAAGATTTCATAACTCCAAATGTAAAACTTATCCACATGAGAGAATTAACACTTCCAAAGGTGTCATCAGAAGTCGGGAGTTGGCTTTAGCCTTGGAAGACGAGATAAGAGATGCCCTGGGAAAACAGGGAGTGATAAATATAAGAAGAGTGACTTATAAGAAAGGGTGATGAAAAAGTCGAAACTAACACCTGCATATTGACTTTTAACCAGCCCCAAACCCCTAAAGCAGTCAAAATAGGCTATTGTCTGGAGAGAGTCGAACAGTATGTCCCAGCTCCCTTGAGGTGCTTCAAATGTCAGAAATTTGGACACCACAGGGATGCTTGCAGAGGACAACAAACATGTGCCAAATGCGGAGAAAAAGAATCAAATAATAAAGAGGAGGAATGCTTGGAACCACTAAAATGTCTAAATTGTCAACAGGATCATTCGGCATAAGCAAGATCTTGTGACGTATACAGGAAAGAAAAAGAAACCATTGAGGTAAAACATAAGAGAAATGTGTCTTTCTTGGAGGCCAGAAAAATTGTAGAGGTCTATATGGGTGAGACTAGCTATGCCTCTGTTACATGGAGAGCTGAAACAGCCAATGAAGATAACAAATATAGAACCCTAATTGAAAAACTCATAAATTTAGATCCAAGCGAGTGGACAAAATTCCAGGCAGAGCTAAAGAAGGAACACACCAATAATACTCAACAAACATTCCAAATGGAAGTTCCAGCTCAGATTAATAAAACCCATGACAAAATAAAGAATGAAAAAGAAATAACCAAAAAACCATCACAGACACAGACCACTCTTACCAAAAAACAAAACCTGCAATGATCATCAATCAGTCTTTTAACTTCTAAAATCGATAACAATGGGAAAAATAATATACAAAACCCCAAATCAAACAAGGACAAAGAAGAACGTCCATCACAACCCAAGAGAGACCATACCCCAACTTTCCCACGGGAACATCTAAAGTCTTCAAATCTAACAAGTCAACCTACAGAACAATCAACTTCAAAGATTGACACGGAAAACAGCTTTGGTTTTTTAGAAAAGATGGAAACCGATGAACCGAGCACTAAAAACAAGTCAAAAAAGAGCAATAACTCCAATTCAGACAAATTACACATCAAACAATGAAATTACAAAATAATGCAATCCTACAGTGGAATTGCAGAGGAATCCAGGCTAATTATGAGGAACTTCGACAACTTCTGACCACCCCAAAATAGTTTGCCTACAAGAAACCTTCTTAAAAGAAACAACCTCCATTAATTTCAAACAATACCATATTTATTAATACTACATTGGGCCTCTTTTCACTGCAAATAAAACTGGTAGTGAAAAATTACATCAATTTGCTATGCAAATGAATTAACTCATAAATAACTAACTCATACCAGATAGAAACATTTTAAGCCATTTACTTGAGTAAGAATAAACAAGCTGTGGTTTAAGGACGTTATCCTCAAATTATATTTACAAAGTATATATATTTAATATATATATGCAAACTGGATTTGGCATTAAATAACCCATAGTGGTTGATATGCCATAAAACCCCAAACAACCAACCAAGCAACCATCCTTTCTCTCTCTCTGTTCCTTTCTTTCTCTCTCTCTCTCTCTCTTCCTTTCTTTCTCTCTCTCTCTTCCATCCTTTCTCTCTCTCTCTTCCATCCTTTCTCTCTCTCTCTTCCATCCTTTCTCTCTCTCTCTTCCATCCTTTCTCTCTCTCTCTTCCATCCTTTCTCTCTCTTCCATCCTTTCTCTCTCTTCCATCCTTTCTCTCTCTTCCTTCCTTTCTCTCTCTCTCTCTTCCTTCCTTTCTCTCTCTCTCTTCCTTCCTTTCTCTCTCTCTCTCTTCCTTCCTTTCTCTCTCTCTCTTCTTCTTCCTCTCTCTCTCTCTCTCTTTCTTCCTTTCTCTCTCTCTCTCTTCCTTTCTCTCTCTTCTTCCTTTCTCTCTCTTCTTCCTTTCTCTCTCTTTCTTCCTTTCTCTCTCTTTCTTCCTTTCTCTCTCTTTCTTCCTTTCTCTCTCTTTCTTCCTTTCTCTCTCTTTCTTCCTTTCTCTCACTCTCTCTCTTTCTTTCTTTCTCTTTCTTTCTTTCTTTCTTTCTTTCTTTCTTTCTTTCTTTCTCTTTCCTTTCTTTCTTTCTTTCTTTCTTTCTCTCTCTTCCTTCCTTCCTTTCTTTCTTTCTCTCTCTTCCTTTCTTTCTCTCTCTTCCTTCCTTCCTTTCTTTCTCTCTCTTCCTTCCTTTCTTTCTTTCTCTCTCTTCCTTCCTTTCTTTCTTTCTCTCTCTTCCTTCCTTTCTTTCTTTCTCTCTTTTCCTTCCTTTCTTTCTTTCTCTCTCTTCCTTCATTCCTTCCTTCCTTTCTCTCTCTCTTCCTTCCTTTCTCTCTCTCTTCCTTCCTTCCTCTCTTCCTTCCTTCCTCTCTCTCTCTTCCTTCCTTCCTCTCTCTCTCTTCCTTCCTTCCTCTCTCTCTCTCTTCCTTCCTTCCTCTCTCTCTCTTCCTTCCTTTCTCTCTCTCTTCCTTCCTTTCTCTCTCTCTTCCTTCCTTCCTTCTCTCTCTTTCTTCCTTCTCTCTCTTTCTTTCTTTCTTTCTTTCTTTCTTTCTTTCTTTCTTTCTTTCTCTTCCTTCCTTTCTTTCTTCTTTCTCTTCCTTCCTTTCTTTCTTTCTTTCTCTCTCTTCCTTCCTTTCTTTCTCTCTCTTCCTTCCTTTCTTTCTCTCTCTTCCTTTCTTTCTCTCTCTCTCTTCCTTCCTTTCTTTCTCTCTCTCTCTTCCTTCCTTTCTTTCTCTCTCTCTCTTCCTTCCTTTCTTTCTCTCTCTCTCTCTTCCTTCCTTTCTTTCTCTCTCTCTCTTCCTTCCTTTCTTTCTCTCTCTTCCTTCCTTTCTTTTCTCTCTCTCTTCCTTCCTTTCTTTTTCTCTCTCTCTTCCTTCCTTTCTTTCTCTCTCTCTCTTCCTTCCTTTCTTTCTCTCTCTCTCTTCCTTCCTTTCTTTCTCTCTCTCTCTTCCTTCCTTTCTTTCTCTCTCTCTCTTCCTTCCTTTCTTTCTCTCTCTCTCTTCCTTCCTTTCTTTCCCTCTCTCTCTTCCTTCCTTTCTTTCCCTCTCTCTCTTCCTTCCTTTCTTTCTCTCTCTCTCTTCCTTCCTTTCTTTCTCTCTCTCTTCCTTCCTTCCTTTCTTTCTCTCTCTCTCTTCCTTTCTTCCTTTCTTTCTCTCTCTCTTCCTTTCTTCCTTTCTTTCTCTCTCTTCCTTTCTTTCTCTCTCTCCTTTCTTTCTCTCTCTTCCTTTCTTTCTCTCTCTTCCTTTCTTCCTTTCTCTTCCTTCCTTCCTTTCTTTCTCTCTCTTCCTTCCTTCTTTTTCTCTCTTCCTTCCTTTCTTTCTCTCTCTTCCTTTCTCTCTCTTCCTTCCTTCCTTCCTTCCTTTCTTTCTCTCTCTTCCTTCCTTTCTTTCTCTCTCTTCCTTCCTTTCTTTCTCTCTCTTCCTTCCTTTCTTTCTCTCTCTCTCTCTCTTCCTTCCTTTCTTTCTCTCTCTCTTCCTTCCTTTCTTTCTTTCTCTCTCTCTCTTCCTTCCTTTCTTTCTCTCTCTCTCTTCCTTCCTTTCTTTCTCTCTCTCTCTTCCTTCCTTTCTTTCTCTCTCTCTCTTCCTTCCTTTCTTTCTCTCTCTCTCTTCCTTCCTTTCTTTCTCTCTCTCTTCCTTCCTTCCTTTCTTTCTTTCTCTCTCTTCCTTTCTTCCTTTCTTTCTCTCTCTCTCTTCCTTTCTTCCTTTCTTTCTCTCTCTCTCTTCCTTTCTTCCTTTCTTTCTCTCTCTCTCTTCCTTTCTTCCTTTCTCTTCCTTTCTTCCTTTCTTTCTCTCTCTTCCTTCCTTCCTTTCTTTCTCTCTCTTCCTTTCTTTCTCTCTCTCTCTTCCTTCCTTTCTTTCTCTCTCTCTCTTCCTTCCTTTCTTTCTCTCTCTCTCTTCCTTCCTTTCTTTCTCTCTCTCTCTCTTCCTTCCTTTCTTTCTCTCTCTCTCTTCCTTCCTTTCTTTCTCTCTCTTCCTTCCTTTCTTTTTCTCTCTCTCTTCCTTCCTTTCTTTTTCTCTCTCTCTTCCTTCCTTTCTTTCTCTCTCTCTCTTCCTTCCTTTCTTTCTCTCTCTCTCTTCCTTCCTTTCTTTCTCTCTCTCTCTTCCTTCCTTTCTTTCTCTCTCTCTCTTCCTTCCTTTCTTTCCCTCTCTCTCTTCCTTCCTTTCTTTCTCTCTCTCTCTTCCTTCCTTTCTTTCTCTCTCTCTTCCTTCCTTCCTTTCTTTCTCTCTCTCTCTTCCTTTCTTCCTTTCTTTCTCTCTCTTCCTTTCTTTCTCTCTCTTCCTTTCTTTCTCTCTCTTCCTTTCTTTCTCTCTCTTCCTTTCTTCCTTTCTCTTCCTTCCTTCCTTTCTTTCTCTCTCTTCCTTCCTTTCTTTTTCTCTCTTCCTTCCTTTCTTTCTCTCTCTTCCTTTCTCTCTCTTCCTTCCTTCCTTCCTTCCTTTCTTTCTCTCTCTTCCTTCCTTTCTTTCTCTCTCTTCCTTCCTTTCTTTCTCTCTCTTCCTTCCTTTCTTTCTCTCTCTCTCTCTCTTCCTTCCTTTCTTTCTCTCTCTCTCTTCCTTCCTTTCTTTCTCTCTCTCTCTTCCTTCCTTTCTTTCTCTCTCTCTCTTCCTTCCTTTCTTTCTCTCTCTCTCTTCCTTCCTTTCTTTCTCTCTCTCTCTTCCTTCCTTTCTTTCTCTCTCTCTTCCTTCCTTCCTTTCTTTCTCTCTCTCTCTTCCTTTCTTCCTTTCTTTCTCTCTCTCTCTTCCTTTCTTCCTTTCTTTCTCTCTCTCTCTTCCTTTCTTCCTTTCTCTTCCTTTCTTCCTTTCTTTCTCTCTCTTCCTTCCTTCCTTTCTTTCTCTTCCTTCCTTCCTTTCTTTCTCTCTCTTCCTTCCTTCCTTTCTTTCTCTCTCTTCCTTCCTTCCTTTCTTTCTCTCTCTTCCTTCCTTCCTTTCTTTCTCTCTCTTCCTTCCTTCCTTTCTTTCTCTCTCTTCCTTCCTTTCTTTCTCTCTCTTCCTTCCTTCCTTTCTTTCTCTCTCTTCCTTTCTTTCTCTCTCTTCCTTCCTTCCTTTCTTTCTCTCTCTTCCTTTCTTTCTCTCTTCCTTCCTTCCTTTCTTTCTCTCTTCCTTCCTTCCTTTCTTTTTCTCTCTTCCTTCCTTTCTTTTTCTCTCTTCCTTCCTTTCTTTTTCTCTCTTCCTTCCTTTCTCTCTCTTCCTTCCTTCCTTTCTTTCTCTCTCTTCCTTCCTTTCTTTCTCTCTCTTCCTTCCTTTCTTTCTCTCTCTTCCTTCCTTTCTTTCTCTCTCTTCCTTCCTTTCTTTCTCTCTCTTCCTTCCTTTCTTTCTCTCTCTTCCTTCCTTCCTTTCTTTCTCTCTCTCTTCCTTCCTTTCTCTCTCTCTTCCTTCCTTCCTTTCTTTCTTTCTCTCTCTTCCTTCCTTCCTTCCTTTCTCTTTCTTTCTCTTTCTTTCTTTCTTTCTTCCTTTCTCTCTCTTCCTTCCTTTCTTTCTCTTCCTTCCTTTCTTTCTCTCTCTCTCTTCCTTCCTTTCTTTTTCTCTCTCTCTCTTCCTTCCTTTCTTTTTCTCTCTCTCTCTTCCTTCCTTTCTTTTTCTCTCTCTCTCTTCCTTCCTTTCTTTTTCTCTCTCTCTCTTCCTTCCTTTCTTTCTCTCTCTCTCTCTCTCTCTCTCTTCCTTCCTTTCTTTCTCTCTCTCTCTCTCTTTCTTTTCTTTTTCTGTCTTTTTTCTTTTCTTTTCTTTTTCTGTCTTCTTTTTCTTTCTTTCTCTTTTTCTTTCTCTTTTTCTTTCTTTCTCTTTTTCTTTCTTTCTCTTTTTCTTTCTTTCTCTTTTTCTTTCTTTCTCTTTTTCTTTCTTTCTCTTTTTCTTTCTTTCTCTTTTTCTTTCTTTCTCTTTCTTTCTCTTTTTCTTTCTTTCTCTTTCTCTTTCTTTCTCTTTCTTTTTCTTTATTCAGCAATAGTTGACAATGTTTCATTTCATAACAAATGCAGATTAATGTAAATATTTTTAAAAATTAATAATAATCATTAATAATGCTTCTCCAATTAAAAAGGAAATAACAAAAATACTATTGATATAATGCTTCTATATTTTATCAGTAATATTGGCTTTAATTAATGGCCACTCAACAGTTGATTTCTTTGATTTGTATGCTGAACTTTCCTTGGCTAAATGATAAATTATAATAGAATAGTAAAATTCAGTGTTTAATCATGAAATTCTTTTTTAATGACTAGAAAATGTCTCCAACTAAGCAAATAGTTGAGTAGGAGAAAAATTAATGGCTACTGGTAAAAAAAAAAAAAAAAAAAAAAAAGCTGAAACCTCCCCTCTATGGACCAGGCTCAAAATACAGTTAGTGTTAAAATATAACAGAATTTTTTTCTCCTTCTAAAATTTTCCTGATATTGTTTTTATAAGAATCAGTTTTTTTTTTTGTGTGTATAAATTATATCACTAAATTTTTTACATTATTATTATGCAATGATTTACTTAGACTGGTGTCCTCATCTTGGTTGTTATAGTCACAATGTTTCAGCTGTTATACCTACCAAACTTCTTCAGGTGTCTTTTTTTTTTTTTTTTTTTTTTTTTTTTTTTTAAGCGTTTTGCCCCAAGCAAGGTGGGAAGCCAGTAGCACTCAAGAGAGTTGGAGCTAGAGCAAATAGGAGTGATAGAGGAAAGGATGAAGAGAAGAATAGGGATAGATCAAGTAATCTGGAGACGTCGATTGACATTACATTTGAATAGTTGGAGATTATAGCTATCAGGGAAACAGGAATAGGGGAGGGAGCTCCACAGTCGAGAAGTGCGAGACATGAAGCTATTGGAGTAGAAGAGATGGTTACATTTAACAATTTCGACAGTGAAAGGATGAGAGTGAGATGCCAGCCTAGTTGAACGCTTAAATTCATGAAGTCTGGGAACCAGTGAAACCAGCTCATCGAAGCAGTTACCATGAAAGTATTTGTAAAAAAGACAGAGGGAGGCGATGGCACATCTATGAGAGAGCGACTGCAGACAAGATGCCAGATCAGGGCCAATTAGGTTGCATATCCGTTTCTAGATCTTATCAAGAACCTTGAGACAAACATAAGGGGCACCAGACCATAGATGGCAGCAATACTCCATGCAAGGGCAATTTGTAGATTTGAAGGATTGACTCCAGTGAGAAAAATTTTCTGGTGCAGCACAGGGAGCCAACTTTCCTTGTGGTGGACGAAGCTATTGACTCAATATATTTGTTCCATCTCAAGTCAGCAGTCAATGTGAGGCCAAGTAGTCACAAAGAGGAGCTTTAGAAGTTGAGCGTCAGACATTCTAATGGAGTGCAGGGAAGGATCTCTGTGGTGAGTAATAGATAGCAGTTTTGTTTTTGAGGCATTAAAGTTAACCAGCCAATTCCTGCTCCAGTTCACAACTGATTGGAGGTTCTTTTCGAGACGAACGGCCAGGTTAGTTTTGTCAACAATACTAGATTTGTTTTTGAGGCAGGAGTAAATAGTATTGTCGTCCACATAGATGTCTACTTGGGAATCTATGATGTCAGGAAGATCATTGAAGATAAGGAACAGAGTATGGCCTAGGATGGAGCCTTGGGGAACACCTGCGTTTGTGGGATAGGAATTGGAGTAGAATCCATTGAATACGACCTTCAATACATGGTTTGACAGGAATGATTGTATTAAGTCAAACGATTGACCT
Source organism: Acanthosepion lycidas (assembly GCA_963932145.1). Lineage (NCBI taxonomy): Eukaryota > Metazoa > Mollusca > Cephalopoda > Sepiida > Sepiidae > Acanthosepion > Acanthosepion lycidas. The sequence goes on from OZ010597.1 coordinate 14,046,039, forward strand.
GAAATTCCATAATCTTGAAGCTTGCGAAGAAGGCCAGTATGCCAAATCCTATCAAACGCTTTGGAGATATCTAGAACCACGGCACAAGCTTTTCCGTTTTTATGAAGAGCATGGTAAACAATTTCAGTGATGGCTGTAAGCACATCAGCTGTAGAATGGGCAAAGCGGAAACCATATTTGAAGCAAGCCTTTTATTCAATCTGCATGGTGGATTGTTTGCATTCTGTTGTATATAAAAGATATTTCATATTTCAACTCTTTGCTTCTAACGTCTCTGCCTAAACTCTGAAATTTTATTTACTATTTATTTGTTTCTTTTTCCTTCAATAGAAGTAGATATCTTCATCTATTGTCTGGTTCACGCTCCTCCTCCTTGGCATATTGAACAGGAATAGAGCTATATCCATTTCTTCATGTTTAAGGTTGAGTTTCTAATGCCTTCTAAAATTGTCTTATTCTCTTTTGCTCACGCTCGCCCCTTGCAATCTTAGTGGCATTATCCCCTTGCTTGGAGTGAATTGATTTTAATATATATATATATATATATATATATATATATATATATATATATATATACACACACACACACACCACATATTTCATTAAAGATGACAGACAAGGTACTACAATTAAGCTTTTTATTTAATTTTTCATGTGATGGAACAAGTGTTTTCTTTTTGGGATACAGAGTGTGTAGAAACTGTCTAGACGCTTTTGTCTATACTCTTAGCCATTATCAATGATGATTTTATTTTTGCTTTTTAATTGGGTTTATGGATTGTGTGAATGTTTTTAGAGTTATAGGGATGTTTTATTTTCCAAACACAGCACATTGTGTTCATGCTTGTAGTGTGCTAGCTCAAGAAGTGTTAGCTTTTTTATTATTATTAAGACTTCCATTATTTTTAATTTTTTTTACATGTAGATGAGGTTATTATGTTTGTATTTTTTACTAGTATCTTTCGGATGGAGTCTGGTAGGTTTTCGTGTGTGTTTAAATGGGTTCTAATAGAGCTGTGATCAAATAGGTGTAACATAAAGCGTCTGGATAGGCATGTAGTCATATGACTGATGCAATATTTATGAGTTCAGTTTGATCAGGAACACAGTTCCTTAATGGGCATTTGAACTCCTAGATAATGTTCGTTCATTGTAATTTTGCTTGTGTGTTGTTATTTTTGAGGATAAGGTTAGCTGTTTTAAATTTTTTGTAGTAGATAATTTGATTTTTTTTTTTTTTTGTTCAGGTCAGTTGGGGTAGTGTATTTCTTTATTATATTTCTAAGTGAAAATTCATCTTGTTTGTAGAAATAGTCTAATTTGGTGGTTAATGATGTGTCTTTTTTATTGAGTTCTTTAAGGAAGAGTAGTCAAGAGGATGAATTCTGGTATACTCTTTTTAGGAAGTTTTTATTACTGCTATTTTGTATCTGATTGGGCATTCACCTTTAAAGTTAAGGTGGCAAGAGTTTCTGCTGGTGGGATTTTATATAATAAGGTAATAAAAGTGTTGTTAGTATATCCTACAAGAATGTTTAAGAATGGAGTTTTTTTTTTCATTTTTTTTTTTTCATTTTTTTTTTGACTAAGTTTGTTGGTAAAGTTAAGGACAGAGATTTTTTTTCAAATGTAAACTTGAAATTAGACTATTTCTTCCCAAAGTAAATAACAACAATAGTGAACACACAGTCAAAAATAATATGAATATTTTCTACAAAACCAAATGCACATCAACTACAAACAAGATGAATCTTCACTTAGAAATATAATAAAGAAATACACTACCCCAATTGACTTGAACAACAAAAAAAAAAAAAATCAAATTATCTACTACAAAAAATTTAAAACAGCTAACCTTATCCTCAAAAATAACAACACACAAGCAAAATCAAAATTACAATAAACGAACATTATCTATGAGTTCAAATTCCCCTTAAGGAACCGTGTTTCTGATCAAACCAAATTCATAAATAATTACATCAGTCTCATGACTACATGCCTATCCAGACGCTTTATGTTACACCTATCTGACCACAGCTCTGTTAGAATACATTTAAATGCACACACAAACTTACCAGACTCCATCGGAAAGATACTAGTAGAAAATACAAACATAATAACCTCATCCGCATGTAAAAAAAGATTAAAAATAATGGAAGAATTAATAATAAAAAAAAAAAAGCCAACACTTGATAATATTAACCACGGACATGGCCACAATGTGTGGTGTTTGGAAAATAAAACATCCCTATAACTCTAAAAACATACACACAATTAAAAAGCAAAAATAAAATCATCATTGATAATGGCTAAAAGTATAGCTCAATGTGCTCAGAATTACAGAACATTTAGACAGTTTGTAGGCACTGTGTCCAGAAAAAAAAAACTTGTTCGAACACAAGAAAAATTAAATAAAAAGCTTAATCTCAGTACCTTGTCTGTCATTTTTAATGAAACATGTATAAATGAAGGATTGCTGCCTAAATACACAAAATATATGCATGTACAGAGAGAAAGAGACAAATAGAGAGATAGGAGTTATGTTTTCTTTGTGAGGCACTTGTCACTTCCACTGAGTAAGAATAAAGGATATTTTCAACTTCTCAATGCAGGGATTGAACTCACCACTGCCAGGTAACTCTATCTGCTTAGTCAACATTTTTATCCACTAGGACAATGGAGTTTGAAACCTAATGTTGCTTGTCTGCCTCTTAATCTAAAATTTCCAGACGTATCGGAAGAAGGCCCAGGGATATAATCACTAAGACTTTGTGACAATAACAACTTAGATGACACTTCTCCAAGTAAATCTCTGACTGTTTTCCTCTCCTAATATTTTAAATATTTGACCCATGTTTTTTTTTGTTTTCTTTTCTTTCTTCCTCTTAGTAAGTATAGATTGCTACTATTTTCTGTTATGCATTAGACTATTAATTTGTTTTCCTTATTTTTCGGATTCACATTAGCCTCAAAACGGAATAATACAAGCATTAGGTTCAATTATGAGATTTTTAAGTATTTTGCTTCTTTTATTGGTAATTTATCTTATCTTCTAGCATTATTTACGACACGAGTGTTGTGAAAATAAATTTGATGTAATATTTTAATTTTCTTTTTTTTTTTTTTTAGTTTTTCATTTAAAGACTTGTCATGTTTTTTTTTTGTTAAACTTTGGTGAAATGTTAAACTCTGTAAGTGGTATCTCCAGTTATTCATTACCAGATTTAATTTTTCTATTTTTTTTTTTTTTTTTTTTTTAATTATCTTTTCTGAACCAATGCAAATTGAAACTTTTACTATCATTTTTTTAGTTTGTTATCTAAGTAGGACTTCATCATAGATTCCTCATATTATTTTGAGAGGAGTCATTATAAATCCTGGAGTTGTTTGCACAATGGAATTCATTTGTTTTGTTGTTACCAAAATGTTTCAGTGAACTATTTTCTATGATCTGAATGTATGTCTCACTCTCTTTTTTTTTTTGTTATTGTCTCTTTCCTATAGAGGCAACGTTTCTAGCCTATCACTATTCCATTGCAAATGTTCAGATGAGCTCCATTTAGTTCAGACTTTTACTGCTGTTTGGACATGCCATGGCACTTCCACTGAGTTGAATCACTCTCATTTGCTCCAGGTACCTAATGTAATGGTTGATTTTATAAAATCTCAACTTCTGGGTTATTTAATGCCAATATTTTGTATGGAACACCTAGTGAGGATTGAAATCACTACTCTATAGTAATGGCCATTCAGACAATACTCTTTAAATTATCCCATAACAAGGGTTTGGTTGATTTTATGACATATCAACTTTGGCAGGGTTATTTAATGCTGAATAATTTGTTTGGGACATCTAGTGAGGATCAACTTCACTACTCAGTAATAATACTTTTATGTGCTGTGTTCACTCTTAATGTTTTGTCTTTTTGTTATTTCTCCCAGTTACTGTTCTGCTATCCATCAGATATGTCACGTGTTGCTTTTCTCTGTCCCTCCATCTATCCTGTGAGTATCAGATTTTCCAAGCCCTCATTACGTGCTCCGGAAATTTCAACTGCCTCTCCGTGATGTTAAGTATAAGTTACCTCTTTGCTTCCATTCTCTCCAATGCCTTGTTGTTGCTAACATGTTTGGCCCATGGTATTCTCAGCATCTTTCTATAGAACCACATTTGAATTCTCTTCATATTTGAGGAGATTGTCCAGCATTCACTACCATACACAAGGACAGATATCACGTAACAGTTCAGTACTCTCTTCTTTGTTTCTGATGAAATTTTCCTGTCTCTTAATACTCTGCTTAGCTTTTGGAATGCACCTTTGGCCATCCCAATATGTCTTTGGATCTCAGTGTCACAATTTCCGTCCTCTGTTAGAACACTTCCCAGATATTTAAATTTTTATACTTGTTTGATTTTAGTATCCCCAACTTGTAATTTGCATATCGGATTCATACTTTTGCTGATAACCATTCATTCTGTCTTCTTGTAGTTTATAAATAGTCCTTTCTTCTTGCTCTCCTTTGCTACCTCCTGTAGGAGCTTTTGTAGTTTCCTCTCCGTATCTGTTATCAGCACTGTGTCATCTGTATATCTTATGCAGTTAAGATTGTGGCTGCCAATAATGAATCCTAGTAAGACTTATTGTTCTCTCTTGGAATTGCCTCATTGTATGTTCTGATTTCTAGCATTGCACATCTGCCACGTATGGAATATCTCCCTTACTTAGTTTTACTTATTTGTTTACACACACTAAAGTAATATAAATAAATAAAAGAAATGTACGATATTGGGTGTAATAAAAAGTGTGGAGGAGGAGGATATGAAAAAGGAAGGAAAAGAAAAAGAAGAAGGGGACGGAACAAAAAGTTGAAGATGGATAAACCGGAAATTATTGGCTGAAATGTATTGATCAATGGTTAGGATACTAGTCATAATAATACAGTAATGAAAAACAAAACGTGCACAAAATGTACTGTATTGATAATATAAACACTATTATTATACCAGTAAAATACTTAATGTATATCTATTTTTGTATGTCTCACTTTATATATTGTAGTAATAATAATAACAATAATTATGATTATTCTTCTTTTTAGAGAAATACCGAGAAAAGCAGAATGCAAAATATACAGAGAAGAACCTAAATTGGCTCCAGGATATTGCTGAAAGCAAAGCATCGTCTAAAGAAATGTTGCGAAAGGTGAGTTGGATATTTCCATTAAACTAATAAACGTTCTTTCACTTCCCTATGAAATTTAGAATTGGTGTATCTTGTGCTCCTCTGTAGAATCTCATGAAAACCTCCGAAAAAGCTAAAATAAATAACTTTGATGGATTAAGATGGTAATTGTAATATTAACTGTATCTTTATAAGGAAACATTTGACCTTCAGTGACCGAGCAGCCAGTTCTACATTTGATTTAAATTCAGAAAATCTTTCATTTAAAACAGTTTTTCAGGAAAATAAGTTTCTCAAGTCCAGAAGATGTTATTGCTCTTTCCAGTATTGTTGGGGGGTTTCCTTCCTAACCTTTAATTTGAAGAAGTGTGGAATGTCAACATCTTGATCATGTCATTATTTTCTCTTTGAGTTCCATGTGCTATCCATTTTAGTTGTTGCTGCTATTGGTAATCCACAAATGATGTGATTTCTGTTATTTGGTAGAGTTCTTTTCTTTTGATTCTGTAGCGCCAGTCCACAATGTTCAAAGAACAATTATCTTTGAAGCCTTTTTTGACCATTGATCTTAGAAAGCGATTGTATACAACTGACAGTTCAGATATTTCTCAACTGGTTTGATGCCATGCATGCTATCCATATGAAGGTCTTGATCCGATGAGACTATTTAAGAACATGACTCTAGTTTTCAAGTTAATGTTTTAATTTTTTAGAAATTTGCAGTATTTGGCAAAACTACCTCTTGTGCAGCCTTCTTCAGTTTCCCTAGGCATTATTTCTTACCAATAATTCCTTGTTTCAGTTTCTGAGACCATGAATTGTTAGGTTGAGACATAAATAATTTCCGTTTTTTTTTTTATCAACTTTATTCTGAGGAACTTTATCAATAAAGAATCAAAAATATGATACTCACCCTCACAAGGAAGTTCTAAACGAGTGTCCAGTTGGCAGACAAAAAGAAAGCAGGTTGTAACGCAATACAGAACCCGGCATTCACGCCGTAATGATGGATATTTATTGAGCACAGTATCCACACCAAAGTCAGCAGCCAATCAGGACCTAGAAAATAGGCTTGCCCAAGTAACAGAATGTTATAAAAAAACCACTCACCAATTGGCCCAGACAACTAACCAGACCAGACTCAACTTTTAATACGGTTGAGTACTGTCTGTCCAACTAAATTCTACATCTGTCTATATCTCTGAGATGAGGTATTATGATTACTTGCATTATTTACATTATTCAGGCTGTTATCCTCATCTTCATTATCATATTCACAACGTTTCGGCCATTGTATGCTCTGGCCTGATTTTTTTATTTGTTAGGTAGGTTACTCACTGTTTCTCTTTGCTTACTTCCTTTTAATCTTTTGGGAATGTTCTGTGTTATAAAGTGCAAAACCATTCCAAATTCTCAAAAGTTCATATCTGCTCAGTTTTATCTCTAAGCATAAACAAAGCAATTTCTAAAGAAGCAATGAATTTTTTATTTATTAATCCAACAGATTGTATCTTTAATATATAAAGCACTATTTGACCTTGCTTGATTAGTGATGCCCTCCATACCGAGTTTAAAGCACACTGAATCTAACAACATTTCCCCCTGCAAAGGGTGATGCAGGCTCAAATTTTGCTGGAGTGTCCATATTTTTTTTTTTTTTTAATAAGATTTGGCAAATATTCAGGCTGGTTGACAAAATTAAATGTACTGTTTAATAAATAAATAGATTGTCTACTCTGGAGAATTAGAAATGTGATGCTCATCCTCACAGGGAAGTTCCCAACTAGTGTCTGATTGGCAGACAAAAAGAAAGTGGGCTGTAACTCAATACAGACCCCAGCATTCATGGCATAATGATGGATATTTATTGAGCACAGTATCCACACACACCAAAGTCTGCAGCCAATCAGGACCTAGAGAATAGGATTGCCCAAGTAGCAGAATGGAATATCCCAATTTGTTATATAAACCACTCATATACTGGCTCAGACAAGCTGCCAGAGTAGGCTCAACTTCCAATACAGTTGAGTACTGTCTGTCCAACTAAAATTCTACAATCAAGACAAATGTAACGTTTTTATTTTGTGACAATTATTTATGTACAAGAGTAAAAATATTGTCTTTTTTTTTTTTTTTTTTTTTTTTTTTTTTTGTATAGGTCATTTATGTATATTCAATAAGTTAGCGGAAAAGTCACGCAAATTCATGGATGTGAAGTGATACAATTCAATGCCTAAGAAACAAAAATGAATAGATTTTTTTCCAATATTGTATAGTGTGTATAATAAAAGAAATTTAAAAAAAAAAAAAAGCTTGTATAAATACTCGATTTCCATTTAACAGTTGCAGATGACATCACCTTTAACCTTTACCACGCTAAAATTTCTTTCTAGAACTGTTCCTTCTGCCCATGCATTTTTTTAAGGGTGCAAGAACATTAACACCTACTGTTATAGAATTATTATAACTTTCTTTGTATTGTGCATATAGATTTTAATTTTTGAACACAAATAATAAAAGAATGAATGAGTAATATTTTGATGTAATGTTTTGCATGAATGTTTTGACAAAAAGAAATTGAAATGCAAAACAAAAAACACAAAATAAAAAACATACATTAAAAATACATAAATAATTCAAGATACTTTAACTTTTATTACCCCCCTTGTGGAGTTCTGGGGGTGCAACAAGAAGCAAAATCACTAAGGTTTTCATTTTGTCAAAAAAGTGACATGTTTCCTCGTGTTTACATATGAGAAGACGTTAGCATTCGTTTGCTTTTTCTTTCACCTGACTATCTTTATGAATAGACAAAAGAATAATCCACCTTCAGAAAGGCTATCAGATATATCGATAGTCGCTAGTAGCTTCCATAAAATTAGTCAGGCATGGATGATAGTAGCCTCAAGTGGTCATCATCGCTTTCCTCCAACGTCACTCGTGTGGTTATCATCTTTGACCACTTCACCGTCAATATCCACTCGAGTAAAGCCTTCAAAATCATCATCGGAGTTCTAATCAAAGAAAAACTCCTGAATAAAGGCTTTGTTGGATATTGATACGGCCATTTTTGTTTACAAAATTGTGATAAAGTTAACATGGGTTTAATCGATGTTACACCTTGTGTAGGGTCTAGAAGAATTCAAAATGGTGTTAGAAAATGGAAGTTTAGTTTCGTTCCAAAGCAGTAGTAGGCAATTTCCAGCTTAAAATATCAAAAATAACAGTTGGAAAGTGTTTGTTTATAGCAACCGTCTCAAGGTGAAAGAATGTGCCTAGAGTAGCAAAGGGAGAGAATTCTATGGTGACTGTTGTCACCTGCAGTGTGTTAAAGGTTAACGATATTAAGCTCGTAAAACACCTCAATTGGAAAGACAGTATAAAACGTTGAATAGACAGGCATTGTTGGTGGTATTTAATAAAACTTTGGATGAATACACCTTGTATATATTTTATCTGAGAAAGAATCCAATACAACCGTTGAATCAGAAACTGCAATCTGATGTCTCTCAGATGCTTGAGGCCTTCTTTAACAGAATCACCAATGAAGAAGACCTGAAGACGATGCAGGATGACCTGGATAAATCCTTCAGGCACAAATTCGATGTGGTCATGGCCCGCCAAGTACAAAAATTAAACAGATTGAACGATTCAAAGGTGACACCCGAGGTCCATAAATCCCAAGTGATAGTATTAATCAATATCAGCTGAATTCCTATGAAGAGTCAGTACTAAACAAGGGTCTCAACTTCACCACAATCATCAAGTGGATACCATACTTGAACATCATTGTCTGAATCAAAGAAACTTGAACATCCCTCAGGCTTGGATGGATGAGCTAAGATGGAAAGTGAGACAGATACAGAAAGCCAAGCCACCCAAATCAAACATCATGAAACTGGAGAGGCTAGCAATAAGAACCCTACAGAGGAATGACAACATCATCATACTACTAGCTGACAAGGGCAATGTGACTGTAGTGATGAACAAATTGGAATATACAGGAAAACTGGAAGACCTCATTGCGAATGGTAGCTACAAGTAAGAAAGATCCAACAATGAAAACTGTCACACAACCTAATCAAGAACAAGGACTTCAGGCAGCTGTCACAGTTACACCAAGCTACCTCACATATATGGTTTCCTCAAAATTCACAAAGACAGTATTCCTCTTAGGCTGATTGTTAGCTGCTAAGGCTTTGTGTGCCACCCTCTGAGCCACTTCCTTGTAGATATAATTGACCCATTAATAGGTAAGTTACCTTCATATATCCGAAACTCTGCCCACTTCATAGAAATAATCAAAGATGCTCCCATCCGATCCAACCAGATAGTGAGCCTGAACATGGTGAATTTGTTCACCAAGGTACACACGGAGGAGGCACTATCAGTAGTCAGGGACAGACTGGCCTCAGACTTATTCCTAGGAGAACAGACCAGTATATCAATAGATAATCTGAGAGAGATTCTGACTTTCTGTACACAAACGACAAACTTCAGAATGGGATCAGACATATATCAACAGGATGAAGGCTTAGCAATGGGCTCACCATTATCACCAGTATTAGCAAACATATACATGGAATACTTTGAAGAAATGGCACTAGAATCCACATCATTAAAGCCAGCGCTATGGCTGAGATACATAGATGACACCTTCATACTCTGGCCACAGCAGAAAGAGGTCCAACTACTACTGGACCATGTGAACTAAATAAGATCATTGATACAGTTAGAGAGAAAAAGACAACAAACTAGCTTTCCTGGATATACTAATATCTTGAACAAAGCATGGGTTCAAGACATCTGTATACCGCAAGCCAACGTTTACTGGGCGATACCTCAACTTTGACTCCTACCACCCATACGATGTAAAGAAAGGGATTGTCTGCTGATTGCAACATTGAGCAAAAGTCATAAGTGGCAACCCAGATGAACAAGAAATGGTCAGTATAAGCAGTACCCTACAGCATAACTACCCTGGGTACATGGCAGCAGCTCCGACAAGCTGTGATAGAAGCGTACAAGAAGATAACAACACTCAGAAAACAGCTTTGTTCTGCCTGCCCTAAGTGAATGGATTATTAGAGAAAATACAAAAGATCTGTGGTCCATATAACATCATATGTAAGGAAAAGGAAGATCACTGTCCTCTGTGGGATGAGGTTGAAATAATAGACAGAGAACATCACTGGAAAATACTTAAACTTAAAGAATCAACATATATGCTAGGCCACAAAAATCTCCTAAGCCAACCAAGCATAGAAATGAATGCATTATTGGAACCAGTAATACGGAGTGCTAGAGAAAAGCAATAATAACAACAAAAATCGCAATATGAGCTCTGGTAAAAAATGGTTGCAGAGACATTAAGTTTATAAATCCCCAAAATTCATACACTGATATCCTCAATGGATAAAAGCATTGGTTGGATCCTGTGACTTGACACACAATACCTGGCTACTGTAGTGGTGAACAAATGTTGGAGAGTTGAGTTAAAGGGAACTAACTGAGACATCTTGAAGAGGCATGGCATGTGGAACTAGAACAATCTACCCTGGTGGATGAAATAAAGGGTTCAGTTTGAAATTCCAGTCTCCTGAAGAGGCCGGAGTGTACAATGGTCGAAACATCATTGTCATGTACAGGGTGCAATGGATAAATTTTCGTTATTTTATATTTTTGATTTGGAGCATGCTCATTTGTTTTTGATTTTGTCAACGACACAGTTAAGCACCGTCTGTGAGAAAAAGAGCACCATAAGACAATTCACTCTGCCAGAAATTTGGAAACTGCATGCTGTACTGCTTGGCATTTATGCCAGAAGCTCTAATATGAACATTTCAGAGTATTTGGGTGTCAATTTGAGGACACTGCAGAGGATTTGGAAAGAGTTGAATGACTCTAATGGTGGTTACAAAGGTACGGTACTCTGATTGTTCTGATAAGAAAAGAAAACTCCCGAATTTGTTGGTGAGTCCCCAGACTCAACACAGAGGCCTACATCAAGTGTTTTGAGGCAGTAGTGCTGCCTTGGGTCAAGACCCTATGTCTGGCAACAGGACTCTGCACCATGCCACACAAGCAGGAGAATCCAGTCATGACTGTCAGACAATTCCTGTGACCACATCACTCCTTACATCTGGCCACCTAACTCCACTGACTACAACACCCTTGATTATTATATGTGAAGTGTAGTTGAACGAGAGACTAACAAAACTCCTTGTAGCACCAAAGATGAACTGAAGGCAAGGATTATGGCAGCATTCACCAACTTAAACAAGCAGACTGTCCAGAATAGTTGCAAAGTCGTTTAGAGTCTGTGGTTGAAGCCAATGATGATTTACTCTTTGGTATTTCAAGATATTTTTCTGCCATTTTAGTAAATAATATCTGTTAAAATGAGATGTCAGTGTTATTTTCATTTTTGCTTAATTTAGATGACAATTTATCCATCGCATCCAGCATTTCTCTATTCTAATTTCTTGTCTTGATGTCTGCAGCAAAAAACTACTTCATCAGTCGGTTAACTGACTTCAAGTCAAGTCCCAAATATTTCTGCTCTGGAAGCCTATATCCATTCACCTCATCCTGATGGTGATTTTTTTTTTTTTTTTTTCTTTGGATTAGTGCAGGAGGAACTGGAGGAGAGGAATGGAATTTCTTTTCTTCTTATCTCTTCCAATGTTTCTTCTTCTTCTTCTTTTTTCTTTTTCTTTTTTTCTAAGCTTATTTTTTCCTATCTTTTTTTTTTCTTTGGTTTCTCTTTCCTCTATTGTAACACAATACTTATTGATTAGAGCATTGTCAATTGAACTTCTTCATTCTTTCACTCCTCCTCTTATTTCTCAATCTTCTTGACTGTTCCAGATATCATTTTTTTTTTTTTTTTGTCTGGAAAGGACTGGTATCTCACATCGTTTCTCCTCCTTGAATCTGCTGTCTCTCTCTCGTATCTCTGAGGAATTGGATCACTAGCTTTAACTTATCAACTGTCCATTTATAACCTCTAAGATTTGTGGAGGAGATTGGTAATGTGTGTATGAGTCTGTGTTGACCTTTCTCAGACCAAGCGTTCTCCATGAATGTTCTCTAATTATATAACGTTTGATTCATTGCTTGTCTTGATTTTTTCCAACTGTTGGACACTGTCAACAAACAAGCATTTTATCTTTCCTTCGTACTTTCAATGGTGTATAAATATATCTGATGTGCAGACATATATGTATATTTGCATAATGAATAATACATATTTTTTATCTTTGTTTGTGTGTGTACACACACACATATATATATATATAAAATGATGAAAAAATAATTACTCATTAGTTCCATTGTATTAAATTTATTCTTATTGCTTTGGTTGTCTTTATTTAGACAAAAGAATTGTTTGGCCCTGGCAACAAATACAAAAAAAACTCTGATATTTTGTGATCTTTATAGATAAGCAAATGTTTTATAGACAACTTTTATAATTAAATTGCTCATTTATTCAAATAAAGTCATTTTCTACCCTGAAATTGGTAACCAATTTAACATTTAAATCATAGCTTTAGATTTAGATCACCCTGACCTTTCATCCTTCATAGTGAATGGTTGTTCTCTCAAGGAGTCTCCATGCCTTTAAATGTCTTTTAGGATTCTAGCTCACCCCAGACCTCAAGTGGAACTCATAACTCATATATACAATCTATTGCTAAAGATACTGGAAAAATTATCAGTTCGTTGTATCATTCCAGTAAGTAACTGACTCCATCTGCTATACGCTGTCTGAACGAGAGCCAGATCAAATTAAAAATGAAGTATTGTTGCCATATCTGGGCTGGAGCTGCATAAGAACCTGCCTGTCTTGATAGTTCAAATGTGTCTATGCATTCTTGTGGGTGAGGAATTATTTTCCACCCTACAAGCCTTTCCCATAGATGAAACATTGTAAGCCTCATGCTACTGTATTGCCATTTCCATGACAAGTCTTCCTCCAGCACTGACCATTATAGCAGGGACCCACCAAGGCATATACACAAGGATGAATCATCCTTGTTCTCTTTGTATTCCATTAATAAGAAGGAAGTTCTACTCTTCTTCCACCTTCTTTCCAAGAGCTGCTTTGTGAAACAGAGACCCAGCAGGATGTTTTTCCGATCACTGAATCTTGACCGTTTCAAGTCTATGGTTAACCATTATCTTTCGTACATAATCTCATGAGCTTTACTTCTTGCCTTCTGCTCATGCAATACCACACTGTAAACCTCTACCTTGAGTGGTTCTTGAGCCTTGTATTGGGTGAATAATGTATTATTAAAAAAAAAAGTACTAAAATAAGGTGGTGTGCATATTGAACATTTGTAAAGCATTGTGAAATCGGTTATAAAATCTACATCTCTTTGAATATCTTGTTCAAATTTTATTAAATAAATCTTTTATTGCTCAGCATGAAGCCTATTTTTTGTTTGTCTGGGGTATGTAGTTACTCAGATATTCTCATTTTAAATTATGTCAATTTTGGCCGAGTGGTTAGAACGTTCGCTTTCTGACCCTGAGGCCCACGGTCGAATCTCACCACGGGCGATTTGTCAGGAAGTAGACTTCCTGATGTTATTGATCTGGAGTGGGGGTGATCCCAGCATGCAGCAGCACCTTTGGAAAGTGCCTGAAAACTATATGTCTTGTGAGTGAAACTGGGTACAGAAACCTGGGGGGGGGGTGCATCAATAGCTGTGCACAAAGTCACAAGTCATCGTGAGAGAGGGTTTGAGTGTGCTGGCCTTGTTCAGATTGTTGATCATGCTAGATAACACGCTCTCTCCCAGAAACTGTAACTAAGGTTGGATCAGCATAGTTGCAGTATAAACCACAGGTTGGCTCTGTAGGTGTTGAACAGACACAAATATACCTGAGCAAGCATCTGCAATAGTGATTGGCTAGCCAGCCTAATAGGTTGGTATTCTTGGATACAAGTGGCCGACTATTTTTCACGTGTGTATGTGTGTGTTTAAACATATATTGTTAAATATGACAGATAATGAATGTTTATTATGTCTGATCGTGAGACATTCTAAAGTTTGTATGTTTGCTTTAATTTTGGGTGAAAATAAAGACAAAAATTGTCCAACATTGGATATTTTTTTTTTATTAAGTTGCTCCTTGACCTAAGCTTTTGGCTCACTTGAGCCATCTTCAGGGTGGTTATAAAGATATTTATTTTCACCCGAAAAATATGTAGTGTTTGTTTCGTTTTATTTTGCCCTGTGTTTTTTTTTTTTT
>OZ010597.1:14067985-14147985 GCA_963932145.1 Acanthosepion lycidas
TTTCTGGTCCCAAAACAGGCCACAACACAGACACACTTCGAAATAACCTCTCTTCATTTCATGTATATATTTTTTGTTTCGTATAATAGCTTCGAGTTTTTTCCTTGTAATGGGTACTATGAATTATTTACTCATATTGTTTTATGTCAGTTTTATTTGGGCTGCTTGTGATGTGATATTTGATATGTGCATGCATTGCACTAAGTGACAACTGATGAGTTCGGTGCTTATTTGGCCAATATTAAAAAAAATAATATTGTTTTCATTGTTGATATTGGAAATGCGATCCTCCCCACGGTCACGAGTACTCATAAACAACAGTATACAGTTTGTTTGATGATTATCATAAAAACGAATTAAGCAGACAAACATTGTCTGCTGAATTTAACAAAACTTGTTTAATTGAATTATTGCTGCCTAAATATATTTCTTGTATACTGAGCAGAGAAATAATGTCCATGTATTCTACTTACATAATAAAGGTACTGAAAAGTTCATAGGCTGACCAAGATACTCTCATGAAATATGACCAAATGTGGTTTATTTTTCAACATAGACGCCCTTGAGGCTCATACACTTCTTCCATTAGTTTTTCAGTGTTTGGATTCTATTGGTGAGGAAGCTTTCATCCTGTTGGTCAGAAAGATCATTAACAGTGATACTGATTCCAAGTTAACCGTTCTTTTCATGTTGGGGAACAGATGGTAGTCAGATGGAACCAAAAGAAGATAAGGAGGGTAATCAACCAGTTCAAACGCACAGTCACTCACAGCAGTTATTGAAACCAACGACTTGTTTATTGGAGCATTGTACTGATGAAAGAATTCTTCTTACGTCATTTTACTGGGCGTTTAGTCTTGATAACCTTTTTAAACTGCCACAGCAAGTTGGCATCGTACTCTCCATTGATGTCGTGGCCCTTTCGAAGAGCATTCTGGGTAAGACGATAAATTACATCCGACAGCAAGGCCTCTGATCAGGAGGTTTTGAGGAATGTGGAACCACCTCTTAATTGCTGGTGTTCCCAGGTCCACCGTGACTCGGGGTGTTATCACCTGTTAGGGTCCCAGGTATGGGTAAATAGTTAACCACCAAACTGAGGTCAAAACACTATGAATGCGTAAAAATAGGTTTTAATACACAAAATACTTTCTAATAATTTATTACTAGCAATAAATTCTGGAAGAAAAATTATTACAAGCAATATATTATTACCAGCAATACATTTTTGAAAAAAATATTACAAGCAATAAAAATTATTGGCATTAAATAACCCATTGAGGTTGATATGGCGTAAAACAAAACAAATCCTTTCAAAGATAGTCAATAAATACAATGCCTTTTGCATCCCCCCAAAAAACAGAAGCCACCGTCTTCCCTGCAGGATGAAACGACCTCGGCTTTCTTTGGAGCAGGTAAGGAGGGATGTTTTCAATGCATGGATTGTCACTTCGTTTCTGACTCAAAGTGATGAACCTAACACTCATCCTGGGTTAAGAAACATTCAAGGAAACCAGCCGTATCTGTCTCAAACAATCTCAGATTTTCCTGTGATTTGATGAACCTGATCAGATGTTAGAAGTCATGGTACCCAACGAGCTGAAACCTTCGTCATGCCAAGTTCATTGTGTAGAATATTCTCAACTTTCTCATGGGATGTTCTAATAGCATTCATTATTTGACTTATAATCAATCACCTGTCATCCATCACCACATGGTAAACATAATCAATGTTTTCCTTGGTATTAGCAGTCACAAGCCATTCATGTTAATGGCTTAATTACCTCCCCTTTGATCCTAATACCTAGGGTGTAAAATGGAGGCTAGCTTTACTTGTTTTATTCTGGAAATCGTGGAGGACTAAAGTTAGCAGAGCGTAGTTAGACAAATACTTGGAATCTGGATAGCCTACTATAGTCAATAAGCAGAATGCCTTTTGCATCCCTAAAAACTGAAGCCATCAACTTCTCTGCAGATGAAATGATCATGGCCTTCTTTGGACCAGGTAAGGATGGGTGTTTCCATTGCATGGATTGTCTTTTTGTCACTGGCTCAAAGTGATGAATCTAACACTTATCCTGGGTTAGGAAATGTTCAAAGAAACCAGCTGAATCTGCCTCAAACAATGTCAAATGTTTCCCGTGATGTGATAAGCTTGGTGCACTTTTGATGAGGTGTCAGAAGATGTGATACCTACTGAGCAGAAACCTTCATCATACCAAGTTCATTGTGCAGAATATTCTCAACTCTATCACAGAATATGCTAATAGCATTGGTTATTTGATTTATAGTCAATCGCCTGTCATCTATCAGCTTGTGGTGAATACGATTAATATTATTTCGGCGGTGGTAGTTGCAGGATGTCCAGACTTTGTGTCATTTTCAAGACTTTTCCTTTCTTTCCTAGATTCAGCTGCCCACTTTTGTACTGTTGATAAAGCTGGAGCATCATCACCTAATGTAGCAACCATGTCAACATGAATGTCCTTGGTGACTAAAACATTTTTCTGGAGGTACTTGATGACACCACAATGCCAAATTTTGTTCATTTTTCAAAAGAAGTCGCTACTAGTTACTTTTGAAGTCTTCTTTGAACATCCAGATGTCAATTTATCTGGAAAGTTATTAAGAAGAGTTTAAATTAATACATGCACGATTTCGCAGCTCTGACATCACTCCTTCATTGTCTATGAACTTTTCAGCCCACCACTTCTATAGTAGGCCGATGAAAGAAATTCGGGAAAGCAATAATAATAATAATAATAATAATAATTACTGTATATTATTAGGCCATTAGACAAAATTGAAATATAATGAAAAAATCTTAAAAACGGAATTTTCGGACACGCCTGTGTCCTTTATCAACGAAAAATAAAATCAAATTGACCATTTTTTCCCCTACTTTAAGGGTTATTTTGCATATTTTGTGTATTTACTCGATACCTTCCCACAAGTCGGGATGTGACACAAGGCCGGTTTTTAACGTGGGGCTTTCCGAACGTGTACGATTGTGTAAAAATTCCTCGTAGACGCCGCAAACTCAAGGTCGGGTGGCTGTCTACAGCCTCATACGAGACTACCCGTAGCCATAGCGTCGTCTGAGTTCCTTTCCGCCCGAAGGCAGAGAATCGACAAGCAGAGTTAACTCCTCGGTATTTACTCGAGGTCTCCCTACAAGACGGGATGTGTCACAAGGCCGGTTTTTAACGTTTAAATTCATTCCTAGACTTATCGACAAGATTCAACCTATCGATAAAGTCCCGAAATGACTTTACATCCGGGTTGTTAGTACCCAATGTAGTCCCCGTGCGATCTATAGCGGGATCGAGACGGCATTCCAGTCATCGGCTAAAATTACCCTACGAGATGTCGTCAGAAACGGATCGATCCACCGAAAAAAAGCAGCCCGCTCCATGGTGTCATTGGGCGCATAAAACCCAATGAAACGAAATGCCCTCCAGACCCGCGAATATAAGCATACATGCAGCCTTCAAATAACGGTTCATCAACCAAGAAACAATCCTAGAACGGCCATCGTAAAACGGTGAAAAGAGGTCGTCTCCTCGTCAGTATATCATCATAGTCGCCAAAATGGAAGCGACTCTCAGGCACTGATGGTCGCAATTGAACTCAACCCCAGGCTAGCTAAAAAGAGTGATATTGTCAAAGCTAATAAGGTTGGCCGTCTGCTTTAAACATTGTCGGGGTAAGG
This sequence comes from Acanthosepion lycidas, assembly GCA_963932145.1. Classification (NCBI taxonomy): domain Eukaryota; kingdom Metazoa; phylum Mollusca; class Cephalopoda; order Sepiida; family Sepiidae; genus Acanthosepion; species Acanthosepion lycidas. The sequence goes on from OZ010597.1 coordinate 14,071,698, forward strand.
ATACCGACGGCCTCACCCACTGACCCTGGCCCATTTCATTATTTATGAGACCGTCAATCGCAAGACCCCCGATATCTCACGGAAATCTTAGCTTAAGTGCTCTATATAGGAAGGGGTGAACAAAAACTGGGACCCTCCCTGATCAGAAATGCCCCAGTTTCTTTGACTCCCCGTTCTCCCAAATTGCCAAGAGGAGGCGTAATGTCAAGACCCTTGACAGCCTCTGTCAAGGGACCCCGAGCGAGTTCTGATGGCGGTGAGGACCTGCTTAGTGTCTGGAAAATCTCGCGGGTCCTCTATCTCTTTTTCGCCAAAACTCTGCATGGACAGCAAGTGTTTCAAGGCATAAATCTGGCATATTTTTTGCTCGTTCCGTTTCACTTCGAGCTTCGATGCCTTTTTTGTGAGCTTTGGATTGTTGGAGAAGAAGTTTAGGCAGAAGCAGAAGACGGTGATGAACAGGGAGTGGGAACCTTTTTAAAGGAGGGCATAGTGAATGGGGTTGGGGTCAGTGACCTGATTACTGCTGGAGAGATTTTTTTGTGTGATGGGGAAGGTGGGGCAGAGGCTGAGGGGCGTGGCACTCCCACCGGTCCATGTTGATCTTGTTTTTGCCAGGAGATGTAGGCACCTTTTTTTTTAAGGGGAGAGTCAACTTTGTAGGAGTTAGGGTCAATGACCTAGTCATTGGAGGAGGAGGCTAGCGTTTTCTTTAGGGAAGATGGCACGGAGTTTGAAGGATGCTGTATCCCCACTTGTCCAGGTTGCTTTTTTGCCTTCAGCAGCCTCTCAAACACCTTTATCTTTTCGAATGTTTCGTATCCGGGGTTGTACTTCTTGCACTGATTGTGTAATTTTTAGGCATAGTTACCTAGAGTCTAACCCTTGGCAATGGGACTGTGACTTTGAACGTGAGGGCTTCAGGGGACTGAGATCCCGCTGCTTGGGGCTTCGCACTTGCTCTCTTCACGACCTGCAGATTCTGTTTCTCTGCTGCTTTCTTTTTGGCAGGCAATGTGGACTCCGGAAGAGACACAACAGGGCATTTTTGACCATCGGTGCTGACTGCAGGCAGATCCATTACAGGCGCCACGGAACAAGTAGTTTTGCTCGAGGGAGATCGAACTAATTCGGGATTCCATAGGCCTTCTCTGTGCAAGAAGGAGCGAGGTGACCAATCACACTGCACTAACAACATGCTGGTTTCTGCCTTGTCTTGTTGAGGTAATTCTTTCTGCCTGCTTCCAGGCTGTTGGGAATGAAGGTAAAGCCTTCTCAGTCTATCATTAACCCAAATCCCCACCCACCCGTCTCATATTCTGGAGTAACACTCACTAACTTGCCATACTACATTAAATAAGCCCCTAAGTCAGGGGTGGGCAAATTTCTCAGTGCAAGGGTCACATTAAAAAATTCTCAATGATATTGGGTCACATCGTATATTAATCAAAAACTGTACTCATTTACCTCTTTGTTAAAATTAGGGGTCAAGTTGCTTGTGCTGTTCCTTGACACTGACAACACACAACACTGACAGTATCAACCATGCAGTCTTTAATAAATTCTGCTTCTGAAAATGACTTGTTTTGCTTTGCAATTTAATTTGCCAATACAAAACCTGCCTTTGTCTCGCTCCTTTATAAAAATGAAGTTTTCTCAAATACAGTTTACTGTTGCTCCAAACATTTTCCCAGTTCAGTCGCCTTCTTTTTTTTTTTGATAAACTGTGTCCAAAGTTGGCGTTCTTGGTTTCAAAGTGCAGTTTCAAATTGTATTCCTTGAATGCAGCAACTGTTTCCTGACAAATCAAACATACTGCTTTAACTCCAGCGTAAGTACAGAAATACATTTGAGTCAACTCTTTGTTAAACACTCGGCATTCATCTTCAGTTTTTCGCTTTTTAGATGGCTTCGAATAACTCATTTTGGGTAAAGTTTGTAAGATAATAAAAGCTAGACTAAAATAAAACGCCCCACGTCTTAACTTTTTGGTATCTGCCAGGACACTGAAATGATTCAAATGGAAGGAAATAAAATCATTGGCTCAGTAACAAAGTTGCCAGATTAGCGATTGTTACGAACTTGAGCTTGAGTTGGGAGTCACTCGGCCCTAGTGAAGACTTTCAGTGTCTGAACTTTTTGATCAGCACTCTCCCACGCATACTTACACACTTGCTGAAAGAAAACAAAATGATCACAATATTATTTGGTGTTGCTTGGTAACATTCTCTTTCAGATTTACTAACATTCGGCGGGTCACATGAATTCTTTTGTTGAGCCATATGTGGCCCGCGCGCCGTAGTTTCCCCATCTCTGTCCTAAGTGCTCTCCGAGAATATAGTCAGGGAACTCGTATACGGCCGCCTTGGTCCTACACCCTCCTCGGTATTCTGTGCGGATGATATAGTCTTTTGGGATTAAATCACGTGATATCACATCCTCACTGTCCGCTAGCGTGGGAAACAGTATTTCCCACATGAAGTATCTTAAACCTTTATTTGTTGAGGCTTAACTCCCAAGGAATTCATTGCTTTCATCACTGTGCCTTTTTTGCACAGACAAATTTTGAGCGTGAGGTTGTCGACCACAAAGACTGACACTTCTTTTTGCAATGCGTTCCGGTGCATCGAGGTCTACCAAAAGCCCGTCATCAATAATCAGATGAGCGTACTGTGTGGCTCTCTCAACGAACTCCGCCACATTCTTCCTGGATATGACGATAAACTATATCCGCGTCCTGGGTATGACGATAAACTACATCCGCGTCCTGTGTAAGACGATAGACTACGTCCAACAGAAAGGCCTCTGATCAGGAGGTTTTGAGGAGCGTGGAAACACCTCTTAACTGCTGGTGTTCCCAGATCCACCCTGACCCAGGGTAGTAGCAACTGTTAGGGCCCCAGCTATGGGCAAATAGTTAACCCCAAAATTGGGATAAAAACACTATGAAAGTGTAAATATAGGTTTTCTATACCAGAAATACTTTGTAAAAATTTTTTACCAGCAATAAATTTTTGAAGAAAAAAATATTATCAGCAATACGTAAATATTAAAATTTAATTGTAAGAACAAATTTTGCACTGATAAACAAAAGCAAGAAAATTCAATATATCTTTGGAAAAAAATATTACTAGCAATGCATTTCCAGCTACACATTTTTGAGGAAAAGAATATTACCAGAAATAGATTTTTGACAAAACAAAATATTACCAGCAATAAAAAAAAACTGTCGGCATTAAATAACCATTGAGGTTGATATGCCGTAAAACAAAAAACAAACCAAACCAAACGGCCACATTGACTATGCATTTCGGAGAGAGGCGGGGATCCAAACAGAGGGTGATTCTCTCGCCGCTACACCGCTGAGTTCGACCACCGCCACCCCAGTGCTCGTGTTTTTCTCTTTCTCACTTTCCTTTTCATAACTCTTCTCTAAAATGGGCGGTGGATAGATTATCCTTTCCCTTATAGGGCCCACCTTTAGAAGGTTTCATTTTCATTTAGTTTTGTAGTTTGTAGTGGTACAGTCTCATTTTCTTTATCTGGTGGATCTGCATTACTGGCAGATCCAAACAAATTTTTTATGGTCCGACTATGGTCGGCCATTTTGCGAAGTTTTATCCACTAACACCGAGAGATTTCTTTTTTGTTTAATCTCGGAGACAAAGTTTAAACAAAAGTAAAATGAAAGAAAATGCAGAACAAAATACAAGATTACTAAAATAAATCAGACAGAAAAAAATAGAAAACAAATCCAACGAAAAAACAAGTCCGATGCAAAAAGAAAAGAAAACAACGGAAATAAAAACAAAAAATTAAAACAAATTCGGTCTCAGCTGAAAGAAAGTAACAAAACTGAAAACGAAAAATATAATCAACAAAAGGAAACAAACTTTGCTAAAAACAAAACAAAAAAAAAAAAAAATTCAGAAAAATCTCCAAATAAGATCCTCGTAAGGTCAAATGTTGGTAAAAATGTCCAAACAAGTTCCTCGTGTTGGTGTGAAAAAGAGAAAGAAAGACAAGGCGGGATGTGCCATAAGGCCGGTTTTTAACGTCGGGCTTGCGAGCGCGTTCACTCGGGCAAAAATTCCGCATACACAAGGTCGAGAAGACTCGTGCGGGTTCCTATATGCCCGAAGGCAGAAAGGCCGACTAGCAGAGCTTTAATTAATAATCGTTAACTGCTCGGTATTTACCTGAGACCTCCTCAGAAGGCGGGATGTGGCACAAGGCCGTTCTTTTGTTTCGTGAGGCGTTTCGTAGCAAAAATTGCCCGTAGACCCCGTATACATGGGGCCGGCTAGCTGTCTACCTCCTCAGACGAGACTCTGTACTTCGCCATAGCCTTGTCTGGCTTAACTGTAATCGTTAACTGCTCTTTCTCAGTAAGAGAGAGTGCTGTTTAAATAGACCAGTTCATCTTGGGGTGGGGGTGTTCATCTACTCCACAGCACCCATGTCTGCGCTATTCATATTCCAGTTTTAGTCGGTGTGCACAATAATTTTACTTTGCCCTATCGAGCTCTGACGAGTGAAGAGCGATAACCGGTTAAATCATTCTGTTTTTCTCTCATTTTTTTTCTTTTTCTTTTTACTCTTTTTTTTTCTCTTTTCTGATCCTATTTTCGTAATACAGCTCGTCGTCGATTTTCGACCTATGCGACTTACGACTGTTCGACTTTACGATGACCACCGCGAATTTGTTATGCATGGCAGTTTAGTCACAACTACTCCGCGTCTGGCAGCATGAGTATTTCCCAGCTTGGTCTACGATAATTTAAACCACAGCTCCCGACATTGACAATTCACAACCAAGCATCGCCGGCTAATAAGATATTTTGAATTTGTATATATTTTGGTATGTTTTGCAACTAAAATGTTTTGTTTTTGCACTTCTGTTTTTTTTTTTTTTGTATGTTTAGCAAATATTGAACCAATTATACTGTAGTATGTAATGTTTAATTTAAACCTGACGAACGTAAAGATAAGAAAAAAAAAACAATGTGTAGAGATATTATACAAATGTTATCAAACGTATAAAAACCGTAAAAATTATTAAAAAATACAATAATGCCTAAAGGAAGATAAAAAAAAAGTTACAAAATGAATTACAAGCCAATTTACGACCAGATCGATTTACAACCTATCAATCGTAACTAAACGTGGTCGTAAGTCGACCACGACCTGTACCAATTAATGTAGTTTTGTTTTTTCTTTTCTGTTGTCTATTTTTGATGCTTTAAGTCAATTTTGTATCTCTAATGAAATCGCCATTTAGGACAGTTTCATTGATAACTGTAGTTTAAGGTTAGCAAACTATCAGATTAGTTCTCCGCCATATCTGAGTGTTAAGCCGATTAACACTTTCCTGATCCACCAACTAATGGACCCGAATTCTTGTTCTGTCCACAACCGTTATTAATGCAATCTCTCTCTCTTCCTCCCTCCCTCCCCCCTCTCTCTCTCTTTCAAAAGCAACAAAAAAGTCAACAATTTTCTCTCCCAGCTGATACAACTCGCGAATTCCGCAAAGTTTCTTTTCTTTCTCGATACCAATGCATAGTTTACTGTTATTTGATTACGCACGCATCTTTGGTAGCAACACTTCGTTCTTGGTAAAGATTATTAATGGTAGCAAGGATTATTATAGGCACGGTAGAGTAATGGATAGCGACTTGGATTTGAGGAGTCGGAGAGGCCGAGTTCGAATTCCAGTCGAATCCATCACATTCATTCACGTGCTAATAACCTTAGGAAAGGTATGAATCCTCTTCTTCTCCCCCAGCTATGGACAAATAGCAGAACAGACCTTGTATGGAAACTGGCTTACTGCATAAAAAAATGGCAACCTACTGCGGCAAAAAAATCTACCTCGTCAGTGATGTATCGAAAGATACATGATCGCCTAAGCGTGTATCACGCATGACACATAACTAACTTAAGGATTATTGACTTGCGTGTGTACAACTTCCGGGAACATGGCGCCTGACCGACACACTTTTACGCGTAATTTCTGTTTGACAATAATGGATTAAATCATAGGTTAGTAGATTTAGTAGCATAGTAATTGTGAGTTCAATCCCTGTGCTGCACAGTGCGGACGGAGAGAGCAATAACTGATCAGTATTAAATAAGAACTAGAAGAGATATCCCAGGACATAGCCAACGGAACGATAATCTAGCAGGCATCCTTTTATCTCGCGACATAAAGGTAGCACTCTGTTTAGTCTAAATTCAGTCCTTTGATGATGAGACCGGTGTGACTTCTTCAGGGCGCAGTCCTGGACGATGATGTACGGTGATGAGTCCGTGCGCTTCCCAGACCTCCTCCCTTTTATCAGCCGTACCGACAAGATCCAAAGGAATACACGTCGTTACATTTTGGATCGGCCTGACTGCAGTTGTCGGAATATTGACAACCAACCGCCCTCGTGGCTACACTCAGGATTTTATTACTTCCATAGCTTACACCTGTAAATTAAATACAGGGTTAAGTTCAAAGTTGCCTGAGAGTTACTCAACACCTGATAAAGGCCAGAGAGCACAACGTCCGAAACGTTGTGATAAATAAGAGCAAATGTGAGTACCAAAGTCTGCATATAAATAATGTTACTAATTTTTAGAAAGTTGTAGATTTCCTATGCCACCATTTGGTTATGTGATGGTCTAAATATTCTGTTTAAAAATACAGTGCTAATCGATTGCTGGCGCATTCAGGCGCTCCGGGCTGTAGGTGTGAAATCTGCTGGCTTATTCCTTTCTTGGAGTTTACTCGAATCGAAAAAAACACCTCATGAAGGCCGGAGTACCCAACGATCGAAGCGCTGTGATAATAACAACAAACACGAGGAAAATAGTCCGACTGTAAATAAGTTATACGCATTCGCATTTTGCTACTGTGGCAAGGTAAGTTAATGTTAGTTTTATTAACATCAAATTCAATGCAATCAACTCGATTTTCTTTTACCTTAAATTGTACCTTTCATTTTCCCTACAATAGCATGTATATTTTTTATTTATTTCAAGCAAGGCGATAATGCCACTGAGACGTAAGGGTTTAGTGGAAATGGAAAAGAACGAGAAAAAATTATTGATGAGAAAGGACAATAAATGACTAGGAAGGCAGAAAGTGGCGATTGACGTTGCATTTGAATTTTTGAAGATTTTAGTTGGCAGAAAAACAAGAAATCGGATGAGGGTTACACAGGTAAGAAGTGCGAGAAAATTAGTTATTAGTTGAATAAACTAGATTACATCTAGCTAGTTCAACAGTAAAACGATGAGACCTAATTGCCAATCTAGTAGAACGTTTAAATTCACGCGGTCGAGGTACCAAGAAAGAAAAAAAAAACAATCATTAGAACAACGGCCATGAAGATATTTATAGAAAAGACAGAGGAAAGTCACGTCGCGACTGATGTCGAGATACCAGGCTAGGACCGATAACATTACAGACTCTTCTTTGATTGTTGGGAATCTGGAGATATATAGCTGGAGCACAAGACCAAATATGACAGCAATATTCAATGCACCATCGAATGGCATATTTATAAATGTTAAAGATGGATTCTGAGAAGAAAAATGATTAATCTTCTTAGTAGTGGGATAAGCTTTCTTTATTGAGTATTAACTTTCGTAAGTTTGTTGTCTGTTTTCTTTTACGGCATATCAATCACAATGGGTTATTTAATGCCGACAATTTTTGCTAGTAATATTTTTCCTTCAAAAATGTATTTCTGCTAATAATTTTTTACAAAGTATTTATGGTATTAAAACCTATTTTTACACTTTCATAGTGTTTTGAGGATTAATTACTTGCTCATACTTGGGACCCTAACAGGTGCTACCACTCCGGATCAGGGTGGACCTGGGAACACCAGCAATTAAGAGATGGTTCCACGCTCCTCAAAACCTGATCAGAGGCCTTGCTTTTGGACGTAGTTTATCGTCTTATCCAGGATGCGGATGTAGTTTATCGTCACACCCAGGACGCGGTTGTAGTTTATCGTCTTACCCAGGACACGGATGTAGTTTATTGTCACACCCAGGACGCGGATGTAGTTTATTGTCACACCCGGGACACGGTTGTAGTTTATCGTCTTACCCAGGACGCGGATGTAGTTTATCGTCACACTCAGGACGCGGATGTAGTTTATCGTCTTATCCAGGACGCGGGTGTAGTTTTATTGTCATACCAAGGACGCAGATGTAGTTTCTTGTCATAGCCAGGACGTCGTTCGTAAGTGATGAGGATTGCATCCAAGCAGAGATCGAGGAGAGAAATTTGGATACTAGATATTTCCATGCCAATCGAAATTCGCAGACATATGAAAACAATGGCATTTTGGAGGCATTCAACACAGCCACGACAGAAGACACGAAAAGTTTCCTGGAACTCACGGTTGTTGCACACTTTCCCAGCAGCATTGATCTGGCACCACAAGACTTCTAACTCTTCCTGAAATTAAATAGGCGCTGAAAAGTCAACGTTTTCACTCCGTCTGATGCCAAATTTGCTGTGAGCAATTAGATCAAAAGTAAAGTAGAAACTTTATTTATAGATTGAATTAATGTTTGGGAAATTGTCTTAAACTAGATAGCGACTCAGTTGAAAAAAATAAAACTTTGTATTTACTTGATGTTTAGTAAGTTTCCCTCAGATAGCTTCTTCACCAAAACTGTTACTTAGTAGAACAAACTCCTGAAAGGATAATTTCTCCAATCACTATAATCTTAACATCTTCAAGTCTATAGTCAACCGTTATCTATCTTACATATCCTCATTATGTGTACTTTCTGTTTCCCCGTCCTCCTTCCTTACAGCAATCCCACTGAGTAACCCTCTCTATTTACCAACCTCCCCATAAGGCAAAATGTGGTACAAGGCCAGTTTTTAACGTTGGGCGTTTCTTGCTTGACAATCAACACTCGATATTGATAATTTCAATGCTGAAGATATCGATGCTGACAAGTCCCATAATTGACGAGTCCGAAACCGGCATGTTCAATGCTGACGAGTTCGATGCTGAGACCAGTTTATTCTGAGACCAGTTTCATTAAGCTGTATGTTCGAAAACATGTTTGATAAGTTTGTAGACATATTTAACCCGTGTATGTGTGTGTGTGTGTGTGTGTGTGTGTATCTGCCTCCTCTTTCTTTCTTTCTTTCTTTCTTTCTTTCTTTCTTTCTTTCTTACTTTCTTTCCTTCTTTCTTTCTGTCATGGGTCCTTACCTATAATTACAGAATGAACTCTTCCTAACACTATGTATACTACGCCTCTCAAGAGAGAGGGTAGAATCAAGCCGAGCATCTCGCTTTGACGGTCGAACTCTCTGCCTCTGAGCAGAGAGGAACCCGGACGAGGCTCAGCCGAAGGGTAGAGTCTCGTTCGGGGAGGGTGACCAACCCGATCCCGTTTATACGAGTTCTACGGGCATTTTTTGGCTGAGCCTACGGGCTCGGGAAACCCACGTTAAACTCGGCCTTGTGCCACATGCAACCCTCGTGGGGGGGTGGCAGGATACCGAATCAAGCCGAGCTTCTCGGCTTGACGGTCGAACTCTCTGCCTCTGAGCAGAGAGGAACCCGGACGAGGCTCCGCCGAAGGGCAGAATCTCGTTCGGGGAGGTTGACCAGCCCGATCCCGTTTATACGGGTTCTACGGGCTCGGGAACCCACGTAAAACTCGGCCTTGTGCCACATGCAACCCTCGTGGGGGGTGGCTAGATACCGAATCGAGTCGAGCCGATAGTAGTTTCCTCCAAACCAGTCAAACTAACACTTTCCACATCTTGTATTATTATTTCGTGTAATATACCTTCGTTATTTCTACTCTTGTGTTCGTGTTGTTCTTCCTTGGTCCTAACCTAGACCATAACACTTTCTTTCTTTCTTTCTCTGTAAATTTGTGTATTTTGTTTAAAATTTGCTATATGTATGGTGAAAGAGTGTCCAATATTGGAGGGTTCGCAGATATATACAGTGTGGGCATAGTTGTCAACACTGCGTGGTGACAAGCAGTTGAACACTGTTAGTGATCAAACAAGACGATGGTGTGAATCACTTAAGACTTGAAATGGCATCAATCAACACTCTATCATGATTTATGTTCACACTCAATATCTATTAACGCTCTTTGAGATTAAGCACTCGTTCTCTAGAAATACAGCAAAGTGTGTAAACAATGGTAAAGTATAGAAATCGAATGTAATGGCTGGCTGATCGTTTCCAAGAAGGCTCGTCCGACTAGCTAATCCCTGTTGCAGACAAACGCTTGTACATAAACGGTGATACTCTCAATGAACCTCCTTGTCTCCAACGTCTATTAGGACTGTAGGGTTATTATTATTATTATTATTATAATAAAATACAAAATAATAATAAAAATACTGAAAATTATAAATAAAATGAAATATAAAATAAATTAAATAAAAATTAAAAATAATAAAATACTCGCAGCATGCAACAAAAACTATTCCTGCTTGAAATACGGACATCCCACCAAAAGACGTTAAAATTCACTCTCTTCGCCACGAAACTTGGTACGGGCAACACGTATCCAACTTCTCTCTGTGATATAGGTTGTAATACTACGGGCTAATTTCTCCCTTTTATCACATATACTATAAAGCAATTGTAACCTAAAAATACACGCATCAATACACACCAAAAATCTAAATAAATTGTATAAAATTAAGATTCAATTTAGCATGCTTTTCCTGTTATTTGTGTACGTTTTATTTCCTGTCAAGTATACTTTATCTCCGTGAACACAAGGCTAATTTCTGCTGCTGTGATGTGAATGAATAACCACCCACAACATTTTGGTGACTGCCGACGTGCATAGGGAAAAAAACCTATTCGCCCACAGGACTCAAGTTCACTCCAGACCCCATGCAACTCATATATACGATACTGGAAAAATGGTTATTCCTTTGTATCAATCCAGAAAGTACCTGACTCCTCCCAACATGCTTTATATTTACAAGAGTAAGATCCGATCAAAAATGAAGTATTGCTGCCATATCTGGGCCGGAACACTCTCCAGCCTTGACAGAGTTCCTGAAGCGTTTACCTGGCTTCTGGGTGATTAATTACTTTCAACCCAACACACTCTTTCTTACAGACGAAAGGACGCAAACCTTTTTTTTAAAAAAACGTCATTTCACCCCAATCAAGGTGGGAACGTCACTAGTACGCTAGGGTTTACAAGGAATGAAATAGAAAGAGAAGACGGAGAACAGGTAGAATTGAGGAAAAGACAAAAGATGAACGAGATTCAAGAAAACAGAAGATGGCGATTGACGTTGCATTTATATTTTTGAAGATTACAAGCTTCAAAAATTTAAATGCAACGTCAATCGCCATCAGGGAAGCAAGCAAACGGAGGGGAGTTTCATAGGCGGGAAGCCGAGTAAAGAAACTATTAGCGTAGAAGTGGCGGTTGAATTTAACTATTTCAACAATGCTTGGGTGGGACCTAGATGCCAATATAATAACACGCTTAAATTCATGTAGTCAGGGCACCAGAGGAAAAAGTTCGTCAGAGCAGTTGTGATGAAAATATTTGTAGAAAAGACAGAAGGAAGCTACGTCACGTCGGTGAGAAACTGACGAAAGTCGAGATGCCAAGTCAGGATCGGTTGCATTGTAGATCCTTCTTTGGATTTTGTAAAGGACCTAGAGATGTGAACAGTAGGAGCACCAGACCAGATATAGTAGCAGTACTCAATGAACGGACGAATGGTAGATTTGTAAATGTGTAAGATAGATTCCGAAAAATTTTCTGGCACGGCACAGTGATCCAACTTTCCTTGCATTAGATGCAGCTATTGGTTCGATATATTCGCGACACTTTAACTCAGTGAAAAACGTGAGACCAAGAAGGAGTCCTGGAGTCTAGCGGCAGCAATGCTGATGGCAGGCAGAAAAGATCGCTATTCTATCGTTATTTCTATGTCGAGTGTTCTGACAAGCTAAATTCGTTAGTTCAACCAGTTCAGATTTTTACAGCTAGGTCCCCCCTCCCGCCCTATGGCAGGTACACAAGGTCAACCCATTGTCACTCCCTTCGTATTCCATTGATAAGGACGAAGTTCCACTCAAACAGCTTCCACGCAAGAACCATTTGTTTGTGGAACAAACACCAGAGGCTTCTTCAATCACAACCTTAACCTCTTCAAATCTATCTATCTATCTATCTATCTATCTATCTATCTATCTATCTATCTATCTATCTATCTATCTATCTCATTCTGCTACTATCTATCTATCTATCTATCTATCTATCTATCTCAGTCTGTTCATTATCTATCTATCTATCTATCTATCTATCTATCTCATTCTGCTACTATCTATCTATCTATCTATCTATCTATCTATCTATCTCAGTCTGTTCATTATCTATCTATCTATCTATCTATCTATCTATCTATCTATCTATCTATCTATCTATCTATCTCATTCTGCTACTATCTATCTATCTATCTCAGTCTGTTCATTATCTATCTATCTATCTATCTATCTCATTCTGCTACTATCTATCTATCTATCTATCTATCTATCTATCTATCTATCTATCTATCTATCTATCTATCTCAGTCTGTTCATTATCTATCTATCTATCTATCTATCTATCTATCTCATTCTGCTACTATCTATCTATCTATCTATCTATCTCAGTCTGTTCATTATCTATCTATCTATCTATCTATCTATCTATCTATCTATCTATCTATCTCATTCTGCTACTATCTATCTATCTATCTATCTATCTATCTATCTATCTATCTATCTATCTATCTCAGTCTGTTCATTATCTATCTATCTATTCCAGTCTATTCATATCTATCTATCTATCTATCTATCTATCTATCTATCTATCTATCTATCTATCTATCTATCTACTTTTATTCGTATCTAACTATTTATGTATGTCCGTATATCTACCTCTATCTATCTATCTATCTATCTATCTATCTATCTATCTATCTATCTATCTACTTTTATTCGTATCTAACTATTTATGTATGTCCGTATATCTACCTCTATCTATCTATCTATCTATCTATCTATCTATCTATCTATCTATCCTCAAAATCTGCATTTACTCCCTTTTCATACGTCCTAACAACAGTTTTATTCAGTAGCCCTCTACCTTGGGTGCCACATCCGCCTTGTATTGGGTGGTGTTGTGGTAAACCATCCCACAGTAGAATGAACTTTTCCTCCTCTCATAAATGCTGCGAGACTTCCAAGGGTAGAGTCGTAGAGCAGTCTCTGTGTGCGACTTCTGTCAAACTCTCTGCTTTGGCAGAGAGGAACCCGGATGAGGCTTTGCCGAAAGTTTCGTCCGGGAAGGTAGCCAGATCCCAAACCCGCTAATGCGGGTTCTAAGGGAATATTTTTGGTCAAGCCTACGGGCTCGGAGAAACCCACGTTAAACCCCGCCTTGTGCCACATACATTCCTCGTGGGGGGGGGGGGGCTGTTAAATATAGAGTCGTAAGCAGCTGAGACGCAGTGTAACCTGGCCGTTCGGACGGACACTTCCAACTGCTTATTACTAACACTGTTGCTTTGTAAATATATGTTATTTCAATACCCTTGTTCAACCGAACTTCGTCTTCCGCGTCTTTCTTTCTGGCCTCTAAACAGGCCACAACAGGTGGACATTTAGTCAAACCAAAAATCAGCTGCCGTATCTGATCTGATATTCCTACTACATATCGCGAGGTTCTTGACAAAATTCAAAGAAGAGTCTGTAATATAATCAATCCTGACCTGGCATCTCGACTTCACTCATTTTCCTACTGACGTGACGTGGATCTCCTGCTGTTCTCCCTCGACTGCATGAATTTAAGTGTGCTAGATTGGCAAGTAGGTCTCACCGTTTTACTAGCTAGCTAGCTAGATGTAACCGTAAGTTCTATTCTAATAGTTTCTTTTCTCGCACTTCTCATCCGTGGAACTCCCTTCGGATTTCTCGCTTCCCTGCCACCTACAATCTTTAAAAATTTAAAAGCAATGTCAATCGCCATCTTCCGTTTTCCTGAAATCCGTTCCTTTATTGTCCTTCCTCACGTCTCCTCACGAAAGTCTTCTCATTCTCTTTCATTCCCTGTAAACCTCCCCTCGCTTCCTAATGGCATTGTCGCCTTGCTTGGGATGAAATGATAAAAAAAATACAGAAAGAGACAGCTGAAATTTCTTGGATGCATAATGAAGAAGGAAGGCTTAGAAAATTTGATACTCAAAGGGCATATCGAGGTTTAGAGCGCTAAGGGCTCCAAGGGATAAGAAGTTGTGGGGAGTCATGATCACCCACGTCATATAGGAAAAGAAGTAGTTTTTCACAGATGAGATGTGTATTTTATTGTGTAATAATATAATTCCCAGCCAATATATAGATCACAACATGGCATCATACATCTGGCTATGCTTTCAGTTTATTTTACCAGTTATTAAGCAGATATCTTCAAAATCTTCAACAAAGAAACAGATTACAGATCATTCTGTCTCTTTTCTTGTATATCGATTTATCATTTATAGTAACAATTACCACTTGAAACTGTTCGATGTAAGACTACAATTTCCGTTCTATTTTTATCCCAACAAGGAAAGCTTTTTTTAAAAAACCATAATTAATAGCGTATTTTTATTTTAAACTTTATAACTACTACCGGATTCTACGATCGGTATTAATTGATTAAATGAAAAAATAATTTTTCTAGCGTTTTAAAATTTTATTCAGAATTTCTTTCCTATTATATATTTATCTTTTTTTTTTAGTAACAATTACCGTTTGCAATTGTTCGGTATAAGACTACAATATACAGGGTTTGGACAAAATAATTGGAACAGTTGCAAAATCCACTCCTATATTTCAAAGACCTATTATATTAAGAACTTTAACTAAAACTTCGTAATTGCAGGTTATATCTATTATAAATACGTTTATTTATTTAATTTACTGTCTTTGTCTTATTTATTTTTAGAATTTAGTAAAATTTAAGCTAAATGCGTGACCTCTCCGTGTTCGAAAAAGAGCAAATTGTTGGAGCTCGCATGGCAGGAGCCTCGATCACTAAGGTTGCTGAATTGTTTGGTTTTTCAAGAGCTATCATATCAAGAACCCTGATGCAATTCGAGAAACAGGGCAAGACCTCTAGCGACCATAGCAATTCGGGTCGGACTTGCAAACTTACTGACGTGCATTGAAACGCAATGTGGCAAAAAATCATCGGACAAATGCGGCCAAAGTGACTGCTGAGTTGAATAATCATCTGAATATTTCAGTTTCTACTAAAACTGTTCACCGTAAGCTCCATATGGCTGCCTATCATGGAAGAGTCTCTGTGAGGAAACCTCTTTTCTCCACTGGCAACATTCAAAAGAGGTTGAAGTGGTGCAGAGATCACAATGCCTGGTCTGCAGACCAATGGAAGCAAGTCATATTCTCAAACAAGTCCAGTTTTTCTCTTTTTCCAACTTCAGGGCGAGTTTACGTGTGGAGGCAGCCTAAAGAAGTTTACAACCCTGACTGCCTTCTAACAGTGAAGCATGGATGTGGATCAGTGATAGTTTGGGCCGCCATATCATGGAAATGTCTCAGTCCAATAGTTGCCCTGCATGGTAGAATCAACAGCAAAGACTACCTAAACATTTTGGGAGATCATGTTCATCCAATGGTCAAGACTTTATTCCCTTTTGGTGACTGCATCTTCCGAGACGATAATGCTCCAATACATGCCGCTCGAGTGGTTAAGAATTGGTATGAAGAGCATGAAAGTAAGCTAGAACACATGGAGTGGCCTTCCCGATCTGAAGATATCAATATTATTGAACATTTGTGTTGCATTTTGGAGCAACAAGTTAGGAGCCGCTATCCTCCACCGTCGTGTCGTAAAGAGCTGGAGAAGGTTTTAATGGAAGAATGATTGAAATTTCCTCTGGATGAAGTCAGGAAGCTGTATGATTCCATTCCTAGACATATTAAAGCTGTCTGTGAGGCTAAAGAAGGACCAACTCCATATTAAATAAGTTTTCTTTGAATTTAACAAGTGTTCCAATTATTTTGTCCAAACCCTGTACCTTCTCTTGATATCGCAACAATAAAAGTATATTTAAAAAAAAAACTATAATTAAGATCAGAATTTTAAATTTTATAATTAATACTGGACTCTACTGTGGATATTAAAAAATTCAATGAAAAATATCTCTTTTCTGTTCTTTTAAAAATCTTATTCAGAATCTTTTCTAATTATCTTTTATAGTAAAAATTACTGTTTATAGCTGTTCGGTGTAAGACTATAATTTTTCTTCTGTTTTCATCCTGATAAGAAAACATATTTTCTTTAGAAGACTTTAATTAATACCGGATTTTTATTTTAATTGCTTTTATTAATCCCGGATTCTGCGATGAACATTAATAGATTAAATTTAAAAAAAATCCATCCTTTTAAAATAATATTCAGAATTTCTTTTTTATTTGGATGATTTATCTTCTATTGTAACACTTACCGTTTATAACTGTTTGGTGTAAGATTTTAGTTTTCAAATATGCGTTTGGTTATATAGTCATCGCCATAATCTTTAATCTCTAGCTCATCCACAGTAAATTTACGTCCAGGTTCTTAAAACATTTCACTTTTCTTGATAGAACTTCTTTTATCACAATGAGGGATATTTAATAAAAAAAATTGATAAAACATAAACACAATGAAAAAAAAGCTAAATGAGGTCGGGTAGATTATATACCCAAACGTATATTTTAAAAAAAAAAAGTTTAATTTAAATTTAAAATTTCAGCGTCCCCTATATTTCAATGAAAGTGCCTGCGAAAATAAAAGAAATGAAAAAAAAACAAAAACAACTACAGTGCCTTCCTTAATGTATCTAATATCAATATTAAGAAGTTGATCTGAAAATTCGAGAAGATTAATATAAATGTATATATATATGTCTGGATACATATATATATATATATATGTATACACATACATATCTATAAAAAGAACGAGTAAACAAAAAATGACTTAAAACATGTTTGCGTGTATATATATTTATGTATGTATGTACATATACATGCATACATATATCTGTATCTATGTATGTATATATATATGTATACATATATATATGTATATATAAGTATGAATATATATGTAAACATATATATATGTATATACATGTATGAATATATATGCATACATATACATATATATATGCATAAATATATGTAAATATATATGTATGTACATATATATGTTATATATATATATATATATATATATATATATATCGACGTGGAATATTATGTATATTCACTAACATATATTTAATAACTCTGTTATATAACATTGATGACTGATTTTATAACACCTGAGAATCTCTATATATATATGTGTGTTAGTGTGTGTGTGTATATATATATATATGTATATCTATGTATGTATGTATGTATGCGTAAGTGTATGTGTGTCTACGTATGTTTTCATTACACCCATATATATATATATATATATATATATATATATATTTCTTGACAGACGAATTTCGATTGAGTGCCCGTGAGCATGTAACTGACTCAGAAGTTCGGTTTCACTTCTGCCGTTTTTCCTGCATATATAATAGAGGAAAGGCATATGTTTGGACTTAGTATTTATTTAGTTATGCATTCTAAGGTGATTCTTCGGACCTGCATAAATTTCCTGTTAGTCTTTGTGGATAGCTAGCATTGTAGTCTCCTTGAGGCTGCTTACCATCATGCGATCCTAGCAAGGCTCCTTTTAGATAAGAAGACATTAACACAGGCTGAAGATTGAGGTCATATCCTGCTTTCCAGATGTCTGTTTTAAGGTTGCATAATCATGGGCCTTTTCCTCAAAAGCCTTACAGCTCTCGTTTATTATTTTCTTCCGCGCAGATCGATTTTCTGTCGACATTTCTGTGATCTCAGCATGAGTATCAATGGTTTTAAGATCGTTTTGACCAGCATTGTTAAAACATTTTCTTGGGTTCATTCTTGGGCGTTTACTACGTAGTAACTCTGATCTCATTTGGTTATTTTCGGTATGGATAAGGAACTTTCCGATACTATTTGGCCTGCTGAACAATAGTTTTATCATGTGTAATGGACTGCCAATTGTTACTCAAGATTCCTCAAAGTCATTTTTGGTGGAATCTTAACAAAACTTTAATGTGACGACGGTATGGGATCTAAATCTCAGAGGAATACAAAAGATTGGATAACGCAAAAATTTCATACACGTTGAAATTTGTTTCCGTCCTTATGCCTCTATCTGATGTTAGTTATGCAAAAAAAGATTTCATAGCTTTCACAATCCTTAGGTGTATTTCGGAATTGAGAGAATTGTTCCTGGAAAGCGAACTGCCGATATAGATAAATGTATTCACCGCTTCCAATCGTCTGCCTTAAATGAAGATGTCGGGTTTGATATAGGGGAAAATGGGAGTGGGTGCATACATGACCTCAGTTTGATGTCGTCAACATAGAGAAGCTCCTGAACAACTCTCTGAAAAAAATCTTTCACACACACACATACACATACACACACACGCACACGCACGCACGCACACAGACAGCCATATATATCATAATGCGATTCTATTCTGATCACGTGAGAGAAAGAAATGTTATCAACAGAAGCTTCATATATATATATATATATATATATATATGTAATGGACGCTCCCGTCTGCTTCAACGTATGAGGATCTGATAGCTTAGTTGATTCAGTTATGAAATTTTGTGCGATAATCTTAAGTGGCATTTAAGACCCGCTGGTGATTTACAAAGCAGGCCACATATGGTGCAAGCGTGTGGATTGTGAGATAAGATCACTGTTAGATTGGCTGACCTTTTAGATCTTGCTCTCGCTTCTTGAAGATGATTCAAACAAGCAGATTGAAACTGCTGAGTCCACTAAAACACGTAGATCTCCATTCTACCCGATATATATATATATATATATATATATATATATATATATATATATATATATATATATATGTATATAATATAAAAGGCTCAAACACTAATATTCCATGGTTATAATTTATTACATTGGAATCGTAATCACGATCCAATACATCAGACCTACAAATTTAAAAAGTTTCTTGAATTTGTAGGTTAGATGACTTCCGATTCAAATGTAATAAATTATAACCATGGAATATTAGTGTCTGAGCCTTTTATATTATATTTTGTCTCTGTCTTGTATATTGAGCTCTACCTGGATTTTATCCCCCTGGAAATATATATATTGACCACAAATATATATATATATATATATATATATATATATATATATATATAGTCAACCACAGACAGACTGTTTTGCTGTTTCAAAGGTCATCAGTGTGTCTAGACATCCGATTGCTTCAAGTCGAGATCGAAACACGACTGATTTTTACCCCTAAGCCATTGGCGCACGGCAGGGATGAAGGTGAGTTTAGACGTATTTATTTATAGACAAACACGACAGTGATCGGAGAGTCTTGCATCAGTACCTCTAATAGCCACTGTTTACAAATTCGCTCAACTGAAATGACTTTTGTTCAGGAGCATGTATATATATTATATGCCATAGGTTAGGGTGTATTACGGTAATTGGATATAAATTCTAGGCCCATTTATCTTTCATTTGCGTTCCACTCTCTTGAAGATCGGGGTAGCGTGAAACTTAAGTAGTGATTCGCGCTGTGCCTCGTTGAGAGTTGACGCTGTGAAGCGTTTTATTGCTCTGTCTGGATAGCGTAGGTGTTCAGCCTTGTTATGTAATGTTTAGGCAGATGTTTGCCTTTTGGTCTTTTCTTCTTTCTTTAGAGTTTTTAACAATTCCGTTTATTGCTTTGGTAGGTGTCTACCTTTTGTTAATTTTTTTTTCTTTCTTAGTTTGGAAATTTTTTGCCTGACGTTTTTCATGATTTTTAACATTTTTGTAGGTCTTTAGGCATATAGTCTGTTTGTCGCACTAACATTTTTAGAATTTTGTAGTATACATATAATGAAATGGATTAATTGTCCTCATCTTTGTCGCCATATTTATTACAACGTTTAACTGCAAAAATTGCAATGTGAACACTGGTAAAAAATGGTTGCTGAAGACATTACGTTTATACCCAGAAATTCAAACACAGATGTCCTCAAGGACACATGGCACAGTAGATAAATGCGTTAGTTAGATCCAGTGACACGACCCGAAGTGTATGAGTTCAATACCCGGTTAAGGCAGTGGAGAACTTGGAGAGGTGATAACTGAAAATTGGCATCCATTAAACATGGCACGTGGAAGTAGAGCAGTCTACCCCAGTGAGCTAAATAAAGGGTTCAGGTCGATATTCCAACCACGTGAAGAAGGTCAGAGCGTACAATGGCCGAAATGTTGTAATAAATATGGCGACAGAGATGAGAACAATAGTCCGAATAATGCAAATACCTCATATCAGAAATATAGACAGATACGAAATGGATTAAGTCCGACAATTATTATTTGTTTAATTAAAAAAGAAGTGCATTTACTTAAATAAATTGTATTTATAAAAATAACCTATAAACAGAAAGTATACATATATAATTTATTTTTACAGTGAGATTTTCACCCTTTATAAGGCCGAGGTGCCACTTGAGGTAGAGGGTTAAATTAAGAGATAGTTTATTTGGATAGGAAGGGAAGATAACGGTCGACTCTAAGACTTGAAAAGTTTAAGATTATAGTGATTGAGGAAGCATCCTCTTGGAAGTCTGTTCCACAGAGAAGTGGTTCACAAAAAGAAGCTGTTGGAGTAGAACTTATTTCTCACCGACGTAATACGGAAGGAATGTGGGTCGTTTGCTTCAATATAAGTGGCATGGTGGGTCCTATCCGTGAAGGTTAGAGATAGCGGAAACAAGGAATGTTGTTCGTCCGAGCACTTTCCATCGAAGTAGCGATAGACTCGTCATATCCCGCCTGTGAGAGAGAGGTTGGAGGGTGAAAAATAATTCTTTTCCAACAAGAACTCGGAGACGATTTAGACTCACTCGAGACTGAAAGTGAGGACTAGTAAGCTCCCGCCTAAACATGACAACAGTACTCTCTTTTCGGCCTGAAAGGTAGAGCATAGTATATATGAAAGAACTTTTGGTATTATTCAAAATTACAAGGAATAACTATGAAAAAAAAAAAAAAAAAAAGAGTTATTATTCTAACAGCATATTTTTTATTTTCTTGGAAACTGTCAGTTTTTAACATACATGTTTAAAAGAGAGTCACGGTGACGTATTGGATAGTGGTTCGGATAGAGGATTCGGGAAGCCGAGTTCGAATTCCAGTCGAACCAATTACTTTTACTTACGTGCTAATAATCTTGGGAAAGGTATAAATCCTCTTCTTAAGCTATGGCTAAATAGCAGCGCAGACCGAGTTCTATAGCCTTGGATAGCAACTGGTTTACCGCAGAAAGAAATGGCAACCTACGTCGGGAAAAAATCTGCCTCGTTAGTCATGTATCGAGGGATACATGATCACCTAAGCGTGTATCACGCATGACGTATAACTGACTGACTGCTTAAATTACGTTTTAGAACTTGAAACACAAATAATCCAGACATTTTATGTTCATGGTATAAGGAACAATCATTTTGAAAACAGATAGGCTTGCCTATCGTCCGGTTCATACTCTTCTCTGGTCTATTGAACTGGAGTAGAGTTTCATTTCTTGTTTCGTGTTTGGGATTGGGTTTCTGGTTTCTTGTAAAGTCTATTTCAACTCTACATTCCTAACGTCTGCACATAAAATCTGAAAGTTTCATTTACTATTTATTTATTTATTTTTTCTCAGTAGGAGTAGATAAAATAAAAATGGAGCGTCTATTTCAGATACGAGTATCCACTATAATAGCATTTGAAGTAATAAAATGTTGGATTAAAAATACACCCGCCAATTCTTTAGAAATATGTCTATCTAGCTAGCTATGTGCACTTTTAATAGAGGTTATGATAAAAACCATAAAATATAAAAAAACTCGATTGCTCATTTTCACTAGACAGAGTTTTACTTTAATAGTAATAATAAAATATATATTATCAAAATGTGTTGTGTATCAATTCACCACGATTCCAAGTTTCATAGTTGGCGCCATCTTCAGTAGGTGTGAATTTCAAATATTTCTATTAAGTCGTAGTGAGTTGATACAAAACATAATTTGGTAATAAATATATATATATATATATATATATATATATATATATATATATATACTTATAATCATCCACAGACAGACTGTGTTGCAGCCCATCAGTGTGGCTAGGCATCCGATTGCTTCAAGTCGGGATCGAAACCCGACCGATTTCGCATCAGTCAGAGATCCTACCCCAAGATATCGTAGCACGGTAGAGCAGAAGGGAAATTTTAACGTTTTTACGAAAGACGTCAGTAGCTATGAGAGCTCGATTCGAGTAGAAGAGCATTGCATTCGTAGCAGCAGCCACTGCTTATAAAATTAACCCTTCCTCTTCAAGCGCTAAATCGAATTAGGGTTATTAATTTTTTGTAACCCTATGTTCCTGTATTATAAATCGATGGTTTTTTTTTTCAAATGTAACGAAAAAGGCAGTAATTTTTTTTTAATTTTTGAAAAAGTTCACCCCAAAACGAAAATTCGATTTTACTATATACGCAATAAAGCTAAAAATCAAAATATTTTAGAAGCTTTATTTTTCAATTTGCTAATGATGCAATTGAATAGCACTTATAATTTTTAAATGAATGTATCAGCTTATAGCTATAGCATAACATACAAACAAAAACAAAATCTGTCTACATTTCCGACAGGAGGTATTATGCATTATTCTCATCTTTGTCGCCATTTTGGCGATGGCCTTCTTCAGATTGTCGAACTGAACCCTTTATTTCGCTCACTGAGGTAGACTATTCTACGTGCCATGTTTGATGGATGTCAGTTATCAGTTATCACCTGCTAATTTTCCCTCTGAAAGTTCTCCACTGCCTCAACCGGGTATTGAACTCACACTCTTTGGGTTTGTCACTGGATCTAACCAAGGCCTTTATCCACTGTGCCATGTATCCTTGAGGACATCTGGTATGAATTTCTGGGTATTATTTCTGGGTATTATAAACCTAATATGAATTTCTGGGTATTATAAACCTAATGTTTTCAGCAGCCATTTTTACCAATGCTCATATTGTAATTTTGCTGTTATCAAATCATGTTTTATCAGAGCTCATATTGCAACTTTGTTGTTATCATTGCTTTTTTCTGGCGCTCTTTATTACTGGTTCCCATATTGTATTTATTTCTATGCTTGGTCGCCTCAGGAGAGTTTTGTGGCCTAGCATATGTGCTGATTTCTTAAGTTTACGAATTTTCCAATGGTGTTCCTTGTCTATGATCTCAACATGATCCCACAGAGGGCGGTGATCTCCCTTCTCTCTCCATATGTGGTCAGCCACGCCAGATTTTTCTACTTCACCTCATGTTACAGCTTTCTGGTGTTCTTGAAGCCTTACCTTGAGGGGGCGGCCTTCATCCTGTCGATATATGTGTGATCCCATTCCAAAGTGTGTTGTTTGTGTACAGAAAGTCAACATCTCCATCAGATTATCTATTGGAATACTGGTCCGATCTTCTAGGGAAGAGTCAGAGGCCAATCTGTCTCTGACTACTGAGAGTGCTTCCTCTGTGAGTACCTTGGTGAACAAACTCACCACGTCCAAGCTCACCATCTGGTTGGATAGGATGGGAGCATCTTTGATTATTTCCACGAAGTGGGCGGAGTTTCAGACATTTGAAGGAGACTTTCCGATCAATGGGTCAATTATATCAACAAGGAAGTGACTCAGAGGGTGGTACACAGAGCCTTGGCAACTAACAATCGGCCTGAGCGGAATACCATCTTTGGGCTCGCCATTATCACCAGCAATGGCGAATATATACATGGAATACTTTGTGGAAGTGGCATTAGAATCTATATCTCTAAAGCCAACTATATATATATATATATATATATATATATATATATATATATATATATATATATATATATATATGCGTGTGTGTGTGTGTATTTAGGCAGCAAATTCTCTTTTAGGCATGTCTGATTGAATAAATTGCAGACGTTATGTCTGCTAATTTTTAACAAAATCCGTTCATACTCACGAATAACCTTCCGTGTATTGATGTTAAAGGATGAGAGAAATGTGCTATAGCTGTTTATGTTTCTTTTATTTTAATTTCCCAAGTACTTTCGATTTTCTTCCAAGATCATCTTCAGGGGTGCAAGTAGTACAAAACTATATGTTGTTCATTAATATAAGTATTTATACAAAGTTTCATATTGTTATACATTACCGTATTTTTTTTCCTTATGCTTTCAAATGCAAAACAGTTGACAATGTGCTGAGCGTTCATTAGAACATGAAAAAATTATTCATTATGTTATTCGTGAGTATTAAGACATGCCTAGAATATATATATATATATATATATATATATATATATATATATATATATATATATATATATATATATATACACTACTTGTAATCTATATATGTATATAGACGTAATTACCTTAGAATTTATATTTGGTAAATGTACATATGTATATGTATATGTATGTATATATATATATATATATGTATATATGTATTCTTTTTATATTTTGTTTTGTATGTAGGGTTTTGTGCTTATATATGAATGTATATCTATTTAAGGGTGTGTATGTGTATATGAGTATGTCTCTCTCTCTCTATATATATATATATATACGGATGATTAAATGGTTAGATTAATTTTTTGATATATAGATTGGTATATGGATATATGAATTGTATATGTATGTATATGTGTATATATATGTGTGGATGTATATATGTGTGTGTGTATGTATAAGGGTATATATATATATATATATGTATGTGTGTGTGTGTGTATGTATATATGTGCGTACGTACATGAATTGTTTTTAAAGGAAATATTGGGTCTTCTTTTGTAATATTCTATAGTTTAAATTTTGTTTTCTTCTGAAGGGAGTTTCATTTCTAAGTTAATAATTTAAATTTAAATATACCATTCTTTGACTATTAATAATAGTAATAATATTAGCTAAATTCCTTTAAAATGAAACATTTCCGAAATCACACTGATAAAATTAAATTTTAACTGTGAAATCTATATATATTTTGAAATATAGATAAAGATTGTAAAATGTATATATAGTTTATGTACTAGGATAAATGAATTTTTGTGTAAATTATCTCAAATGTTTTTTTTTTTTTTTTTTTTTTTTACTTGTTAATGATCGTATGTATGTAGGGATTCACATGAATACATTTGTGAGGCATATATGAATAAATGAAAATTAACATTACCCTCAAATTCTATTAAATAATGAAACCTAATCTTTAATTTAGTTTACCAATATAATAAATAAATTACATTCATAAATTAATTTTAAATATTAAAATAGATGTTATATATATATATATATATATTTTTTTTTATATTCTGGAAATACAATTAGTCGGGTGAATAAATTATTAAGATTTTAAATATTTCTTTATGTCCTAGATAAATATGTTTATTACAATAATAGTTATATTTAGTCCTGAAACTATTTACTTAAAAAATTAAACATTTAAGTTAATAACAAAATTTTTTTTCAGACATCGAATTTTCTATCAAACATTGTAAACTATCTTTTACATAATTTTGTTAAAACAAAATTATAACAACTCCATCTCTCTTTCCCCCTCCTCCTATCTCTCTCTTTACCGTAAGACTCACTTGTATGCATTTTCTACAATTCATTTCCGTTTTATTAACCATCTAAAGAGGTCAAGTTTTCTGTCACTCCTCCTACTCCAATATAAAACATACTTAAGAGAGATATAAAATTAACCCCTCCCTATACTTTATATTGTCTGGTTAACTACCACTCTCAACCCCCTCTATTAAATTACAAAAATTACACTACCCACCAATTTCTAATCCCATTTTTTTTCTCAATTCGTTGTTGGAAGATTTACCTGATGATCCTGAATCCTTAAAAAAGGATTTAGGTGAAATAAATTATCGTAATGGTACATTAAAGTGGTTTGTTTTTCATTACATATTTATATATATATATATATATATATATATATATATATATATATATATATATATATATATATGTATATATATATATATGTATATATATATATATATATATATATATATATATATATATATATATATATATATATATGTATATAGACTCATATCCATACAACTATATATATATATATATATATATATATACACACACACACACACACAGTTGTATGGATATGAGTCTGTGACACTTGGTTTTATGCTTTTGCAATCATCAGACAATCTGGTTTATTTTATTTAAATTGGATCTATTTATACTTCTTTTACTGTTTTGCCAGACCTATAAGAGTGTATGTGCTCGTCTACATGTGTGTATGTAGAAGTGTAAGTTTCTCCGACGGCGCAGGCAGTAGATCTGAAAAGCGTCAAGAACACTCCTACTTACTTCTTGTAGAAAGGAACATCGCTACATATATTAAAAAGTTAGGGTCTCGACACCGAAATAGAATTACAACTGCGTATGTATGTATGCCCGAACGCTTGGATGCGTATCTGCGCCTAGTTTCGGATTGTTTATATGGATGCGTTTGTGTGAACTAAAATGCGTACACCTGTATGTATCTGTGTCTCTGCGTATGAGAATGCCACGCCAAACGAACAGTGAAGTAAATTCCCCCTCCCACCACCAAACATATTCAAACAAGCAAGATCCAATTTTAAATAATAAACCTATTTGTCTGATGATAGCAAAAGTGTAAAACCCAGGGCCACAAACTTATATCCATACAACTGAATATGTTAGCTCTATCACTGATATTGAGCACTTTCCACTAAGTACCGCGCATATAAAATTTTATATATATATATATATATATATATATATATATATATATATATATATATATATATATACTTTAAAAATGTCTGGGTTTGAAATATTCTTCAAGGAAAACACTATTTTTATAAGGAGATAATCTCAACATTGTCGATATTCCGGCTCCTCCAGGCATAATATTCCAGTAAAATCGAATGCCATTCTTCTTGCCTGAAGACACAAACAAGAATGTCTCCTAGAATGCCATATATTTTCCTTCAACAGGCAGGAAATCCGAGAAAATATTAAACATAATGTTTCTCTCAACAGACAGGGTGCAATTCCGATGCATTATTTATCAACAGTTAAAATCTTTTACAGCAAAATATAAAAGAGAAGAAATCTATTGAGGCATAACGAAGATATTGTCAGTAAGATATTCACCCCCATAAAGGAAAATACGACGCTGGAAGCAATTTCTTATTTCTTCATCATGGCTACAGTGTCGTGTAACTCTTGCACGTCAGATGACGCGTATAAATGCACACTGAAGTATAATGTGTTTTGCTGCAGACCTATGATTTACAATTTCATTTTCCAAGTGAATTTGCTCATCTCTGTGTGACCCATACTTATGGCGTTGCGTTAAAACTAAACATGTATCGTGGTTGAGATAGATGTGTGTTATTCTTTGATCTTGAGAGCTGGTGCCTGGATTTGAAACGTTGACTTTAAAGGCTGGGAGAAAATAAAATTGGTGCAGCAGAATTTTCTGCCTCTTTTGGATATTCTCACTTCTACTGTGACGTCGCTTCCTACCATTTCTTATTTGAAATTTCTGGAGCAGACAGCGAGCTAGTTGTAAATGAACTAAAACTGGGGTCACGCTTCAAGAACGAGAAGTTTCTTGGTATATTCGAATTTCTCAGATTTTTCAGACTATCATTCTACGGGATTATTTCTCAAACATTTCTTAAGAGTATCTATAGGAGGCTCATTTTATTTATAATTGCACACACACGGCGATACACACACACACACACACACACACACACACACACACACACATATATATATATAATATTATATGAAAATATTATTTAGCTTTTAAGTATCAATGTTATCCCGATGTCGATGTTTCTTGGTAAAATTTCCAGTCTTTAGGGGTTGTAGTTTTAAACGGTATTTATAATTTTTTTCAATTTTTTCCACCTTGTTTCGCGTCTTTTTTCAATCCACGTTTTTTACTCCGAGATAAAATTGATATTTAAAAATTAAGTAATTTTTTCATATAATATTATTAACACTCTATTTTGAAATATTTTAAATATTGAGCACTATATTTTATAAATATCTGCTGTTTCTTAAGTCTTATATATATATATATATATATATATATATATATATATATATATATATATATATATATATATATAGTAGAGAGCGCGTATTTTCCAATAATAAGATTTCTTGAATATTTAGGATAGTAGACGAAAATAATAAATATACTGTTTAATAAATAAATGGAGCGTCTACTCAAATACGAATATCCACTAAAAATAAAGTTTAAAGTAATCTCTCGCATTAATAAATAAAAAGAAACACCTTTTTTTTGTTTAAATTAGGATATGTCTATTTCAAGAGTCAGAGAAAAATCTGTGTTTAAAGGTACTATTTAATACACACACATAAACACACGCATGTGTATATCTAAATATATATACATACAAATATATATGAAGAGCACAATGTTGTAACCTAGGAAAGGTTACTGAATGCAGAATAACCAAAACGGAGGCTGGAAATGAAGGAATGCTAAGGATATCTTGGACCGAGCGTGTGAGCAATGGTGAGGTCTTAGAGAGGTTACAAACAAGGAGGAGGCTCATACTTAACACCAGGAAGAGGCAGCTAAAGTTTCTGGGACACATAATGAGAAAGGAGGACCTGGAGAATCTGATACTCACGGGTCGATTAGAGGGAAAGAGAGATAACGGAAAACAACACTTGAGATTCCTGGTGGACTTAAGCAAGTGGATGACAGAACGTGGTCTGAGGGAGGAAGCAGAGGGAAGGAACTTGTTGAGAGCCTGAAAGGACAAGGGAGGTGGAGATCCATGACAGCCTATATCCTGAAAGAACACTCAAACATTTAACGGTTCCATGGGAGGAGAGAACATGATGGAGGCGCACGAGCGAAAGAAAAACCGCCACGACTCCCTGCGATCCGACAGCATGGAAAATGGATGGACATGTCATGTGTTACCTGTTGAGGTCGGGTGCTGTGGATTTCTTGGACGGTCGTTTCCTTATTTTTGAAGGTGGGCATCACTGGCCGGAGCCTAAAGCGTGCTTCACACCGTTTCCAGACCACAGCTCAACAGACATCGAGGTGGATCTGGTCAAGATAAAAAATAAATAAAGTTAAATAAAACCATACTCGAAGCATAATGCTACATCCGAAGTGAATCGCATCTGTTTACCTTCCATTCTACATCATTACTAACCGTTGTTACGAGTGCGTTGAAAATTTCAGTTGCAATTGTAAAACGAAATCGCAAGAGACTGACACGTATCCAAAAACAATACGCAGTCAGCTGGCAAAGACTAGCCACCAAAGCTGTGTTATCTCCCCTGGTTCGTGGCTGACGAGGACAGGGCATCACACGTGCTTTCACACGTTGTATGTAGAGAATTGTGTGTGTGTGTGTGTGTGTGTATATATATATATATATATATATATATATATAGAGAGAGAGAGAGAGAGAGATAGAGATAGAGAGAGAGAGAGCGAGAGCGAGAGAGAGAGAGGGGTTGGTATATATTCAAAGTGAATCCTAATAATATAAAATATTGAAAAAGAGTTCAATGTATTTATTATAGTGATTTTCCAAGCGTAGATTAGATGTGGCACAAGGCCGAAAGTATGGATCGAACTCACTACTCTGTCGCAATTGCTCTAGCTAGACAAGCTTGCTAACCATTACACCGCCTCGAGGTTCCGACCAATGTATTTATTATAAGCGAGCGTATAAATTACATAGAATAGAAATCCAAATTTACCTCATTCGAATAGCTATTTCAACCAACAATAGGACCTATGTTGGCCCTTTTGAGTTGACAATGTCAACGTAGGTCTTGTTGGTTGAAATAGCTATTCGAATGAGGTAAATTCGGATTTCTATTCCATCATATATATATTTTCATTTTTTGTTTGGAAGTAAAGTCAGAGATATGGTGCCTACGGCGGTGTAGTCAATCAGCACTCGGTTTCATGAAGGGGAGTAGGTGATAGTAGAAAACAAAAATAACGATGTTGTGGGTCTGAAATGAATAAAAAAAATGTTTTTGTTGTGGGTGGGAATCCGTAAATTTCATAAAACCTCGAATGGACGAGTCTTCTCCCCTTGAATTCGGAACGCCACAAATTATACTCACGTTGGCTTAAAAGAGTCGAATGCACGTAATACCTGATTAACCAATGAAAATCAAACACAAAATTAAAAATACGAGAATTTCTTTCTTCTTTTTCTCTATATCCCATTTTCCGATGAAGATAAAATGAAAGTGAAACATGTCATGTTAGATTGTTAAACGTTTCCTATTTGTCCTTTATCTTATCATATATATATATATATATATATATATATATATATATATATATATATGACTAGCAGCGTAGCCTGGCGTTGCCCGTGCTTGATTAAAAAATCATACGACTCATACAGCAATCGCTATCACTTGACTTAAAATATTTTTGCCCTTCCTTGCCTTTAAAGGAGTGCCCTTTGCTGTTCTATCTCACAATACGAATTTTTTCTAAGCTCTATACTAAACATTAAATCTGTTACGAAAAAAGAACTAAACAAAATGAACACAAAACGATCAGCCTTAAAAAAGGAGTTGTAACTGGAAAAACCGAACGAAAAAAGAATGTTAAGAACAAATACTTTTTCACACCGAACCCAGTTCTGCGGAATCAGAATCAATGTTGAGTTTAAGCAAGCGAATGAGACACTTGGAGTAAAGTGTCATGCAGATTTAAATTTTTCCCACTTGTGACGAACACAGCTATCGATTTTTTTGCATACTAGCATGCTAGTTAACATTCTTGTCAGTCAGCTGTTGGCTCTCACGCTGGCCTGTGGAATCTTCCTGCCTATTCGTGGCAGCCAGCTACAGGTTCTCACTCTGGACAGTACAAAATGGCCACAAACTACATTAAAACTGCCGTAGAAGCATGAAAAAATCGATTATTTCCACTATCGATGGGAGTTGGGAAATGCAAAGTCGGTCTTGGCCTTCCCGCTAACTTGGAGCATGTGCATCTAAATTTTGGTGCAAATCCGTCGAAAACTGCGACCGTGCATTCGTTACACACACACACACACACACACACACACACACACACACACACACACACACACATCCTACCTTTTATAGATAGACATACCTCTCACTCATTTCTCTTTCTATATATATATATATATATCTCCCTATGTCTTTCTTTATATCTCACTCTTTCTCCCCGTTCCCTCTTTCTCATTTCCTCCCCCCATAATAAAACTTTATTTTAAAATCTATATCTTCCCCTCTTATGTTTGAATTTTTTTCGCTTGTTCTTAGATAAATTTAAAATTCATCTGTTGTAAAATTGTCTGATCTGAAGAGACAGGATCTGATCCCATGAAATAAATTATTACCATGGATTTCTAAAATCTCCTCTTTCATCATTATATATATATATATATATATATATATATATATATATATATATATATATATGTGTGTGTGTGTGTGTGTGTGTGTTTGTAAAAATCCGTCTGTAAGTAATCCAAAGGAATCCTAATAACATAGAATATTAAAACTGATCCACACATAGAGATCAATGTATTTATTATAGAGCATATATATAAGTTACAAATAAATGATATTAAAAAACGTCCCATTTTTTTCCCTTTTCTTTACCCTTCTCCTTTTCCTCTTAAGGTGCTTCTCCCTATTTTGTAAGCGGCTTGCTTGTAAACAGCATTGTTCATAACCATTTTTGGTTCCCACCAGTCGAGAAGCAGCCCCATCGAAACAAGAATGGATATTTGTAGTGAGTAAGTTGTTTTTGTCCGTATGTGAAAATTATAATAAATAATTATTGGTCTACTCTTGGTATTGAGCCCTCTTTTGGATTTATACTTTGAACGTTAGAATTGATATTATTTTCGTTCTCATTACGTTCGTGTATATATATATATATATATATATATATATATATATATATATATATATATATATATATATATATGACTATGGATACACTCAATACTGTGAATATTAAATATTAGGTTGGTGCAAAAACAATGACGTAATAATGTCGTTTTTTGACGTATTTTTTAACGTCAAAAAACGACATTATTACGTCATTATTTTTGCACCAACCTAATAACTCATATATTTATATTCCTTCACTCCTACACTCTGCCTCCATTGAGTATACATCAATAGATCGATAGGTATGAGTTATGATTTATATACTCGGATATAACCAATGCGATTAAAACTTTAGTATTCTCCTAACAGGAAATTACGTCCGGAGCGGTAAGTGGGCAACATGGGTCAGGGTGTCTCCAGGTCAGAACCGGTTCTTAATAGACGAAGCAAGTCTCTGATTCAGAATGATTGGAAATAAATAATAAATTCGCCTAGTGCCATCAGATCCATTTCCCCTCTCGCGGCTCCCTGTGAAAGCGCGGACATATTCGACACAAACTGACTGTGTCAAGGGAGCCAACTTCCCTAAATGTTTTAAAATAATTTCCGTCAAGTATGAGCATCTTTGCTTCGACTAAAATTTAGTGGCTCTGCAAATATCACAAGTCGGAATAAATCTCTACTTTTGCTTTTTATTGTCATTTGATTGATTTTCTGTTGGCAAGGATCAAAGAGAATATATTTCGATTAGTCAAGACCCCCCACCAAAAAAAAATCACCAAACAAACAAATAAACAAACAAATCCCTTCCCACATGGCTAGTTTAAAAGACGCAACATTTCATTGGTTTGGTTTGGTTGTTTTACGGCATATCAACCTCAATGGGTTATTTAACGTCGACAAAATTTTTATTGCTGGTAATATTTAAAAAAAAAAAAAATGTTTTTCTGGCAATATTCTTTCTTCAAAAACATATTGGTGGTAATATTTTTTCCAAAAATATATTGCTATTAATATTTTCCAAAATGTATTCCTGGTAATAATGTATTGTAGGTAATAATTTTTCTTCAAAAAGTTATTGCTGGTAATTTTTTTACAAAATCGTATTGATGGTATTAAAACCTATTTTTATACTTTCATGGTGTTTTGACCCTAATTTGTGGGTTAACTATTTGCCCATATTTGGGACCCTAACAGGTGTTACCGGGTCAGGGTGGACCTGGGAGCACCAGCAATTAAGAGGTGTTTCCAGGCTCCTCCAAGCCCTTCTGATCAGAGGCGGTTGATGTTGCATGTAGTTTAGCGTTTTATCCATGACGCGCAAAATTTGAAAAATGGCCATCATTTTTAAAGAATGCTATGTGTTTTAAAGACGTAGCCGATCATGGCTCTCTACAGATTCCCTTTCTTTTATTTCCTAAATGCCATAAATTCTTGGTAAAGATAGTGAACTGACTTCTCCAAAGTTTTGAGTTCTCTTTTTCCCAGGTTTGAGAAAATGATCTTGAGAAGGAGTCCTCTTCTCAAGCCTTTTTCCAGAACATTCCCTTTGTATTACCTTGAACCAGACACAGCATCTCCATAATCGGGATTATAAACAACGCTTATCAAAAGTCCCCTCGGAATACCTCATTGGTTGAAAATGTTTTTGTTCGTAGACAGTGGAAAGGAGCAGAGGTTTTGTATTTTTTTTTACATAAATTTTTATAGGACTACTACTCATGGCTAAAGAGTCCACTCTACCCTGCTATTTAATACATAGCTTGGAGGAGAAGAAAATATTTAAAGAATCCTTTTTTTCTTTTAATTAATCCATGTGCTAGTTGATTTTAGCAACATGGTCTCTTAATGAATTCAAGTATAAAAAAGGCATTTTCTTAAATACTTAAAATAAAGAATCATTTATTTACATTACGTTGTAAATATGGCAATGAAGATGAGGATAACAGTCCGAATAATGTAAATAATCATAATACCACATCTCAGAGATATAGACAGATATTAAAGAATCATTTACACTTATTGTTGTAATGTAGGGAAGGTTACTGAATAGAATAATCAAACGAAGGTTGGTAATGAACGATAATACTTAGGACACGAACAACACATATAAGAATCGCCAGCAGCGCGTAGAAATAGTCAAGTGCTAGAAGTGAATTCCACAATGAATCTCCAACTGTAGGATATCTACCAATTGTCACACGCGGTCAGATGTGGCACAAAGACGAATTTAATGTGGGATATCCGAGCCAAAAATTTCCCATAGACCCCGTATAAAAAAAGGTCGGGTAGCTGTTTTCCGAGACGAGACTCTGCCCTTCGACATAGCCTCGTCTGGGGATACTCTTTGCCCGGAGGCAGAGAGTTTGACCAGTACAACTGGAGACCAATCTCCGACTGCAGACCAACATACAGTATTTACTACTGTATTTATGTGAATGGGAAAATACCGATTATCGTCCATAGGTATGCTACAACACTTACATTTCTAGTATTTTTCCTGCTAAACGTTATAACATTAATTCTTTGTAGACGTTTTTTGTTGGGTGTCTTTTACATAGGGGCAATGATCTGTGAGCAAATTTAGCAAAGATTATGCCTATGTAGTGTGTGAATTTGATATCCATTGGATGCCCTATACATATGCCCTTGTGGGGTAAGTAAAGACAGCCTAACCTTTCTGTTTTAAATGCCATGTCTATTCAACATGTAGGCGATCATGGCTCTCTATAAGCACTTTTTCTTTATTATCTCCGAATTGCCTTGATTTCTTGGTATGAAAGTAGAACAGTATCCAACTGCTTTCTCCGTGGTTTTGCATTCACAATTCTCTTTCTTCTATAATGGCTACCAACTAAGATTAGAGAGACCAATCTACATTGGTATTTAACCCATAAGTTAGGGGAGAAGGAATACTTAAAATAAAGAATAATCTACACATAAATAACTTTTTTTCCTTCTAATTAGTTTATGCGCAAGTTGATGTTGGCAGCTTAGTCTCTCAATGATTTGAATTTTGCCTTGCTATGGAAGAAGGATATATTTTTTTACAATGAGGTTCACCTTCTACAAAACCCCAAAGGGATCCGAAGTAGAGGGTTACAGATTAAGAGGCACAGTTTATAAAGATATGTGGTGACCCGAAGTTAAGATTGTGGTGGTTGGGGAAGCACCCTCTTGGGAGTCGGTTCCACAAAGCAGTGGTTCATAGAAATGAGGTATGAGAGTCGTTCGCCACATTGTGCGTGACATAGCGGTTCTTAGTCTTAAAAGTTAGAACTGGTGGAACTAAGGAATGTAGTTCGTCTGAACATTTTCTGTGTGAATAGCAATAAAGTCACAAGAGTCGCTTCCAGAGAGCAGTGTTCCGCGAGAAACTACTCGAGTTGAACTTACATCTCACCGGTTGCATACAGAGGGAACGTGGGTGATTCGCTACAATCTGCGTGTCATGGTGGGTGTCTTAGTCTTGAAAGTTAGAACTGGTGGAACTAAGGAATGTAATTCGTCTGAACAATTTCCGCAAATATGGTGATAGAGCAGATGTATACTGTTAGGCTGATCATTAATGTGAAGTAGAAAGAAGGTTGGACGGAGACGCGAACCTTGGGGGACGCCTGCGTTGAACACTTAAAATAAAGACTCATTTACAAATGAACATTGAATATCGGATGTCTAGCCACACTGATAAGTTGTGATCCAGCGAAACAGTCTGTCTGTGGATGGCAGTATATATATATATATATATATATATATATATATATATATATATGAGTAACGAAAATCTTGGTAACTCGTATGAATAATCCCAAAGAGAATGAAATCATGAGAGCTCAATGTTAAGTAAGAGCGAATAATTTAATTTAAGGAGAACAGACCACTTTAAGGCCCCATTAGTTATAATTTATTTCATCAGAGAATTTTATTTTTCTCTAGATCTTCAAACTTCATTTTCAAAGGTGAAACGAAAAATGAATTTAAAATTTGACACTTTTGATGGGCAGTATAAAGCTTATATAAGTTGACATCGAAGGTGGTAAGGAATAGTGTGAGATACATGGTCGAGTTTAGAGAAGGAAGGGAGAGTTTTAAAATTTATTTTTATTTTATTACAATACTTAATATTGAGGAGGAGGGGGTAAGGATAAGACATTGACGTATTTAATGGGTCAACTCAACGGAAATGATATGAGAAAAAGGAAAAAAGGGAATATATATATATATATATATATATATATATATATATATATATATATATATATATAAGGTTAATGATCAAAGTTGAATCAGGCCAGGAAACATTAAGAGTGATCAATACGCGTGTGATAAAAATAAAATAAAATTAAAGATAACATGTTGAGTTTTTACTTTAAAAAATAAGGAGTACTATAAGGTTGAAACTAAGATAGCGGATTCAACTAATCTCCTATTTTTAAAGTATATATATAAATATATAGAACGATCCTTTGTGGCCGAAAGGTTAGGCACGTCAAGCTAAATTCCGTATAGGATGCAGGTTCGAATCCTGTCAAAGGACGAATATTTTCTATGAAAATTTCTCGGACATTTAGGCCGGTAAATGTTATTTAATACTGTTTATCATAAACAGAGCATTTACTTAAATACTTGTATCTATAAAAAGAATGTTAAACATAAAAAATGTCTTTATATATATATATATATATATATATATATATATATATATATATATATATATATATATATATGTATGTACATATATATATATATATATATATATATATGTATGTATTCAACGTGTTTTAGTGGACTCAGCAATTTTCAATCTGCTTGTCTGAACCATCTTCAAGAAGCGAGAGCAAGATCTAAAAGGTCAGACAATCTAACAGTGATCTCATCTCACAATCTTCACACTTGCTCCATATGTGGTCTCCCTTGTAAATCACTAGCGGGTCTTAAATGCCACTTAAGATTATCGCACAAACTTTTATAACTGAATCAATAAGCTGTCAGATCCTCATATGTCGAAACCGACGGGAGAGAGTCCATTATATATATATATATATATATATATATATATATATTGAACAATAAAAAATTAAAATCTTAAGACACACTGGGTTGCATATTAATATTCTTTCGTTTTTATTATTATTTCATTTAGATTCCTTGACTAGTTTTGGCCAACATAGCCATCATCAGGAGAAAAAAATTCTGTTTGCTGGTAGCAGTGCACTACAGAAAAAAATTATATATACATATATTTATCACACATTATGTATGAAAGGCACGGACGCTACAGTAATTCCGTGATTATGAAAGAATGTGCAAAGCAATATAAAATATAAAATTGATATTTTACTCAATTTTTACTGGTCTCGCAACTGGCAGTTTCATATACACCACAAAAGTGGAAATGGACAGGAAATTTTTCTGAATTGTTATGAATGCAGAAAAAATTAGGTCCTTTTCCAGTGCCTTGGGATTGTGTTACTAGCCCGAAACCTCGAGAGTATAAGAAAATACAATCTCCCTCCCCCTCTCTCATTATATATATATATATATATATATATATATATATATATATATATATATATATATATTTCTGAGATGAGGTATTATGTACATTATTTACATTATTCGGATTATTGTCCTCATTTTTGTCGCCATATTTATTACAACGTTTCGGCCGTTATACGCTCCAGCCTTCTTCAGGTGGTTGGAATGTCGAAGAAAAGATGAACGGGATACAAAAAGATAGAAGATGATGATCGATGTTGCATTTAAATTTATGAAGGGAGGCAAGTAAACAGTAAGCATTTCTACAGGCAGGAAGTGCGAGAAAAGAAACTGTTGGAGTAGAAGTGGCGGTTGCATTTACCTTTTTCAACAGTAAAAGGATGGGACCTAAATGCCAATCTAGCAGAACGCTTAAATTCATATAGTCAGGGCACCAGAGGAAAAAGCTCGTCAGAGCAGTTGCCATGAAAATATTTGTAGAAAAGACAGTGGAAAGCAACGCCACGTCGATGAGAAAGTGGCGGAAGTCGAAATGCTTGGTCAGGATCGATTACATGAAAAGATCCTTCTTTGAATTATGTCAAGACTTTGAAGATGTACAGCAGAAGCGCCATGCCATATATGTCAATATTATTCAATGTACGGATGAAAGCTTTTCTGGTAAAACATAGTGAGCCAACTTTCCTTGCAGTAGGTGCAGCTTTTGAATCGATATAGTCACTCAACTTCATGCTAGTGAAAAACGTGAGGCCAAGAAGGCGTAGTGTGTTGATCTTCAGAAGTCTAGCATCAACCATGCTGCTGGCAGTCAGTAAAATGTTCTCTAATGTTGTTAAATGAAAGCTGTTTTATTTTGGAGACTTTAAAATGTACAAATCATTTCATACTCCAGTTAATCACTGATTGGAGGTCTTTTTAAAGAGCAGCTGTCAGGTTTACTTCATCAGATCTGATGGATTTCCTAGTGAGACAAGAGTAAATGGTAATGTCATCTGCATAAATGCCTATTTGGGAATATAAGGTGCAGAATAAATAGTATTATTTTATTACTATTTATTCTGCACCTTATGTCCTAATAGTGGATATATTGGTGAATCTGGAAAAAATTTTTGATTTCGCTTCAACAATCATAAACAAACCATACATCAAAACAATCCTTATTCCCCCATAGCTGAACACTTTAATCAATCAGGACGCTCATTAGAAAACTGTAAATGTTTATTGATAGATTCTGATTTCAGTTCCACATACACACGCAGAAAAAAAGAAAAATACTGGATTTTAAAATTAAATACATATAAACTAGGGTTAAATAAAGACTTGGGTATTTTAAATCTTTATAAATATTTCAATAGTTAAACATTTTTTTAGATATAGTTAAAAAAATTATTTATTTATTTTTTAAACAACATCTAAAATATTATTACAGTTAGATTTACGTTAGGAATATTCGAACACAGTGGCGTTCCATATCACGTGACGTCCGCGTCTCGCGACTGACGCTACTTGTTAAACAAACAGTAATTTTAATTTATTTGTAACAAACAGTTATTTCTGAAGAAAGATTGAGGTCAATCTCAAATATATATATAAATAAATACTTTCATAAAAGAACATTATTATTTTTTTAATTTGCAAGTTTTTCTTGTGGTTCTCATTATGCTATACTCAGTCGCTCAAGTTTTGACTTGAACAACTGTTCAGTTGTACTCTCTTCCTACGGACGGGAGGAACCCGAAGGAGCCGAAGGGCGGAGTCTCCTTCGGGGAGGTAGACCGGACCTCAACCCGTTTATGCGGGTTCAATGGGCTATTTTTTGGCCGAGCCCATGGGCTCGGAAAGCCCAGGTTAAAAAGGCCTTGTGCCACATGACACCCTCGTGGGTGGGGGGTGACTGTATATCCTCATTATGCTATATATATATATATATATTGCTTTAAAAATATTAAGTTTTCACATTACAAAATTGGTTGTTTTTCCCTCTTATTTTTCATCCCTCATTATGCCGTGTAATGTTAAACTTAATACTTTTATAGCAATACTCAAGTTTTGTATTACTAAAAATTTGTTTATATATATATATATATATATATATATATATATATATATATATATATATATATATATATATAGATAGATAGATAACTAGTCTCGTTTCGAAAAACCCTCGAATTTTTGATTTGCAAATAATCAAATCAATCTCGAGGAAAAAAAAAGAAAGAGCTACAAACATGAACTACTGTCGAACAAATCGCACAGATGCAGGTCTGAAGCCCAAAGAAAAACCCCGATACGAGTAAACAACTAACTAACAAAAGAGCTCAATACAAACGTAGAGCAGACCTAGATAAACCTAGTGAGCCAGACAAACCTACCTAGGTTTCACCTAAACGGATCGTCAGGGAAAGCGAAGTGAAACCTAGGTAGGTTTGTCTGGCTCACTAGGTGTATCTATCTATCTCTCTCTCTCTCTCTCTATATATATATATATATATATATATATATATATATATATATATATATTGTTGTAATAATCCGTTGGTATATAATCCAAGTGAATCCTATTAATACAATATAAAATATTAAAGATTAAATATTTATGTTATAATTTACGAATAAATAATTATATTTGCTCTACTCTGTTTGAACACTCTTTTAAGAATAGTATTTGTTGGTTATTGTAATTTATTCCATATACACCAATCCTATACTTAGGTATATATATATATATATATATATATATATATATATATACTTACATGTGCAGAGAGAGAGAGAGAGAGAGAGAGAGCGAGAGAGAGAGAGAGAGAGTGAGAGAGAAAGAGAGGAAAAAAGAAAGAGAGAGAGATAAGAAGGGAGAATTTGACACTCACAAGATATATTGAAAGAAAGAGAAGCAGTGTAAACAGCGAGCCGGCAACTTGAAAGACTTGGATGAATGGATGACAGAAAAGGGAATATATATATATATATATATATATATATATATATATATATATATATATATATATATATATATATATATATATATAAGATAATCCTAAAGAGCCAGGCAAACATACCTAGGTTTACATTAAACGGATCGTCAGGGTAATCCTGGCATTACCCTGACGATGCGTTTAGGTGAAACCTAGGTAGCTTTGCCTGGCTCTTTAGGATTATCTTAGGTTTCTTTGAACTTGCGGCTTAAACACTGGACGATTGTTTTCGCCTTGGTTTAATGTTCTTCGTTCTTTCTTTTTTTATTCCCCATTTTTCTTCAGGTGCCGATTTGTTCGACTGCAAGTTGAGCTATTCCGAGGTTTTTCCAAGCGAGAACCACTATTTATTTATATATATATATATATATATATATATATATATATATATATATATATATATATATATATATATATATATATATTAAATGCAAAATAAAAGGTGTGTGCCAAGGATCTCAAGACAATAAAATGAATAGAATACAAATTCAGAACATAAAATAGAAAAAATAAGTCTTTATGTACATACCCCCAAATTATGCTTTTAAAGACACTTTCATGCATAGGGACAGTATTCAGGCAGTTGGAGGAACAGTTCCCTACCTCTGCCTGAAGATTCTTTCTACGCATGAAACTGTCAGTAACAGCATAATTTTGTGAGGTATGTTATTTTTTCTAATATGCTGTTAACATTTACAGGCCATTTGTTGCCCCATTAACCGCTGATTGAAGGTCCTTTTCAAGAGCAGCAGTGAAGTTTACTTTCTCAGCTTTGGCGGATTTGCTATTAAGAGAGGAATAAATGGTAATGTAACCTGCATAAACATCGAGTTGGGAACCAATGACATGGGGGTGATCATTGATGAAGATCAGAAACAACGTAGGAATCAGAATAGAGCTTTGGTAGACACACGTGTTTGCGTGGAAGGCTTTGGAAGCGAGCGCGTTCAAAACGACCTTTAATTCACTATTTGATAAGAACGATTGGATTAATGCAAACATCGCTGAAGTTCAGAAATAGCGATACAGCCTTGGTGGGACACATGTGTTCGTAAGAAAAGATTTGGGAGCAAGCCCGTTCCAAACGGCCTTCATTTCAATTGCGACTATTTCCCTATATTGAAACGTTCTTGCCATTCAAAAATTACGGACCATATCATGTTGAAACACCGGCACGCGTACGATTCACCGAAGTTAAGCCACTTCAAGCCTGGTCAGTACCTAGAAAGGGTAACTGTATGGGAATGTCAGGTTCTGTAAGCTTGGATATGCGGTTGGCGTAATGGATAATGGTTCGGAATTGTTAATCGGAGAGCCGTGTTCGAATTCCAGTCAGATTCGTTATATTCACTTACGCGCAAATACCGTTCAGAAGGGTATGAATGCACGTCTTATCTCCCCAACTATGGGTTAATTAGTAAGACTTGTATCGCTAAGCCATTATTAGCTAAAAATATTTTTTTGCCTTTAAACAACCAGCAAAGGGTTTAATAAGCCGTAGAAAACGAATCAATCAATCATACTATTAAAATAGACATATTTCATGAAAGTGAGTTGGGGGTGGGGTGATTTGTTTGTTTGTTTGGGTTTTATGGCATATCAACCACTGTGGGTTATTTAATGCCAAATCCAGTTTATATGAATTTTAAATGCCTATTTTGTATGGAATAAAAAAACGTATAGCTGGCAACATTATGGTTCCAAAAACGTATAGCTGGCAACATTATTGTTTCAAAAACGTATAGCTGGAAACATTATTTTTTTACAAAAAACGAATCGCTGGCAACATTATTGTTTCAAAAACGTATAGCTGGCAACATTATTTTTTACAAAAAACGTATAGCTGTCAACATTATTGTTTCAAAAGCGTACAGCTGGAAACATTATTTTTTTTACAAAAAACGTATAGCTGGCAACATTATGGTTCCAAAAACGTATAGCTGGCAACATTATTGTTTCAAAAACATACAGCTGGCAACATTATTTTTTACAAAAAACGTATAGCTGGCAACATTATTGTTTCAAAAACGTATAGCTGGCATCATTATTGTTTCAAAAACGTATAGCTGGCAACATTATTTTTTTACAAAAAACGTATAGCTGGGGGTGGGGGTGAATAAAAAAGGAAAATAATGAAAAAACTAAAGAAGACGAGTAATTATACATTTCCTTTATTTTCGTTTTCTTTCTATTTTAATGAAAATATGTCTGTTTCAAAGGCGTTGATTGTATCAACCTATTTTTACAATTACTTTATTATGTCACAAGGACACAGATATTTTGGTTGTTTGGCTGGTTTTACGATAACTCAGTTCTTGCTGGGTTACTTATGGTTTACCCAGCGAGAATCGAACACACTACTCTAGTCTTGACCATTGAGCCTGGTTAATCATTATCCGACGCCGAGGCACGTAGGAAACAAATATGAGGTATTCACTGAGGATCGAACTCGCTGCAATAGTAATGGCTTGTTAACCCTCACACTACGGCAGGTAATCATCATTCTATATTTTTTATTGATATAATGAATATACATACACCTGTGTTCCACCTCACAGTAATATGATTGGCTGGTGTCAGCCATAAATACAGGCTGATGTAGATAGAGGTACAGGACAACACCTATTGGACGCCCATTGGGCTACGCCATTGGTTATCCTGTTGGTCTACGCCTATTGCCTACACCTATTGACTACGACTATGATGAGTAGCAGTTCCATTACTGCTACCTGCTAGATTCTTCTACTCGTTTACAGTAGTCTAAACTACTTAGCTACTTCGATCAAATATATCCATTTCCGGGACATTATCATTTATGCTACAAACTGATAACTCGATGCCAAGGGAAGCGACTACGTCTGCTCAAAACGGCGCATTTACAGAAAACAAACAAACTTATGAGTCAGTATAAGTCATA
The DNA here is from genome assembly GCA_963932145.1 of Acanthosepion lycidas. Classification (NCBI taxonomy): domain Eukaryota; kingdom Metazoa; phylum Mollusca; class Cephalopoda; order Sepiida; family Sepiidae; genus Acanthosepion; species Acanthosepion lycidas. The sequence goes on from OZ010597.1 coordinate 14,115,237, forward strand.
ACGTTTGTTGAATGATCGACCAGGGCGATTTATGGCGTGGACTATTGAAGCAAACAAGACTATAATGACATTAGACTGTGTATAAATCACATACGCACTCACGAATCACCGTTCCCTGAGCTTCGTTGGTAGACAATGAATAAATAGATTGTTAAACTACTTCTCATCATTATCTGTCTATATTTCTGAGATGATGTATTATGTACATCATTTACATCATTCGGACTATTGTCCTCATCTTTATCGCATAGAGCATATAATGCATAAGAAAATACACTCTCCCTCCCTCCCCTCTCTCTCTCATTATATATATATATATATATATATATATATATATATATATATATATATATATATTTGAGATGAGGTATTATGTACATCATTTACATCATTCGGACTATTGTCCTCATCTTTATCACCATATTTATTACAACGTTTCGGCCGTTGTACGCTGTGGCCTTTTTCAGGTGGCTGGAATGTCGAACATAACCCTTTATTTCGCTCACTGGTGTAGACTGTTCTAGTTCCACGTGCCATATCTAATGGCTGTCAGTTATCCACTTTGCCACATGTCCTCGAGGACACATGGCGCACTGGATAAATGCATTAGTCAGATCCAATGACAGGACCCAAAGAGTGTGAGTTCAAAACTTGGTTAAGACGGTGCAGAACTTGGAGAGGGGAATTAACAGGATATAACTGATGACATCCATTAGACATTTCTACGCTTGGCCGGCTTAGGAGATTTTTGTGGCTTAGCATATGTGCTGTTTCCTTTACTTTTCGTATTTTCCAGTGATGTTCTGTCTATTATTTCAACCACCCTTTTGCCTCCATATATGTTCAGCTACACGTCTTCCCCACGTGTTACGGCTTTACGATTTTCTCGCAGCCTTATTTTAAGGAGACGGCCTGTTTTCTCCTTTATACTTCAAACCCGGGATGATGTACACACAGTCCTTAGTCATGTTCTCCTCTATGGCGGTCTTACTCAAAAGAGGTGTTTGCGAAGTGTCGTCCTGATATTATATGGACCACAGATCTTTTGTATTTTTTTCCGATATTCTTTTCACATAGAGTAGGCAGACCGAAGCTGTTTTCTGAATGTTATTATCCTCTTGTACATTTCTATCCCAGTTTGTCGGAGCTGCAAAGTTATCTGATCAGGAGGTTTTGAGAAGCGTGGAACCACCTCTTAATTGCTGGTGTTCCCAGGTCCACCCTTACCCGTGGTGGTGTCACCTCTTAGGGTCCCAGCTATGGGCAAATAGTTAACACCCAAACTTGTGTAAAAATAGGTTTTAATAACAGAAATACTTTGTAATAATAAAAAAAAATTATTACCACCAATAATTTTTGAAGGAAAAATTATTATCAGCAATACTTTATAAAAATACCAGCAATACAAACAGCTATACATTCTTTGTAAAAAATATGACCAGCTATAGATTTCTTCAAGGACAAATACTCACAGAAATAGATTTTTGAAGAAAAACATTACCAACAATAAAAATTTTGTCGGCATTAAATAACCCATTGAGGCTGATATGCCGTAAACCAAACCAAACCAAACCAAACCTATTATCCGGTTCACAGTCATCCCCGATCTGTTCCACATTAAGTAAAGGTCTTTATACTTCTAAGGTCTCCGCTTAAACTCTGAATTCTTTTAATCTATAGGAGTAGAGAGGTTCACCTTTCGCCCGGTTTACACTCCTCCCCGATCTTTTGAACAGGAGTCAGATTTTATCCCTTGTTTCCTCCTTAGGATTTGGTTTCCGGTTCCTTTTAAATTATTTTCATTCTCTTATACTCCCAGTAGCTCCTTGCGTTTTAGTGGCATTATTACCTTGCTTGGGGGTGAATTGATTAAAAACACGGTATAGAATAATATTATCAAGGACAACAGGCAGAGCAAAATGTTCGTTGGATGATGCCCAATAGATAACAAACGCAATAGAAAAGAAAGTTTATAATTCTTATAGTTCCTATTTTATTAGGTGTTAATATGGCAGTGACGTTTAAACTTTCTTCACAATAATCCATCACCTTTTTCTTTTGTGTCAGATGGCAGTCTGTCAAATTGACGCCTGACATGAAAGTGCGCACATAGTAAATTTCTTCTCTTTTTTTTCATCTCTGAACATTCATCGACGCTTAGGTTTACGGCCGTCCTGGGCATGATGATTGGTTTAGGTATGGTTTATTTTGTTTTACGGCATATCAACTTCAATGGGTTATTTAATGCTGACACAAATTTTTTATTGCTCGTAATATTTTGTTTTGTAAAAAATATGTTTCTGGTAATATTTTTCCTTCAAAATTGTATTGCTGGTCATAATTTTTTTCAAAAAGTATTCCTGGTAATAGTTAACTATTTGCCCATAGCTGGAACCCTAACAGGTGCTACCACCCCGGGTCAGGGTGGATCTGGGAACACCAGCAATAAGAAGGTGGTTCCATGCTCCTCAAAACTTCCTGATCAGAGGCCTTGCTGCTGTATGCAGTTTATCGTGTTACCCAGGACGCGGATGTAGTTTAACGTCTTACCCTGGGCATGATGACAAACTACATCTGGCAGCAAGGTCTCTGATCGAGGGTGGTTGGTTGAGGAGCGAAATACCACGTGTTAATTGCGGTTGTTCCCAGATACATCTCGATCCGGGGTGTTACTACTTGTTAGGGTCTCAGCTATGAGTAAATAATGAACTCCCCAAAAATGGTGTCAAAACACTATGAAAGTATAAAAATACATTTTTATAGTAAAAATACCAGTAATATATTTTAATAGAAAAAGAAAATTCCAGTAACAGATTTCAATAGTAATAAAAAAAAAATTACCAGAGCTCCTAAAAAAATAAAATTTCAGCACTAAACGACCCATAAGCAGTTGATATGCTGTTAAACAAACAAACCAAGCAACCTTATTATGTTAGACGTGGCAAGATAAGTAGCACAGTCACAGTGGTCATGGAAGGAGTTGGGAAAAGCTTTTATCCAATAGTTAAAACATTAAATTTTAGTCAAGATTAGAAAAGTCTGAGAGAAAACCTGATGAGAACCAGAAAGATAAGGATATTCGTCCGAATAATTAGTGAAATAACCGTCAGTCTTTTGCTCTAACTCTTTCCATCAAGTGCTGGCCATTCTTCCTATTCTTACTGGAACGCCACGGTTTGTAAAGAAATGAAGATCAGACAACGGCATATTCTCCTCCTGCCAACACCTTGTCTTACTTGCGATCGGAAGTAATAGAATAACAACCATTTACTGGCGGTAAGTGTTGAGGAAAAGACTTTTTAAAAAGAAAACACAGGAACGCGCCAAATAAGACGGTAGGAGGTAAATACAATTAAGGAGGCACGCTTATCTCATTTTCTCGTTCTGTGTTCCCCAAACGGAAAAGCGGTCCCTTTTCTTGTCAACACGTTGCTCGCGTGTTGATGTGATTTCTCTTTTGGTAGATTTCTCTGTTTATGTGTTATTTTTTTTTAATGCGAATTTGTTCCTGTTATCTCCCTTTGTCCATCTATTCATCTTCCCAGCATCCATCCGCCCGTCTTTCCTTTCAATTTTAGTTCCGTTCTACTTTTCAGAGTGCTTCTTTGTTTCGCTTTCATTCTTAGACATTTATCTTCGTTTGAAAAATCTGTTTATTTATTTATTACCGATTCATTTCTGTCTTTTATTTCCTTCTTTATAATTTACTTTTTGTTTTGTTTGCTTTTCTAAAAACCTTAATTTCCTCCTCATTCCTTACTGTTTTCTTTTTCTTTCTTTCCGATTAACTTTTTTTTCTTCTCTTTTTTTTCCTTTCTATTTTCTGTTAGCTTTTCGTATTTCTTTCTTTTATTCTTTCTTTCTTTCGAATTTCTTTCTTTCGTTCTTTCTTTCTGTTTATTTTCTGTTTTTCGAAATTCTTTCTTTTTTTCTTTCTTTCTAGTTTCTGTTTATCGGTTTTCTTTGTTTCTTTCTCTCTCTCTCTCTTTCTCTCTCTCTCTCTCATTCTTTCTTTTTTTGTTTTTTCTTTCTTTCTAGTTCCTGTTTTTCGATTTTCTTTATTTCTTTGTAGTTTATGTTTATCGATTTTCTTTCTTTCTTTCTTTCTTTTTTTCTTTCTTTCTTTCTTTCTTGTTTTTCTTTTTTTTTTCTTCCTTCTCCAAATTTAGTTCTTATAATTTTCTTTCCTTTCCCTTCTTTTACTTAATGCCATGTTTTTCGGTTATTTTTTAATCATTCTTTTCCAGTTTTATCTTTCTTCCCTTTCGTTCTTCCTTTTTACTCCAGTTTCCTTTCTTCTTCCTCTTTTACGACTTTTGACTCTTCCATCCTGTAAATCAATTATTCTCGGTTTCTAATCATTCCATCTTGGTTTCCTTTTTTTTCTTCCTTCTTTTCCACTTTTTCTTCATTTTATATTTCTTCCATAATCTCTTTTTGCCATTCTTTATACACTCCTTCCTTCCTTCTTTTTTCATTTCTTAAAATTTCTTTAACCATCTCTTTTCTTTCTTTCTTTGTATCTTCTTACAATGCTCTTCTTTCTTTCTCTTCTTCTTTCTTTACTTCCTTCCTTCCTTCCTTTCTCTCTCTCTCTCTTCCTTTCTTTCTTTCTTTCTCACTCTTCCTCCCTTCCTTCCTTCCTTCCTTCCTTCCTTCCTTCCTTCCTGTCCACCAGAAGCGCTCTACAATCTAACGAGCAAGTGTCATTTCTTCGGAACGACTTGACAGTTTCCGATAAGAACGGGATGTCCAATCAGTAGAGCCAACGGCTTCTTTCAAACAGCAGAAACTGGTTTTGTCTTATAGAATTAACTAGACTCACGAACGACTGGCAGTTATCAGCAATTCTAAAAGACATGGAGGTCCCTCGTGTATATTCTTCTCGTCTCTCCCGAAAAAAAAAAAAAGAGAGAAACCATCAGAAATTACAATAACGATAGGAAAACTAAACCTCTCTTTATTTACACCCTCTCCTCTACGAATAAAAGAAAGTGCTGTGAAAAATTATAAAGAAAGATAATTCCGGTATTAGTCTAGTTTGAAGCTAATAAAGAATAAATTAAAAACATAATACAGTGGGATCTCAGTAAGGATAAAAATCATATTGATAGTAGTTGTTTGTGATGGCAATGCGAATATAACTCGTTTCCATATATTGTAACATTCATCATTTAATGACAAAGCAGTAAGTGCTACTCAAGGTATATTTTTCTTCACTTCCTGTGCATTGTGATCAACGTGTTGTAGCTGTTCTCATCCTCGTTAATGCTAATGTTAGAAATGTTCTAAGAAAACATTTGGCGTTCGTTGACCGAGCAGCCGCTGCAATTCGTGTTACACTTTTTTTCACACCCGACGGGGATCAAAGTCTTCGGATAGACGCAATTCAGTATCTGTCTATATTTTTGAGATGAGGTATTATGTACAATTCGGACTATTGTTCTTATCTTTGTCGCCATAGATGCAATTTGAACTGTTGAGTGAAACTACATTACGCAACGTCAAAGAGAATCGACTTAACGGATGGCTAATAACAGTAAGAAAGAACTTTTCAAGTCGACTTTCCTTCGTACACTATTTCTTCACGGAACTATTTAAAGTGATGACCCGAGTTATGTTAGGTTAATGTTTTGGTTTTGCAGCAATTTATGGAGTTAGGGAGAAGAAAGAAAATTAGTATAATTGAATTAAATTTGTATTTTAAAAAGTGGAAAGACATTATTTACATTATTCGGACTATTGTCCTTATATTTGTCGCCATATTTATTACAACGTTTCGGCTGTTGTACGCTCTGGCCTTCTTCAGGTGGTTGGAATGTCGAACTGAACCCTTTATTTCGCTCACTTGGGTAGACTGTTCTAGTTCCACGTGCCATGTTTAATGTATGTCAGTTATCAGTTATCGCCTGTTAATTTCTCTCTGAAAGTTCTCCACTGGCTTACCCGGGTATTGAACTCACACTCTTGTCACTGGATCTAACCAACGCCTTTATCCACTGTGCCATGTGTCCTTACACAATGAAGCGGTTCTTGAGAAGAAGCTATCCGAATGGAATCCCCTTCTTACCAATTGAAATCGAAGGGAATGTAGATGGCTCGCCAATGTGTACATGGCATAGTGAGTCTCATCTGTAAAAGATGAACTGGTGGAAGTAGAGAATGTAGCTCATATGAACATTTGCCATGGAAATAGAGAGTAGTAGTCGGCTCGCGACGTTGCATCTATAAGACAAGGGGTTATAGGGTGAAAAATAATTCATCAAGCTTTTGAACTCTGTCGATGCTGGAAAAGAGAACTGGGGTAATTCAAGCCAGGATATGACAGCACTTTTTTGGACAGATGTGACTCTTACAAAGATAAAGCACGGCATTCTTAAGAAATGAGAACAATAGAAACCATGAAGACAATAGATAACTACTGATATTGCAGTTAAATTTTTGGCGCTCAAATTTGACAAGAAAGCATGTAGCAGGAGGAGAGTTCCACAAGCATGCCTTGTCTGTATGTTAAAGTTTTAAAGGAGACTGTAGCTGGTTAATGGCCACGCTCTTAAGGGATGGTACCTTTACGCTCATGTACTGATAGGCAAGTGTATCAATCAATACCGATAGTGCTGGTAACATGTGCATAAAGTTATATTTGTATACTAATAAACACGTTGAATGAGTACCTTACTTTTCGAATATATCGGTACCATGAATTCTGGGATTTCTTTTGATTCCTTCCGCTTTGTCTATATTTCTGAGATGAGGTATTATGTACATTATTTACATCATTCGGACTATTGTCCTCATCAAGTGGACACTTGCCGGATCAGTACAATCTTAACCTCTTCAAGTCTAGGGTAAACCTCTGTCTATCCCACATATCCCCATAATCTACAATTTGAAACCCCCATTCATTAAAATTTTACCTTGAGTGGCGCTTGGGCCTTCTGTTGGGTGAACAACAGCATAACAAGTAACGCTCGCACAGGGATGCAGAAAGAGATTATCTTCCTTTTTTAGAGGGCGAATTTACTAACGCATGTGAAAGTCACGTGACAGCCCACGAGCGACGTCATAACTGCGAGTATCGACGGTCTTGTTTTATTATTATTATTATTATTATTATTTGAGTTCTGACTTCAGTTTTGAGCTTGAGGTCGATTAGTTTATTTGTTTATTACGGTTTATCAACCCTTTGTGGGTTATTTAAAGTCGAAACATATTACGATCTGTAAGAATAATTATTTGATGCGTTAACAATCTTTTAAGATTAATAATGCAATATTATTAGTCCTGAACTGGCAGCTCGGCTTCACTCACTTTTCCACCGCCTTAAGGTTGTCCCCTTTTTCTATAAATACTTTTGTTATGTTCTGACAATCCTTGTCGGAACTATAATATTCCGCGCTAATGAAATAAATAAGTAACACCCAGGGGATACTAGAAAAAAGGTTTATTGTACACATCAAGTACAATATGAAAATACAGTACAGTTATACACACAGGTCAATATAGTAGTGAGTACCACTAATTGGAAGGTCAGACGTACTTACATCTTCTCTCTCTCTCACTCTCTGTCCTCCTCACAGTATCTCGTAGAAAGTTGACTTTATAGGTACTTACTATCTATAGTGTAATCATTCATAGGGGTGCCGGGTTATTCCATTACATCAACTTTCATGGAAATTGTTCTAGTCAGCTCTTCACTATGGTACCTATACTCTTTGAATTTAAGCGACGAGGTCTCAGCAATTTACAGTTGAACTGGTTCGATGTAACCGTAAATTCTATGCTAAACATTTTTCTTTTCTCGTACTTCTCGCTTGTGGAACTCCCTTTCTGGCTCCATGATTTCCAGCCAACTTTAATCTGCAAAAATTTAAATGTAATGTTTATCGCTATCTACTGTCTTCCTGATTACTCTTTTTTTTCCTCGTACCTTAGCAATGTGACTCTTTGTGTCTTAGTGGAGTTACTCCCTTGCAAGGGATGAACACGATTAAAAAGAGTAGTAAATAATATTATAATCACTGGAAAATATATTTAAAGATTCACATGTAAAAAAAAAAAAAAAGAAGTATTACAATAATTGTAAGGAATTAAGATATGTTATTTTTACGGCATGGGTAGATTTGTAGTAGTAGTAATAATAATAATAATAATAATAATAATAATAATAATAATAATCGATCTCACATGCAATATATATGCGTTTTCATTTAAAGCGCTATTGCGTCAATAAACCCATTTACAAGAAACAAAACCATACAGTTACACCACAAAATAAACAAAATAATAGTCAGGTTGGATAAAGAGAAAAAAATGGCGAAAGACAAATAAATATAAAAAAGGAAAGAAATAACACACAGAGAGAGAGAGAGAGAGAGAGAGAGAGAGAGAGAGAGAGAGAGAGAGAGAGAGAGAGAGAGAAAGAAAACATAGCGACTGACAAGAGCGTCGAAGAGACTCCGGTCGTCGAGAGGATAATGAATGAAAAACATTTGGCTTGTCACTGGGTATATGTGTTCGCTCTGACGTACTTTGTCGGCGCGAAAATGATTGGACGAACGAATTCAAGGAAGAAGAAGAAAAAAAAAAAAAAAAAAAACCCAAAAAAAACACGGACGCAAGGCTGCAGGAAGAGTCAATAACGTTCGGCTAACAAACCAGAAGAAAAAATATTTCGCTATAAGAATCTGAAATAACAAGAGATTTGTTAAAACGGAAAGAGAAATGTTAAAGCGAGATTTTGTTCCCTTATTTCAACTTTTCTTTTCGGAAAAAGAAAGAACACTCATACACAATTATATATATATATATATATATATATATATATATATATATATATATATATACCCGATGTAACAGAAAAAATGTCTAATCGTTAGATTAAGCTCTAAACCGTTGTATCTTAGAAATGTTTAAAGATATCTTATTAGAATTCTCCGCGGTTTTTATAACACTATTGGGCTCTACTTTGAGCAATAAGAATGTATTCTCTCAATGAATACTTTCCAAGCTTAACTGAACAATCGTGATGAAATCGGTCATAAACGAAAATGACATGTTCATCATTAATTAATCATAGCTAAGGTTTGGAAGCTCATGAGAGTGAAATAAATTTCTAATATATATATATATATATATATATATATATATATATATATATATATATGGGAGTGTTGCGGGTTTCCCACTGTCTTTTAGGGCTGTTGCATAGTCTTTTTTAGCTTCGTTGATTATGGCTTCATTGGAAGAATTGTTGGAAAGCCTGCGGTTAATTGATTGTGAAATCTGCTTGATTATTTATGGTGTGTGGTTGGAAGATGTGGTATATACACCGGTTTATCATTGGGTTTTCTGTAACAGTTTCATAAGCTTATGAGACCATCGTCCCTATTGAGTTCTTTATCATTTCTATCGATTATGTTACTTAGTTCGTGTACCAAATATATGAGTTCGCAGAAAATGTACCGTCAAAGCTTCCCATTGTAGTATCAAAATGTCACTTCTTTTTTTAAATGCATTTTCATTGTCGAATAGTAGTGATTTTTGAGAGTGTTTAATGATTTTTATTTCGTTTGTGTTTATTTTTAATTGTTCTGGTGCTAAGGAGATGGCCTTATCTAGCAAGGGTTCTGTTATAGAAAGGCTAGAATTATTTTTATATCTTGTACAAACTGACAATTATGTTTGTTTTCTAGGTTCCTGAACCAGTGTATAGTTTTTGCGTTTTTCCATTAATTTGCTCCTAACTTCTTCCTTAGCTCTGAATTAATTAAAAATCGAAAACTGAAAACGAACAAGAATAAATGAAAATAAATAAATAAAAAAAAACAAGTAAAATAAATTAATCAAAACAAATAATGAAGTAAATAAACTAATAATAAACAAATTAACTAACAACGCCCATCAAAATAACCATTCGAATAATACAAGAGACTACATACAATGCAATCACTGACGTGTATATATAAAAAGTCGTGCAAGAAGACAGCGCACATGACCTGACAATTGCATTTCTCATGAAACGGACTGTCGTCGCTGGGTATTGACTTTAATATCAGCGCGCGCACACACACACACACACATACATACATATATATATATTGTTAAATATAACAGACAATGAATGTATATTATATTTGATCATGAGCCGTTCTAAACGTCGTATAGTTGCTTTAATTTCGGGTGAAAAGAAAGACAAAATTGTCCAACATTTGGATATTTTTTTTTATTAAGCTGGTCCCTGATCTAAGTTTTCGACTCACATGAGCCATCTTCAGGGTGGTTATGTAAATATACGAAGTCAGAACATAATAGACATTCATTGTCTGTTATATTTAACAATATATGCTTAAATAATGATCTGCTGCGCCAATATATATATATATATATATATATATATATATATAGTGTAATGGGGTAGCAGATCATTATTAAACAATATATATGTCAAGATCCAGGTAGACAGTGACCAGACCCCGACTGCTAGTTTCCTGCGCTTTTACGTAATCATCAGGCGGTCGGTGGCCATCTTTGTTGCCAGTGTGCAATTTTAGGCAGACTCTTTTTGTAGTTGCTCATCTATTTCTCTGATTTTATATATATATATATATATATATATATATATATATATATATATATATATATATATATATATGTACTCCCAACGATTTGCTAAAAAAACATATATGATGAAAAAATGACCTAAACTTAATAATAAAAATAAACATTTTCGTAATTTTTTCTTCTGTCCTTGTTAAAAGGAAAGATTAAAGAATTGTTTTTATTGTTAAGTTAGTTTTTTTTTTACCCTTTTTGGAACCTTTGAAATTTTGATAATTTTTTTTTTTTGTCTCAACATTAGAATGGGAAATTTTAGCGTTCTTTTTTGTAGTGCAGCAGACACTGTTTTTGAAATTCTTGCAAAAATCAAATAATTGTTGGATTAATGACACTTCCAGGACATATTCACAAATAAAAGGAAGTATTTTAGAAAAGTTTCGTTTTTAGAAAATCTTCCCAGAAATATTTTTACATGTTACCCGCAATATTTAATTTTATGAAATTTCGTGAATTTCATTTTGATAGTGCTTCATGTAGATATTAGTTATTGAAGAATTTAAATCATTAATTTCCTTTTGTCAAAAAGAACCCCCAGTTAAAGAAAATCTGTTCTGAATCGTAAAATAAAAAAATGCAATAAAACTACGGCATTATTTAATTAGAAAAGATTTTAATTGCTTTTATGAATAATATATATTACGGACGCGAAGTCTCAAGTCTCAATCGATGAATAATGAATTTTTTCAAGAACAGTTTTCATTTTATAAAAAAATTAATTATAACAATTAATAAAATTTTAAATCATTTAAAATTATGTATTAATTTATAGTGGTTAGGTGTTTTTTAACTTGTTATGTAGTGGTTTCACAGTGGAGGCTTGTATTTGTACTAAGTCAGTCCTAAAATAGGTTCGACGTACAAAACGTTAGGAACTTGATATAATAGGTAATGACGCAGTAATCTAGTTGGGGTGACTGATATTAGGTTGGTGCAAAAATAATGACGTAATAATGTCGTTTTTTGACGTTAAAAAATACGTCAAAAAACGACACCATTAATCATTATTTTTGCACCAACCTAATACTTTAATATTCGACTAACGGTCGTCCGACATCGACTGACTGACCAACTTCGCGACTATATTTAGTCACCCCCCCACGTGGGAATCATGTGGCACAAGGCCGGTTTAACGTTAAACCGGCCCATTGAACCCATATATACCCATTGAACCCGTATAAACGGGTTCAGGGTCGGTTTACCTCCCCGAAAGAGAATCCGCCCTTCGGCGTAGCCTCTTTCGGGTTGCTCCTCGCCTGAAGGCAGAGGGTTCAACCGATCAGCCGGTCGTCCGACCTCAGACTGAACTCAGACTGAGCGAATAGCGACTGACTTGTTACTCTTACTACTCCTACATATTATAGGTGGGAGAGTCTATTAACTATAGAATAGGTGTGTTCCTCTATATAACTGACACTCCTCTCTGATCTTTTGAACATGAATTGAGATTTATTCCTTGTTTTCTCTTTAGGATTTGGTATGAACTTCATTCTAAAGTTTTTTCCTTCTGTTTCACTTCCAGTAGCACCTGACGTCTTGGTGGCATTATCACCTTGCTTGGGGTGGCACCTCTTACATTGTAACCTTCTACTTGGAGTGGTCCTTGAGCCTAGTAAAGAGTAAGCATCATTGTATTGTAAAAGCCTTATGAAAAAATGTCAGAAGACAGGAAGATGAGGGAAAAAACATTAGACAGTTTCTAAACATTTTGGTCAACACTAGTTAACGCTTTCCACTGACATAAAGAGAGCGAATCTGTTGAATCAATTACTACCATCGACTGCCAGGAAAGTTACTTCCCTATGTCAGGCCAGAGATTTTTCTTGTCTCAATGCATCATGCATATTTATAGCTATACAATTCGTCCATGCATTGAATATAGCTGCCATATCCTACTCAATATTCTTGACAACATTCAAAGAAGAGTCTTTGATGTAATCGATTCTGACCAGGCATCTCGACTTCAGTTACTTTCCCACCGACATGACATGTCTTCATTCTGTCTTTTCTACAAATATTTATATAACTGTTCTAATAAGCTTTTTCCTTTAGTGCCTTGACTGCATGAATTTAAACATAATACTAGATTGGCAGTTAGGTCTCACCATTTTACTGTTGAACTAGCTAGATGCAACCATCTCTTCTATTCTAACCGTTTCTTTTCTTGCACTTTTCACCTGTGGAACTACCTCTAGTTTCTTGCTTCCTTGCTAACTACATTCTTAAAAAAATGTTGTACTTGTCAAGTAATTTGTCCTTTATTAAAAAAATGCCAAACATTACAATATCGATAAATCTATGAACATCCCATAAAAACACCCACCTCTGTGTTAAAAATGTTTTCTTGCGATATTTTAAACTAAAAGTAATTTAAGGTTTAATTCACGTTCATTAAGCTTTAAATCAGTTAATCTTACTCAAATAAAGTTTCGGAAACGTATATTTTATTATTTAACGATTTTTAATAAAAAAAAATACGTTGTGTCGACAGATTTGTCAACATGGCCGATTTTAGCGATTCCCACCATCCCCCATTAAAAACAAAAAAATACAAAAATTCCAATCAATTTAAATTCCTTTCATGAGATTCTGACCCTTAGCTATGATTAATTAATAATGAATATGTCATTTTCGTTTATGATCGATTTCATCACGATTTTACTGTTAAACCCTGACAGTAATTATACGTTCTTATTGCTCAAAGTAGAATCCAATAATGTTATAAAAAACCTTGGAGAATTCCAGTAAGATATCTTTAATCATTTCTAAAATACAACGGTTCAGATCTAAATCTAACAATTGGACAATTTTTCTTTTCGTTACACCCGGTATATATATATATATATATATATATATATATATATATATATATATATATATATATATATATATGTACCGGTAGATAACTATCTATCTATCTATCTATCTATCTATCTATCTATCTATATATATATATATATATATATATATATATATATATAGGTAACTATACTCGTCTCGAAAAACCTTCGAAATTTTGATTTGCCAATGATCAAATCAATCCCGAAGGAAAAAAAGGTTTTAAAAAAAGAAAGACTCGGGAACATGAAAGTCTGTCGAAAAAATTCGCACAGATACAGGTTCAAAGCCCAAAGAAAAAAAAAAAAACGATACGAGTAAAAAATTAATTAAAAAGAGCTCAATACAACCGTAGAACAGACCTAGATAAACCCAGTGAGCCAGACAAACCTACCCAGGTTTCACCTAAGCGGATCGTCAGGGAAAGTTTTCACTTTTTCCCTGACGACCCTGAAACCTGGGTAGATTTATCTGGCTCACTAGGTTTAACTATATATATATATATATATATATATATATATATATATATATAGAGAGAGAGAGAGAGAGAGAGAGTTTGCTGTTCCACGGTTTGGACTATTTTACAGTTACACCTGGTATAATATTAATAAAATTAAGCTGTTTTTAAAATGAGAGTGCTACTGATACACATCGAAAAGTAAAAGTGTTCCATGCCATATAAAAAGCCTTATTAAATTATGGGTTAAATTTCTAGTGTACAATGACCGAACAATACTGTTTCAGTTATTTTTGTTTGAAAGCATTAGGATGCTTTATCGTGGCTCCATTGTTCTGTGTGGCATTGTGCACCGGCGAAATATACCACCAAAAAATGTGTGTTTAAAATTACTACATGTTTTTTTTATTGACTCGCTCGGATGGGTGCTTTCCTCTCTCCAGGTCAGTTTGGTTGCCGATTGCATCATATATACACACCGGCCATATTTTTTTCCATCTAATACTTACTAGGGAGAATAAAATTTCCTATTTTCGCACTGCCGCTGGCGACCGCCTAAACATTTCAGAAAAGCACGAAACTGACAGTAGTGGTTGGTCACTGTCCGACAGAAATTTAATTCATAATTGATATATATATATATATATATATATATACACGCTACTAGACCTTGTCTGAATGATTGGATCTCTCTGTATCCTTGGAAACAGTGAATTATGAATTTTTCTGTGCCTTTAAAACTCAGTAAATTTCAAAATTAAGTTACTCCAAAATTCGCTTGAGGATGAAATGGAACTAATGTTTTTAATTTAATTACAAAATTAAATTTGAAGCTTTTAGCTTCCATTTTTGTGTAGCGAAAACATTTAAAATATGGTTAATTTATAATATTAATGCCCTGTAAATTGACATTGAGCACTGTTTTGTAAAAATAAAAATATCAATAAGAACACCGGATTATATATCTTACTGTTCTTTCTTTTTATTTACACACACACACACATCCTGAAAAATTAATTTCGGTTGAGCTCTTTGTGGAGGAAATGTGGGTTTGTAAACAGTGGCTATTACGGATGATATAGCAAGACTCTTCGGCAAAAGCGAATTGAGTCCTGTCGATCACTGTGTGTTTGTCTAAAAATAAATACGCTAAAATTCACCTTCATCCCTGCCGTGCGCCGACGGCTTAGTGGTAGAATCTCCGACTGACGTAACTGCATCGGACAATTGTCTACCTCACAAAATGTTTAATATGTAAAAAGCCACTAAACTAATTCAGTTTCTTTTTTCCAGGTTTTCAGATAAGACGTTTAGCTATCTTGACTCCATTTGCTGTAAGAATCACTGAAGCACCCTTTAAGATATTCAGAACAAGTTGAAATCGTTTTGCGCCAGCCTACTATGTCTTCTCAACTGAGCAATGGTGAGAAGAAAAAGATCATTCATACTCTGGCTTCTAACTTCAAAGTCCATCCTAAGAACCATCAAGAAGTTTTAAAATGAGGGAACAGTCGAGAAGATAACAGGATCATGAGGTCATAACAGCAATGGAAATTATCATTTCACCTTTGAGCTAAATACATTCTTATTAGTCAAAGTAAAGTCCATTAGTGTTATTACAACATTGGAGAATTCTTTTAAGATATCTTTAATCATTTCTGATATACATTAGTTCAAAGCTTAATCTCTTGAGCAATATTGCTGTTGCAAGATTTGGCCAATTTTTTGTTACACCCAGTATATATATACATATATATATATATACTTATTATTCCTAAAAATGGGATATCGAATGACTGATTACCACTCGGAATTTCATGTGTAGGGGCGATGGGTAAATTGTCGCCAAATTATAGTTTTAATTCCGCGCATGCGCATTGTTTTTTTTTGTCGACTGCACAGTATAGTAGGGTCAGTTGGGCACCGTTTCACGGGGGTATTTGTGCGTAAGGAACCAAACGGAAATTGGAACTCGGCTCTTCGGTTAACAATTCCGAACCATTATCCATCTGCACACCCAAGCTTACAGCAGCTGGTATCCCCAACCGGTTACCCATCTAGGTACTGACGGAGCTCGTCATTTCTTAACTTCTGCGAGCGTACCGAAACCTGTTTATAATAAACAGTATTAAATAACATTTACCGGCCTGAATGTCCGAGAAATTTTCATAGAAAATATTCGTTCTTTGACAGGATTCAAACCTGCATCCTATACGGAACCGTCATTTACGCTGACAGAGCATTTACTTAAATACTTGTATCTATAAAAAGAACGTTAAACATAAAAATGTCTTTAATAAATAAATTGTCGGACTTTGTCCATTTCGTAATATATGACGTCATTTGTTTACATTTGATACACCATGAGCAGTTTGGTATTTATTAATCCACCCACGAGGATTAAATGTGGCACAAGGCCGGTTTAATGTGGGTAGCCCGCGAGCCCGTAGGCTCGGCCAAAAATATGACCTTTGAACCCGCCTTGACGAGTTCAGGTCCTGTCTACCTCCCCGAAGGAAACCTTGCCCTTCGGCAAAGCTTCCTCCGAGTTCCTCTCTGCATTAGAGAGTTCGACAGCAGCCAGCCCGGATGATCACAAAGTACAGATACTGCACTTTGATCCTAAACGGGCCGGGCAGCTTATGAATATTCGAGATTCATGGAAGATTGAAGTTTATAAGAAGTAAATTCGACCTTGCCTTCCGAACGCTTCTTTGTAGCCTAACGGTAAGGCACGTCAGCGTAAATGACGGTTCCGTCAAAGAACGAATATTTTCTATGAAAATTTCTCGGACATTCAGGCCGGTAAATGTTATTTAATACTGTTTATTATAAACAGAGCATTTACTTAAATACTTGTATCTATAAAAAGAACGTTAAACATAAAAATGTCTTTAATATATATATATATATATATATATATATATATATATATATATATATATTGGGCTGATGCTTCTATTTGTGTGGTAAAAGGTTGGGAATAGTGGGGAGGAGTCTTTCCGCAAAGATAGTGCAAAAGTCTGCTTAATATGGAAGATCTGAGTTTTCAATGTCGACCGGCAAAGGATTGAACGGTGTCTGCCGAGAATTGATAAGGGAGTGTGTTCTCTAATGTTGACAGTCAAATTCTGCCGCTGTAGAGAAAGGGTATAGTAATTTTAGCCTGCAACCCGGTGACACTGACGCGTAGACAAATAGAAGTAAAATCTAGATATACTATAGACGCACACAGGCGCATGCGCACAAGTAATAAAAAGGCGTAGATACACATGTATCATTTTGCAAACGATAGCATAGCTTTTATGCACCCACTACAAACACAGATATGTTAACTTTAAAATTACTTCAAATTATTTATACAAACGTAACTCATGTCAAAGTGCGGGTAAATGAATACACGATTACACACACACACACACACATATATCTATATATATATATATAGTAAGTGTAATGTTAATATTAGCCTTTCTTTACAATTCAACAGTTGGCATTCATTGACCGAGCAGTTATTATTGCTGTCGGATGAAATTTATAAAATTTTTCTCTTGAAACAATTTTTCAGGAAAATAGATTTCTCATCTCCAGTAGCTGTTATCGCTCTTTTCAGACGGGTTTTATAATACGGAAAATAAAATATAAATTATATTTAAAAAACTCCACATTATAACCAAAAGCGGTTTCTCTCTTCTTTTTAAACCTTTTAAAATCAGGTAATTATAAGATTTTATTGAACTTTTTGAATGTTATTTGGTTGTAAATATAATTACATTTTAAAGTTTTCTTAAAAAAAATTGTAGAAATATTTTTAGCTCTGCCATTGAATCAAATTATACATGCAAACATACAAATGTGCATACATAAACAATTTGAATGAAATTAAAATGGATAATATCCCGGGGTCTAATTTCCCTTTCGATCTGGCAACAACCCAAAATTAGTATCCTCATCTTTGTTATTTCTGCATTAATGTTTTGACGGATATGGTCTCCAGCCTTTCACTGTTGTATATATTGTTATTTCCAAGGAGCATTGTTGTCTTTATGGCATTCTTTTTTTTTTTTTAACAAACTTTTACCTTACACGAGTTAAACAAATTCATTGATATGCATGACAGAATATCTGTTCTCTTAATTACGGATGTAGATTTTTAATTACAAATATTTTTCATCAAGGGCTTTTACTTTCATGGTGGAGTAATGGATAGCGGCTCGGATTGAAGAATCGGAGAGCTGAGTTCGAATTCCAGTCAAATCCAGTTATGAATCCTCTTCTTCTCCCCACAGCTGTGGGGAGAAGAAGAGGATTCTAGGCGATAAATAGCAAGATAGACCAGGTTCTATCGCCTTTGATGGCAACTGGTTTCCCGCAGAAAGAAATGGCAACCTACTGCGGGAAAAAATCTGCCTCGTCAGTCATGTATAGAAAGATACATGATCGCTTAAGCGTGTATGACTGAAGTAGGCATGGTGGAGTAATGGATAGCGGCTCAGATTGAGGAATTGGAGAACCGAGTTCAAATTCCTGTCGAATCCATTACATTCACTTAGGTGCTAATACCCTTGAAGGTATGAATCTTCTTCCCCCACTCCAGCTATGGGTAAAAATGAGTTCTATAGCCTTGGATGGAAACTGGTCTAACACGGAAAGAAATGGCAACCTACTGCGGGAAAAATATGCCAGTCATGTATCTATCGATACATGATAGCCTAAGCGTGTATCACGCATGGCACATAACTGACTACGTTGACGTATTTATATACAACATACCTTTATACTCTTTTAAATATTCTAATTACTTGACGAAATTTCGATATAATAATAACAGTATAGATAATTCATATAATCTAAATTCTTGTACACGCAAACATACATATACTATATATATATAAATATAGAGACGGCTGTAGGGTTGCTGGCATCCCGGGCAAGCTGGCACCCCGGGCAAACTTTTGTACAAGTATTCAACTTAGATTAAATAGCAAAAAATGTTATTCATGTTATATTTAACAGCCCCCACCCCCACGAGGGATGTATGTGGCACAAGGCCGATTTTACCGTGGGTTCTCCGAGCCTGTAGGCTCGGCCAAAAATATTCCCTTAGAACCAAGTATAAACGGGTTCAGGGCTTGTCTACCTTCTCGGATGAAACTTTGCCCTTCGGCAAAGCCTCGTCCGGGTTCCTCTCTGTTCGAGGCAGAGAGTTCGACAATCTGGTCGACTGTTCCAATTCTTATTCATGTTGGCTATCATACGTATAATGGTGGCTTTCAATGAGATTTTAGCATTGTCTGGTCATTTGTTAGTCTACTTCTTGATAACTCCCTAAATATAATGGTACAAGAAATTCACACTAATGGCTGACCAATCGTTGTATGAAAATGGCCATCAACATTTGGGTGGGGTGGTTCCTTCTCCAATTTCTGCAAACTTGACGGTACATATATAATTATTTAAATCCACGCGTAGCTTGCACAGCAGTGTGTGAACTTTTCAACATAGAAACAACATAAAGTTGTCTAAACTTTTAATCAAATGGCAAGAACTAAGCAAGGAAATTAGAAACTGCATGTGACACATACAATTTGAATCATCTGATGGTAAGATATTGGTGAGGTCATTAATACCTGAATTTTATTATGAAGATGTGTCCTCTAGTAATAATTCAAATAAGGAAGTCAAATTTGTGAGTGCCACGAGTGAAATTTCTCATCTAGCCACTTTTTGGTTTTGGGGGCTACGTGGGAGGGTGTTCTGCTTGAACAAGTACAGCTGTCTTTGATTTATGACTAGATCACTTATAAGCTGAGAAAAAGGACACCATAGATAGTACACAGTTATCGATGACATAAGCACAGTTTCAAACCTGACATTTGTAAATAAAAACAAAGTACAGACAACTCTTTACAAATTCAGGGGTCAATTTGATACTGTATTTATATTTTCCACCTTTCTAAAATGATGAAAAAAAAAAAAAAATCAATAGTTCTTTTCATTCTAACAAATGTTGTGGCCTTTCCACGTCTCTGACTTTTTACAATTATTGGGACTGAGAAGTTCTTTATGAAAACTGACTATTTTTTTAGACAAAAAGAATTATTTTAAATAAAGCACCATCGGATATATACAGTTTTAATTAAAGAATTTATTCTTCATTTGACATAAATAATTATTATCCCCACAATAATTGTGCATGTACAAAATACGTCAGAGACGTTTTTAAATAAATTATTTAAAATGTTTAAAAAATTCAGACTATTAACCCATTACCTGCCACGAGCTCCATTTGGTGATCTGTTAAAATTAAACTCACTACATGTTATTCCTTGTATCTACATTGAATTGCTTACATACATTGAATTTGCTGAGAAATATTTTACAACACTTTGCCTTTAAAGTTTTTATTATTAGCCGTAACTAATCATAGAAGACACTTTCTTTTGCAATTTTACATTTCACGAGTTGAAAAATAATGACTATTTTGAAAAGTATTTTTTATTATTTCTAATCAATATTATTTTTTGATGTTTTATACACATATATATTTAATGTTCTAGTTTCTATAAAAATGACAATGGTAACTACTGAAATTAAACATAAGGAATAAATAAACTCTTAAGACACCTGTCTGGGTCAAAAAAATGCGCATTAAAATAATTTGGCAGTTAATGGGTTAAAAATACCTGCGGATATCAATGATATGAGCACGGTTTCGAATTTAATGTTTGCAACGAAGTCCAATAACTCTGTAAAAGTCAGGTATCAGTTTTACACTGTATCGATTTTATGAACAGGATCCCCCTACTAAATCGATAAAAAAAATTATTTTTTTTTATTCTGACAAATGTCGTGGCTTAAGGAAGAGCTACTGAATACTAATCTATAAAAATGATCAAAATTTTCTCCGCTTCTTTTACGAGCGGACCATTTTAAGTAGTTCTAGATTTGAATTCTTGTGACTTGTGACTTGTGACTTTATAAGTCACTATTAAAATAATCTGGACTAACGTAATCAGCTCGCAAGAAGAACATTTATTCAGAAATTAGTAAAGATGGATAATCAAATTTTGTTAGTTTTGTTGCTTGTAGCCCAAGGGCGGTTGTGTAATGGTTAGCGTATCGAAATATGAGGTCGGAAAGCCGAGTTCGAATTCCAGTCGGATTTATTACCTTCACTTACGCGCGAATACCTTTGAGGAAAGGTATAAATCCATCTATTCTCCCCTCCCCCGCCAGCTCTGTGTAAATGAGAGGACAGACTGGGCCCTATAGCTTTGGTTGGAAAGCAGTCTAAGATAATAAAAAAAAAACAAAAAAACAAAAAAAACAAACAAACTTTGAATTCAAATTAACCCGCAGAGGGTTGAGTACTATCAGCTTGCAGACATTCTTACAACTGTTGATTGTCCTCAAGTGATGTGGTTTCTGTTATATCGTAAAGTTCTTTGTTTGTAGCACTACAAACATGTTCATTTACGTGCTAAAGTTTCCAGACGGGCGCTATCGGTGGCGTCATGACAAGGTTTTAGAGGCGACAGCGCTCATTATTGCTGAAGCTTTGCAAAGCAATAAACTCATACCAGAAAGAAGAGCTACCCGCTTCGTTAAAGCAGGTTCAAAGCCGAGTAAGAAGGTTACGGGATCCTATTCACTGTTATCGTCAGCGTCGGATTTGCAAATGCGAGTCGATCTTGGGAAACAATTGAAATTCCCTACACATATATAGTTCTCCAAACTCCGTCCAGACATAATCGTTTATTCGGACGCCACGAAACAGATTATTTTGCTGGAGTTAACTGTCCCATGGGAGGAGGAGCATATGCAAGAGGCATTTGAGAGAAAGTACAGTAAATATCAAGGACGATTGCCGAACTAAAGGATGGCGTATTCATTGTTTCCCTGTCGAGATCGGCTTTAGCGGGCCGTTCGCCGGACAGTCAATGACACGAGCCCTCTACTAGCCTAGGCATAACTGGACAAAAAAGAAGGCGGGCGATTCAAATGATCCTGGAGTCCGTCGAAAAGGCCACCGGGTTGTTGTGGATAAATAGGGCTAATGAGTGGCCGAAAACTACTAAAAACACGGACGTTCCAGTGTAGATGAACATACGTCGTAAATACCACCACTAAATACTTTTAAAGCTTAAAAGTGTATATAGATTTGTATATATGTATGTTAAAATTGTATATATATATATAGATGGCGAAAAACTTCAGAGAAACAATTTTATTCGAGTTGCATGATGGCATTTGTTGCATTCAGTCGCATATTCAATGACTTCATTTTTCTGTTTTAATGGCCTTTCGAGTAGATTTATTTTATTACAAAAAATCTTACAGGTAATTTTTCCTTTTCTTTACTAGCAAGTTTTTTTTTGTAATTACCCACTTTTCGTTTCTGATTTTTTTTGTCGTATTTACTCGTTTTTTCAATCGGTTTCCTGTAAGGATGATTTTCTTTTTAGGAGTAACTTATTTTAACTAAATTTACACGCTATTTTTTCTTTTAACTATTATTCATTATGCAAATAAATGTCTTGATTAGTTTATTTTAAGCAATTTTAGTTATGTTTTTTATCTTAGTTTTTAAACAAATTTCTTCCGTTAATTTGTTGGTAGTAACCTATTTTAACTAAAATTTACACATTATTATTTTTTCTTTTTTAACTAGTATTTAACATGTAGATATTTTGATTAATTTATTTTTTAGCAACACAAGCTCACTAGCCATTACACCACGCCGAGGAGCCCAAGACGAGCCAGTATAATAAATCATATATATATATATATATATATATATATATATATATATATATATATATATATATATATATATATCATATATATCTATATCATATATATATATATATCATATATATATATATATATCATATATATATCATATATATATATCATATTTATATATCATATATATATATCATATATATATATATCATATATATATATCATATATATATATATATCATATATATATATCATATATATATATATCATATATATACATCATATATATATATCATATATATATATATCATATATATCATTATATATATATATAATATATATCATATATATATATATCATATATACATATATATATATCATATATATGTATATATCATATATATATATCATATATATATATATCATATATATATCATATATATATATCATATATATATATCATATATATATATCATATATATATATCATATACATATCATATATATATATCATATATATATATATCATATATATATATCATATATATATCATATATATATATATATATATATATATATATCATATATATATATATCATATATATATATCATATATATATCATATATATATATATCATATATATATATATCATATATATATATCATATATATATATATATCATATATATATCATATATATATATCATATATATATATCATATATATATCATATATATATATCATATATATATATATCATATATATATATATCATATATATATATCATATATATATATCATATATATATCATATATATATATCATATATATATATATCATATATATATATATATACATATATATATCATATATATATATATCATATATATATATATATCATATATATATGTATATCATATATATATCATATATATATCATATATATATATATATAAATATCATATATATATATATATATATATATATATATATATATATATATATATATATATATATACACCTAGTGAGCCAGACAAACCTACCTAGGTTTCACCTAAATGGATCGTCAGGGAAAGTTCAAAAACCGAACTTTCCCTGACGAACCGTTTAGGTGAAACCTGGGTAGGTTTGTCTGGCTCACTAGGTTTATCTAGGTCTGCTCTACGGTTGTATTGAGCTCTTTTGTTAGTTAGTTGTTTACTCGTATCGGGGTTTTTTCTTTGGGCTTCAGACTTGCATCTGTGCGATTTTTTTCGGCAGTAGTTCATGTTTGTAGCTCTTTCTTTTTTTAAAAACCTTTTTTTCCCTCGAGATTGATTTGATTATTGGCAAATAAAAAATTCGAGGGTTTTTCGATACGAGTCTAGTTATCTATCTATCTATCTATCTATCTACCTATCTATCTATCTATCTATCTATCTATCTATCTATCTATCTATATGTATGTTTAGTTTCTTCTCTTCTTCCAAAAAACAAAAAACCCAGACTTGGCCGCATGTAGGAAGATCAGTACAACCAAGCAACACCGGATCTACAACATCGAATAGCCCAAGTGAAGTCTTGATTATTTGCCGTTTTCTGGGGGAATTTATATAAAGCACGTCGTAAAGCTAGTACCAAATTTTATTCTGGTTGTGGTCCGAATACTGATCATATTCGGTCGGGTCGCCCATCGAAGAAGTCTGTTGTTTATTTAGACCCGAAACTTCTAGTGACATGGGAGCAATAACACTGACGACGCACATAGATTTGGCACTTAAAGGTGTATTTTTAATATCTTCTCTTGATATGCCTTGTGAGTATCAAATTCTCCTTTCCTCAAGATGTGTCATAAAAATTCCAGCTGTCTAGGTCTGAGCCGAAGTAAAAATGTCTTTATTTCTGTTTTCTTTAAAACCCCTTTGTTAGTCACGTTTTCCGTCCATGGTATTATCAATATTATTCTGTAGAACCACATTTCTGTTTCTCCTTCATCTGAAAGGAAATTGTCCAGAAGTAAAATGAAAAAAGTGTCGGAATGGTTGCACAGCAAATCAGCAATCTTTTTGTTTCTAACGTCGTGAGAGATTATTTTAGATTTGAGCACCAGGGATTCTTGTAGACGGTGGTAATTCAAGATTTGACTTAAAAAACGAAAAAAGCACAGGCAAAACCGAAGTGGTCGTTTTGTGAAATAGAATAGGTCGGGTATTTGAGTTTGGCTGACGTCTGTAAAAGTAAAGGTCAAAGTTGAGGGTATCTGCGTGAAGTAAAATAAAATCCGTCCCGAACAGTTCGCGAAATAACAAGTGTGTTTTTTTTTCTGAGTTGCTTTCATCCGCGAAGAATTCTTTTGTAAATACGTTTTATCTAGCGAAGAATCGTCCCGCACATCGAATGCGAAACAGAAGCGGAGGTGAAGAAAAACCCTGGGAAGGAAGAAAATGCCGAAGGAAACTTGAGAAGATAGAGACGAATAAAGAAGAAGAAAAAAAAAAGCATTTACACACGGAAGAACAACTAAGAAAAAAATAAACAAAAAACACAAAAAATGTGAGGAATAATAAAAATAAATTACCTCAGTTCTTCAGAGAACGACACACGCACATACACACATATTACACACAAACACAAACATGGTAATAATAATATCAACCGTTTCCTTATATGAAAAGATTTTGTATTCATCGACTGTGCAGCCACTTCTGATCAGAATGATCCTTTCTACCCACCCTGTTCCTTTGACTGGGATCAAAGTTTAGTATCTGTTCTCATCTCTAATACTAATCGTAATATTAGTCATTTCCTTACATGAAAAGATTTGGTATTCATCGACTGTGCAGCCACCTTCTGATCAGATGGATCCTTTCTTCCCACCCTGTTCCTTTGACTGGGATCAAAGTTTAGTATCTGTTCTCATCTCTAATGCTAATCGTAATATTAGTCATTTCTTTACATGAAAAGATTTGGTATTCATCGACTGTGCAGCCTCTTCTGATCAGATGGATCCTTTCTTCCCACCCTGTTCCTTTGACTGGGATCAAAGTTTAGTATCTGTTCTCATCTCTAATACTAATCATGATATTAGTCATTTCCTTATATGAAAAGACTTACTATTTATTGACTGAGCAGCCACTTCTGCTCAAATTGATCCTGTCTTCCCACCCTGTTCCTGGGACTGGGATCAAAGTTTAGTATCTGTTTTCATCTCTGATGCTAATTGTAAATTTTAACCGTTTCCCTGTAAGAAATCATACGGCATTCATTGACTGTGCAACTATTGCTGCTGGCCTGTTGAAATTTATAAACTTTTTCTTAAAACAATTTTTCAGGAAAATAGGTTTCTCATTTTTGCTGTTTTTCTTTTTCAAATATTAATGGGAATTTCTTTTGTTTGATGTGGGGTGGAATGTTAACATCTTGGTTACGTCATTATTTTCTTTTCAAGTTATCTGTGCTATCCATTTTAGCTGTTGCGGCTGTTGTTAGTCCTCAAGTGACGTAGTTTCTGCTATCTCGTACAGTTCTTTCTTTGTGTCTCTGTAGCACCTGTTCACAATGTTCGGCAAATGACAGTCTTCACTAGGACTTACACGCTTGACTCGCTTGGAGTCATTTTAACCACTGATCTGTGAATGCGATTGTATAAAACTGGTAGTTTAGATATTTCCAAACGAGTTTGGCGCTATACATCCCACCCATATGAAAGTCTCAATCATTATTATTATTTTTTCTACTAGTAGTGTTACTCCCGAGATTTGGGTTAATGTTTTCGTTTTGTAGCAATATGCTGTGTTGTGTGAAACTACCATTCAGCCTATTCTGCTTCCTTATTTCCTATATTAATTTTATTACAACTGATCCCCACATTTAACCCTAGAACACTAACCATCGTTTAAAGTTACACCACTACTAACCATGGGTATATCATACCCGATTTTGAAAATATCCAAAAAAAAAAAAAAAAAAAGAAATATTAAATATAAATCTTTATTTGAAATATTTTACATGCAGGCACTTCAAACTTTGTACTTTGAGTTAACATTAATAGGAACTGAAAAACATTATTCAGGTAAGAAAATCAGGTACTAAAAATTGTAATTAAAAATAGGAAAATTGGCACTGGGTACTATATACGCATAGTTAGTGTCCCAGGGTTAAAGTAACCATGACAACGGAATTGAATAAAAGAAAACACCCAACCGCACAAAGACAAAAGTAGACCCCAGATTCACCATTTCCTTACACCAATGTGAGGGCGGAAACTTCCAAATTTCCAGAGGTTGAACTCGACGTCAAACCTGACTTTTTATCCCATATTGAAACTAGTATCCACCCATCTATCCCAGTAAAGGAACTAGCAATCCCGGTCTACTCGCCCATTACAGTAAAACACGGCCATCGAAGTTGTCACGGCTACGAACACATATCTCTCTCTCTCTTGTTCCTGTAACGGCATTCACCCGGGGTGGGTTGAACCGGCTCTAATATTGGAGTTTCATGGGAATTTGGAATTCACAAGCGGTCCCCAAACCCGCATGTATAGCACATGAGATTTGATTATAGTGGTGAAGGTTTCGTGCAGGACCATCCACACTTTTTGAAGGGCCGAATACAGAGACCTGGTGCACTACGTACCAAAAGTTTTCCTTCTCCTAGACCAGTTGCCCTCCAAGGCTATAGAACCCAGTCTGTCCTACTATTTACCTATAGCTGGAGGGAGAAGAAGAGGATTCACACCTTTCCCAAGGGTATTAGCACGTAAGTGAATGTAATGGATTCGATTAGAATTCGAACTCGGCTCTCCGATTCCTCAATCCAAGCCGCTATCCATTACTCCGTGCCTCCTACGAACTCATATAACAAATATAGTTACATATATATATATATATATATATATATATATATATATATATATATATATATATATATATATATATATATATATATATATATATATATATATATATATATATATATATATATATATATATATATATATATATATATATATATATATATATATATATATATATATATATATATATATATATATATATATATATATATATATATATATATATATATATATATATATATATATATATATATATATATATATATATATATATATATATATATATATATATATATATATATATATATATATATATATATATATATATAGAGAGAGAGAGAGAGAGAGAGAGAGAGAGAGAGAGAGAGAGACGTGACCGTTCGCTTTCTGACCATGATACCCGGGTTTGAATCTCACCATGCTCAATTATCTATCTATCTATCTATCTATCTATCTATCTATATATATATATAGATAGATAGATAGATAGAGAGAGAGACGTGACCGTTCGCTTTCTGACCATGATAACCGGGTTTGAATCTCACCATGCTCAATTAGTCAGGAAAGTGACTGCGTCATGCCATCGGACTGGAGGAGGTGATACCAGTGTCTAGCACCTTTGGAAAGTGTCTGAAAACCATACCACGGGCTGGCGCAAGCTTTGTGAGTGAAATTGGGTCGACTTAACCCGTCGATGGCTGTGCTAGCACGAAGTCACAAGTCATCGTGACCGAGGGTTTGACCGCGCCGGCTTTGTTCAGATTGTTGAGCACGATAGATGACACGCTTCTCTCCCAGAAACTGTGAATAAGGTCTGCTCAGCATAGTTGCCGTATGAAACACAGGTGGACTGTGGGTGTTGAACAAACTCAAAATGCGCCTGAGCAAGCGTCTACAATAGGGAATAGCTAGCCACCCTAGTTGAAGGGTATCCACTAATATGAGTGGCCAGCCTTTAATGATATATATATATATATATATATATATATATATTAAGCGACAGAGAAAAATAATTCTAGACTTTGGGACTGCTTTTAAATCTATCTATCTATTGAGTCGAAATAGACAAAAACACACACATATACCCCCCCCCTATATATATATATATATATATATATATATATATATATATTTATATATATATATATATCTGAGAGAGAGAGAGTGTCCAAATTGACTTCTCTTGGCACAGGAAATTGTTCCATTTTTTGACTTATTCGATCGTGCTTTTGTGCTAATCCGAACCTGAGAGAATTTAAAACTAATTCGTCACTAAACCCATTTATATGGAGAATCCTTTGCACAAAGGCCCTTTTTATCGATCGAACTTCGTCCTTAAGTAAAAGTCAAACTACACTCAAGGATGCCGTGAGGTTCCCCTAACAACCCAATTTGAATACTTAGAAATACTTCTACGAATATTACAATCCAATAAGTTCTCGACCTGACATGTTTTTATAGAAGTATTTACTAAGCTCATTGATGTCTGGCACATGGTAATGATATTTAGGCACCCATTGATTAATGTACTCACTAAATTCTCTGTGCAACTCGCTAGCTAAGCACAATTCTAAATACGACACAAAAAAAACAAAAACAAAAGAAAAAAACAAAAAAAAACAAACCCCAAACAATGTAATGAGCTTATCTAGTTAATTAGTCAGAGTAATGCTAACCATTGAGATGTGCGCTGTGAAGTAATGGTTATCGCTTCGGAATGAGAAATCAGAGAGCCGAGTTCAAATTCTGGTCGCGTTCGTTGCATTCATTTACACGCAAATACTCTTCTTGGGAAAATTATGAGTTCGTCTCTAACCCCCCTCCCCCCAGCTATTGATTGAATAACAGGCTGGGTTTTGTAAGCTTTGGTTGGCAACCAGTCCACCGCAGAAAGAAACCACAGCCTACTGCGGGAATATCTTCTACACGTATATGTCTATATTTCTGAGATGAGGTATTATATACACTACTTACACTGTTCGGACTATCATCCTCATCTTTAGTTGCTGGTAGGACTTTTCAATTTGTCTCCATATTTTCAGTGTATCGGTTCCGTACTGATCCTTCAGTATCTGTCTATATTTCTGAGATGAGGTATTATGTACACTATTTACGTTGTTCTGACTATCGTCCTCATCTTTGTTGCCATATTTATCACAACGTTTCGGCCGTTGTACGCTTCGGCCTTCTGCAGGTGTTTGGAATTCCGAACTAAGCAGTGGATAAAGGCGTTAGTTAAATCCAGTGACAGGACCTAAAGAATGTGAGTTCAATACCTGGTTAAGGCAGTGGAGAACTTGGAGAGGAGAATTAACAGGAGATAAATGATAACTGACATCCATTAGACATGGCACGTGGAACTA
This sequence comes from Acanthosepion lycidas, assembly GCA_963932145.1. Lineage (NCBI taxonomy): Eukaryota > Metazoa > Mollusca > Cephalopoda > Sepiida > Sepiidae > Acanthosepion > Acanthosepion lycidas. Next base: position 14,145,095 of record OZ010597.1, read on the forward strand.
GAACAGTCTACCTCAGCGAGTGAAATAAATGGTTCAGTTCAACATTCCAACTACCTGAAGAAGGCCGGAGCGTACAACGGCCGAAACTTTGCGATAAATATGGCAACAAAATGAGGACGATAGTCCGAACAATATAAATAGTATATCTTCTGTCCGGTCTGAAACTACAGTCTACTGTGGGAATATCTTCTGCCCGTATCTGTCTATATTTCATGAATCGAAAGAGACATGATCACCCAAGCTGGTATCACGTATGGCACTTTTTTTAAAAATCGGTATTACCCCATGCAAAGCAGTAAAGCTACTAAGACACAAGGGGTTACAGGGTGGGAAAAAATTAGGAACAGAAACATTGATAATGAGCGGGAAGAGGAAAGACTAATCAGGTGTACAGTAGATAGCGATCGACATTGCATTTAAATTTCTGGAGATTAAAGTTAGCTGGAAAGCATGGAGCCTGAAGAGAGTTCCACAAGGGAGAAGTGTGAGAAAAAAACTGTTACCATAGAATTTACGGTTACATCTAGCCAGTTCAACTGTAAATTGATCAGCTCTTGACACCAGTCTAATACTGCGCTTAAATTCGAAAAGTCTAGACACCGTAGCGAAGAGCTCATCCAAACAATTACCACGAAAGTATGTATAGAAAAGATAAAGGCCGGCAACTTTACGGCGGCGTGAAAGTGACTGAAGCCGATACGTCAGAACAGGACCAATAATATTGCTGATTCTTCTTTGGATTTTATCAAGGGTCTCACGGTTAACTGACTGACAGACTAAATGGCAACCAAGTATGAATTAACTTAATTACATTGGCGAATAACCTGGGAGCTCGTTTACCATTGCTTTGAGTTCAGTTTGTTCATTGCTTTGTGTTCAGTTTGTTCATGGAAAAACAATAAGTAAAAAATAAAATAAAAATGTCAATAGAGTAATAATTTGTTTGTTTTGTTATGTTTTACAGTATATCAACCTCAATGGGTTATTTCATGCCGACAACTTTTTTTTTCTGGTAATATTTTGTTTTGTCAAAAATCTATTTCTGGTAATATTTTTTTCCTCAGAAATGTATAGCTGGTAATATTATTTTAAAAGATGTATTGCTGGTAATATATTTTTTTCAAAAACGTATTGCTGGTAATAGTTTTATTTTCAAAAATATATTGCTGGTAATAATTTTTCTTCAAAAATTTATTTCTAGTAATAATTTTTTTACAAAGTATTTTTGGTATTAAAACCTATTTTTACACTTTTATAATTCTTTTTACCTCAGTTTCGATGTTAACTATTTGCTCATACGTGGGATCCTAACAGGTACGACCACACCGGGTCAGGGTGGACCTGGGAACGCCAGCAATTAAGAGGGGGTTCCACGCTCCTCGAAACCTCCTGATCAAAGGCCTTGCTGTTGAACGTAGTTTATCGTTATACCCAGAACGCAGATGTAGTTTGTCTTCATAGCCAGGACGCGGATGTAGTTTGTCTTCATACTTAGGACGCGGATGTAGTTTGTCTTCATACTTAGGACGCGGATGTAGTTTGTCTTCATACCTAGGACGCGGATGTAGTTTATTGTCCTACTTAGGACTCTAGAGTAATAATGTAAAATTGTTTCTCAAATGAATAGAATAAGGAAATACAGAAAGGCTCAAAAACTCTTAAACATTTCTCTAACTTGTCTCTTTCTCTTAGTTTGATCAAACACGCCGATGCCAACTTCGCCTGTAAAATCCATCACTTTCTCATGAGTCGAAACATCGAGATGCAATAAAAAAGCAACATCTTTCTCTACACTTACCTATATCGTTTGTAAATACCGAAACTTTGATAATGAGTCAAAATATCAAGGACCAGTGAAATATTCCCATTTTTCTACACTCGTCGCTTTTCATATATATATATATATATATATATATATATATATATATATATATATATATATATATATATATATATATATATATAAGCAAAAGAAGAGCGAACAATTTTGTCCAGTCGCACAACACCGTTTACGCATACGCAAGTGATGAGATTGGTCCACTACAAGCCGTTACAGTACTATTTGAATATTAATCCTGGATATGACGATAAACTACATCCGGTAGATAGACATCTGGTCAGGAGATTGGACGTTTTATGGATAGTGGAACCGCCTCTTAATTGCTATTGCTTCCAGGTCTACTCTGAGTCGGGGTAGTAGCTCCTGTTAGCGTCCAAGCTATGGGAAAATAGTGACATCCTCAGTAAAAACAATCCATTTTCATAGTAAAAATACCAGCAATACATTTTTATATAAAAAACATAACCGACAAAACCTAACCAGCAATACATTTCATCTGTAATTGAAGGCATACAATTGCGTTCAAAATATATTTAGTTGAAGCCAGAAAATTGTGTTCAAAATATTAAGATTTCGTTATTAAGTAACCCAATGTAGTTGATATGCCGCTAAACAAAATCAACCAACTAAAAAATCTCACAGATGAAGAAAAGATTTGAATAGGGTTCTACAGAAGGATCTTGAGGATTCTATGGATGGCACAGGTTAGCAACGAGGAAGTTGTAAGAAAAAATGAAACGAAAAGGACGTTTATACTTACAATCAAAAAGACAGTTGAAATTTCTCGGGCACATAATGAAGAAAGAAGGCTTGGAGAATTTGGCACTCACAGGATATATTGACGGCATCAGGGACAGAGGAAAACGCACCTAACGACCATGTGTAAATGGAGGCCAGACCAGGGACTGGAAGTGATTGTGAAAAAAACAATTCTTACTACAAAGGATAGGAAGTTGTGGAGAGCCATGATAGTCCACGTCTATAATGGACAAAGTATATAGAATAATAATAAGATTCACTGTCTCGTCAGACTAGCTTACAATCATTTGGT
>OZ010597.1:14152985-14210485 GCA_963932145.1 Acanthosepion lycidas
TTGTAATAAATATGGCGACAAAGATGAGGACTATAGTCCGAATAATGTAAATAATGTACATAATATCTCATCTCAGAAATATAGACAGATACTGAAAGACCGAAACGTTGTAATAAATATGGCGACAAAGATGTGGACTATAGTCCGAATAATGTAAATAGTGTACATGATACCTCATCTAAGATATATAGAGAGATACTGAAAGGCCGAAACCTTGTAATAAATATGGCTACAAAGATGAGGACAATATTCCGAATAATTTAGATAGTGTACATAATACCTCATCTAAGATATATAGAGAGATACTGAAAGGCCGAAACCTTGTAATAAATATGGCTACAAAGATGAGGACAATATTCCGAATAATTTAGATAGTGTACATAATACCTCATCTCAGAAACATAGACAGATACAGAAGCGCCGAAACGTTGTAATAAATATGGAGACAAAGATGAGGACAATAGTCCGAATAATGTAAATAATTTACATAATACCTCATCTCAGAAATATAGACAGATACTGAAAGGCCGAAACGTTGTAATAAATATGGCAACAAAGATGAGGACAATAGTCCGAATAATGTAAATAATGTACATAATACCTCATCTCAGAAATATAGGAAGATACGGAAAGGCCGAAACGTTGTAATAAATATGGCAACAAAGATGAGGACAATAGTCCGAATAATGTAAATAATTTACATAATACCTCATCTCAGAAATATAGACAGATACTGAAAGGCCGAAACGTTGTAATAAATATGGCAACAAAGATGAGGACAATACTCCGAATAATGTAAATAATTTACATAATACCTCATCTCAGAAATATAGACAGATACTGAAAGGCCGAAACGTTGTAATAAATATGGCAACAAAGATGAGGACAATACTCCGAATAATGTAAATAATTTACATAATACCTCATCTCAGAAATATAGACAGATACTGAAAGGCCGAAACGTTGTAATAAATATGGCAACAAAGATGAGGACAATACTCCGAATAATGTAAATAATGTACATAATACCTTATCTCAGAAATATAGGAAGATACGGAAAGGCCGAAATGTTGTAATAAATATGGCGACAAAGATGAGGACAATAGTCACAATAATGTAAATAATGTAAAACTTCTCTGCTGTTTACATTCTCCGTCAATGGTATTTTCAGCATCCTTTCTGTACAACCTGATTTCTTGCCCAGTTCTTTTCTTTTCTATCCGTATAAAGACGGTTTGTTCGCAATAAATTTTTCGGATATTTCCAGAATAAATTGTCCTAAAAGTTCAAATAGTTCATCTGTCGTACCTTATCAAATCTTCTTTTATGCGTTGTGTTCCTTCAAGATATGCACGAAGATGACTCTCCACAACTTCTCATCTATCATAGCATTAATTCTTACTATCCTTCTCTGTCCATTTTCTTTCAATCCTTTTATACAAGCACGTTAAATATGTACTGTTAGTAATATTTTTATATAAAAATGTATTGTTGTCAATTTTACTATATATATGTATTGTTAGTAATATTTTTATATAAAATGTATTGTTGGTAATATTGTTTTCATATCAAAATATATTTTTTATACTTTCATAGCTTTTTTGTTTAGAAGTTTTCTATTTGCTCATAGCTGGGACCCTAGCAGGCGCTACTATCCCGGGTCAAGCTGGACTTGGGAACAAAAGAAATTAAGAGCTGGTTCGATGCTCTTTACCCAACGCAATCCCAATCAGAAACCTTGCTGCTGGATGTAGTTTATCGTCATGCCCAGGACTTATTCACATCTCTTTTCACATCTGTTCGTATTCACATCTGCTTTTTTTTAATGTCGCGAAATGAAACACAGGTATATTTGGTTTTGCTTGTTTCCCTTTAAGCTTACAACTAAGACGGTTTCTATTCCTATACATCCAGCGTATAACGTTTCATGAAGTATTTAAATTTGAGGAAGAAAGATATTTTCGTCTTAGTCTCGAACTAAAAACGCAAATATCACACTTCAAAGGATTCTTTTTTTTCTGTAAGAGACGCGTCTAACCATTTATATGCCTAGTATTTAGAAAAGGATGTATTTTCTTTTTATCTTTTTTTTTCTGTTATTTATTTTTTTTTTTGTAATCCTGGGAAAACAGCAAGATTTTTCTACCATCTTAGTTTATTTTGAAAGCAGCTCTTTTCCAGAAATTCTGGAGACGAAGACTGAAATAAATCGTAACAGAAGCAAATAGAATTACAATCAGAAACAATACTTTGATTTGCACACTTCACTTTGACAATCCTATAGAGTAAGAATGAAATTTTAGACAAAAAATGCATAATGATTGGCAAGTAATAACATTTGAAAGGAAACAAAAGATGTTTGTTTTGAAACGAGAAAGAAAAAAAAAAAACAGGAAATTTTATTTGAACTTATCCGTTAGAAGATTGTCTTTATCCAGAGATATGTCCGGATTAGAAGATATATATTTTTAAATCAATTCAACCCAAGTAAGGCGATAATGCCACTAAGACGCAAGGGGCTACTGGGAGTGAAAGAGAAAGAAAATACTTTAGAAGGAACTGGAAACCCAATCCTAAACAGAGAACAAGGGATAAATCTTTATTCCTTTTCAAAAGAACGGGGTGGAGTATGAACCGGGCGATAGGCGAACTATTTACCCATATTGAGGAGAAAGAAAATAAAATAACAACGTTAGTAAATAAAATATTTATATTTTAAATATTTATCGTTGTTTACCTGAAATTACTCCAATTTGTTTGCTAGAGGAATTCTCTTAAGACCCGTTATGTGGAGCGTGATATAAAGCAGTACAAAAAAAAAAAAAAAAAAGAAAAAAAGAAAAAGAAAGAAATACTTAAACCATGGTTTCCATCTTTTTTCTTCAACCACTGCATACTGTAGGCACTTAATCCCAAGACAGATCACGTGTTTTATTCAATACACTACAATATCACCTGTTGGAAAATAGTCCTGTCTATGACGATAAACTACATCCGGCAGCAAGGTTTCAAATCGAGAGATTGGAAGTTTTGATGAGCGTGGGACCATTAATTACTGCAGTTTTCAGGTTTACCATGATCCAGAGTTGTATCATCTGTTAGGGTCTCAGCAATGGACACATAGTGAATCCTCAAATAAAAGCAAAACACCATGAAAGTTTTAAAATACCAGCAATACATTTTTCTATAAAAAAATACCAACAATAGTTTATAGCAAAATGACCAATACATTTTTTCTGTTGTTGAAGGTGCATAATTTTGTTCAAAATATTTAGATTTCGGTATTAAATAACCCATAGAGATGTTGATATGCCGCTAATCAAAACTAGGCGATAAACCAGTTGAAAAAAAATAAAAGAAAAACTCATGCGAACACAATAATATCTTTACTATAACCTATCATATATATATATATATATATATATATATATATATATATATATATATATATATATATATATCCATTCAACACAAGATCTCTGTTCAGTAAACGAGACAACAACACTAAAAACTGATGACTCCCTTAACAAAACTGGTAACTTGATGTCATTACAAGTTTTTCAAAAAACCCTATCTTCAATCACTTTCCCCGACACAGAACAAGATGATTACTTCGTTGAAGAATGAATTTCCCTTGTATGAGTTATGTTACATTATATATATATATATGTGTGTGTGTGTGTGTAGATATGTATATATATGTGTGTGTGTGTGTGTGTGTGTGTATATGTATGTATATATATATGTGTGTTTGTGTGTGTATATATATATATATATGTATGTTTGTGTGTGTATGTATATATATATGTGTGTGTGTATTTGTGTATATGTATATATATATATATGTGTGTGTGTGTGTGTATGTATATATATGTATATTATATATATATATGTGTGTGTGTATATGTATATATATATATTATATATATATATACATATATATATATACATATTATATATATATATATATATTCAATTTCAATAAAGGTGCAATTAATTTACAAATTCATGAATTATTGATACATAAAACAAATACAAAGGTTAATGATTTAAATGGCGAGAAATCCATCTTCGCAAACAATTCAAATAATATACAAAAACCCCGAACCTGTTTATGAATGAAAAGATCCTGTTTTATAAATTTCCGTTGCATTAGATCTTTTTATTTTACAAGCTTTCGTCTGTTCCTACAGACATCCTCAGGCATGAAATAGATTGTGTTCTTATTTATACTCTCAGTAATAAGTGGACAAACGAAAACAGGGTTGTAATCAGATGAGAATGCTATGAGAAATGTGCTATTGCTTTGGAACGTGCAGTCGCAACGCTGAGTTTGAATTTAAATTTTAAGGTTCTGCGTTTATATATATATATATATATATATATATATATATATATATATATATATATATATATATATATATATATAACAAACTGTCATTATTGTTTTGTCCGTGTATTTATTAATATATTGTAATGTAATAGTCATCTTTGATGATGGCTTATGTATGTATGTATAGTTATCCCCAGATAGACTGTGTCGCTGTATCACAGCTCATCAGTGTGGCTAGACATTCGAATGCTTAAAGCCGGGATCGAAAATCGACCGATTTGACAGTCATTTGATAGTCATCTTACCCCTAGGCTATCGATGCACGGCAAAGAAGGGAAATTTTTAACGCATTATATACGTGATATATAAATGCTATTCCTTTCGCAATAGCGCTCAATTCGTACAAAGAGCGATACGTTAAAGCAGTAAACCGTTGTAACAACAACAATAGGCTAGTTTAGGCACTTTTGTTTTTTAGTTTTCTTTACGTCAAGTAAACTTAGCTCGTTGACTTGCTCGATTATGAAGCATACCATATGAAGTTTGTCCTGAATAGTCCTGCCCTTCACAGCACGTCTGTTCGGAACCAAGCGGACTAGAGAGGACAGTCTGCAAAGGGTTCCTTGGCTAAAATCTTTTACTCTGTATTTAATATCATTAAAGACCGAAAGTTACCTGTGCCATCCCCACCGTTCTTGTCCTTGCGTTGTAACTTGATCCCATCCCTGGGGAAGCGTTGAGGTATAGACCCCTGCTTCAACCAGTTGTTGAAAATCAGCGCCAGCAAAGGAACAAAAACGCGCGACTGCCTCAAGTACACTTCGTTGGGTAGACCTAATCCCGAAGTTTTGTCACGGCCAACCAGCTTCATCGCTTCCCAGATCTCCTGCGCTGGGATCCTCGCATCCAGTCGCCTCATGGCGGAGAAAGTCGGCCAAATAGGTGTCGAACTAAATAAATACTCAGACAGGGCTCCCTGGTGAACAGATCCTGAGAGAAGACACGAAACGCCACACATATGCCGTGTTTATAGTCACGGTCCGATTATCCGGCAATGTGACGCACGAGACGTCGACGAAATGTATTCCTAACTTCCTCTATCCTATCGAATGCATTTGACTGATCTAAATTGATCAGTGCGGCTTCACTGTCGACTTGCTCGATGAGCAAGCGTACCAAATGAATGTTGTCCTGAATATTCGCTATCCTTCACAGCATAAGTCTGTTCAGAGCCTATCCAACTAGACAGGACAGTCTGCAAACGACTTGGCTAAAATCTTCAACCCTGTATTTAATATTGTCAAAGGACGAAAGTTAGCAATCCCATCCTCACCGTTCTCGTTTTTGCCTAGTGACTTGATCACAGGCCGCTTCTTCATGCAATTGTTGAAAATCAGTCCCAGCAAGTAAACAAGAACGGGTGACATCCTCAAGTACATTTCGTAAGCAAGGTCATCTAAACTGGGCGTTTTGTCCCCGTCAACCAGCTTTAACGCTTCCCAGATCTCAGACTCTATGACGGGACCCTCGCACTCAGCAGCTTCAGTCGCCTCGAGGCGGGGAATGCAAAATAGGCATCAAACTGTTCAGGTCTCAGACAGGGCTCCCTGGTGGAAAGATTCTGAAAGTCCGCGTTTGTAGCTACGGTCAGCTTTTCCGGCAATGTGACGCACTCGATATACTTATTGGATGCATTTCTAACTTACTCCACGCGGAGACATTCTTTTTTAACCTAGCCCTAACTATAAGAGATTGATTCTTCTAGGGGCCAGCTTCGCCCTAGTTTAGGCTACCTCCCTACTATCACAGGATTTAATCGCCCAATCAACTTTTGCTTTGCATGCTGTTTTCGCTGATGATCTAGCTAGATTAGGTCGGCGACAATAATCAGCAGCAAGCGACCTAACTTTGTATCTTGATATATCCCACAACTTATCCCCAACCACAGCCCCGTCAATTCATTTTGTATCATTAGTAGCAGCTGGTCCTGGAAATTTCGCTCACCAAATAATGATGTGTTCAATTCCCAGTAGCCAGCCATCCTAACCTTAGGCTTCTCTAAGTTATAACGAACCCGGACGAGCCTATGATTCGAGTAAACTATAGAGTAGAAACTTCAATAACCTAATAGCCCTACATCGATTCTCTTAACTAGAACCCGTTCAAGGTAGATAGAACGTACCACTGAAGCAGAGTTGCCCCTATTAGCCCAAGTCCTCATTACATCCCGAGGCTTCACACCCGGGTTGTTAGTACCCGATCTTTCCCCTATACGAATTATATCTGAGCCAAAACTAGCCGATGAGATGTCGTCAAAAACGGCTCGATCTGCCGAAACAAATCAGGCAGACTTCTTCTTTATGATAACATTCAGCACGCAAAGCATACCCGCCGGATCTGCGAAGACAAAAGTGCACACCGCATTCAAAGACTTGCTCACTGGCCAGGAAACACCTCGAGAGTGTCCATCAAAACATGCTGAATAGAGGACAAACCTCGTCGAAAGAATGCATTCACAGTCACAAATTGAAAACCAGGTCTCCATTATATAATATACATCCACCCCGAGATGCTGAACATCGTGAGTGAGCCTCGCCCTGCGAGACTCCGACCTCAGGTCAGGTCATTGAAACTAGCTAACCAGAGTGCCATTATCAGTTCGATTAGGATTGAGGATCCATATCAAACATGGCCGTGGTGAGGACTCCAACGGTCATTGACCCATGGCCCATCTCATTTTTGATGGCGCCATCAAGAGACAGGCCACCAATGTCCCATGGGAATGTTAACTTTAGGGCTCTGTAAAGGGGGGAGTGAACTAAAAACGGGGGCCTCCTTGAACAAAACAGATTTAACTTTTTGACATTGTCGTCATTAAAAACGGCCAGAATGTAGTAAATGTGTCATTCTCTTTTTCCATATTTGTTGGGATTCTTGTCCTGATCGAACCACAGTTAAAACCCTTTTAGCGTTTGGGAAGGTTTTTGAATTTTTCACATCATTGGAGTTGACTTTCTTAATGTTCAATAGATATTTTAAGTTCTTTATCTTTCTTGTTTGCCTTTTTCGCTTGCTCCTTCGACACTCGGCACACACCTTGCCCAGTGTTCAAATTGGTTTCGATTTCATTTTCTTCTTTGAAGAAGATTATGTAGTGGCAGATAAAAGGTCTTTACCGCCTTTTTTGTTGATTCGATTTCTTTTGGGGTGAATTTATGTGTGTATGTGTTGGCTGAAGGTGCTAATTTCATCTTAGCTGGTGATTTAGATGAAGAAGCCTTTTTGAGGGTGATCATCTTGGAAAGGGTGGGTGTCAAACATTTTTGTTACTGGAGGTGGTACCATGATATGCTTTTTAACTGAAGGGGAAGACGTTATTTATGCTTGTTATTGCAATATTGTATTAAAATTGTTTAACAATGAAACAGGGGAATTTCTACGGATATTTTATTGTCGTAGAACTCACCATTATTAACTTAAGAATTAAGATTCATTAGAATATTAAAATAGGAGAAACGAGAAATTTCTACGGTTCTTTTTATTAGGTTGGTTACAAAAATAATGACGTAATAATGTCGTTTTTTCACCTTAAAGAATACGTCAAAAACGACATTATTACGTCATTAATTTTGCCCCAACCTAATAGTAATAATTAATGTTCCAAGGGCAACAATTTTGATGCAATATTGATGTAACATTAGTACGGTAGCTTGACAGTTAGAGCCAATCAACAATTTTTGATATAATTTTTATTTCCAGTGGCCTGAAATAAGCTAAGATTAGCTAATTTTATTTTTGAAGCTTTTAGGTTGTAGAAAAGTGTTATTTAATGTTTAACAAAAATGTAATGAGAGTGGTTGAATTTTTTTTGGTTAAAACAACATCTTTCATGATAGACTATTTAAAACCCCAACTCCACTGGGAACCCAGTTCTACGTCCTTTATGTCATAAAAGTCAGCCCTTTTGACATAAGAACTTGCAGGAAAATAACAAGGAAGGTTGCAACTGTCTGAAGATGGTGAAGATATACTATTTCCGAGAATTCAAATCGAATTAGCCGCAGAAGTATATTATTCTCTTCAAGACTATACACACATACATACGCACATACAGAGATAATGTTTTAAAAGCTCTATTGGCCTTTATTAGAAGCATAGATAAGTAGGTATACACACACGCAGTCACACACACACACACACACACACATATATATATATATATATATATATATATATATATATATATATATATATTTAAATTTTCCTTCTGAAAAACTAATTGGCTTAAACGCTTGTAAGTAAATTTTCTTGATCCTAATCTACAAACTTGTAAATTAAATTATCAGCTAAAATTGATTCTTCTGCACCAAATTTTTTCCTGTCATCACATCACACTATCCTTGATACGTATAGATTCACTAACCAGTATATATATATATATATATATGGAGAGAGAGATATATGTGTGCATATATATGTATATATATATTCGTATATATGTACGTGTATATATATATATATATATATATATATATATATATATATATATATATGCACGTATATGTATATATGTACGTATGTATATATAAGTACATATATGCATATATCTGTATATATAAATGTATATATATGCATATATAAATGTATATATATGCATATATAAATGTATATATATGCATATATATCTGTATATATATGCATATATATGAGTATATCTATGTATATACATACATATATATATATATATATATATATACACATATATATATATGTATATATATATATATACACACCTATATATGTAATATATTATATATGTATGTTTGTGCGTGTGTGTGTGTATTTGTGTATGCTTATGTAAAAATAAATACGTCTAAATTCACCATCATCCGTGCGTGCACCAATGGCCTAGGGGTAGAGTCCCCGACTGATACCAAATCGGCTTGAGGCAATCGGATGTCTAGACCCACTGATGAGATGCGAAACAACCTGTCTGTGGATGAACATATATATATATATATATATATATATATATATATATATATATATATATGTATATATGTATATATATGCTTTTTTTTTAAGCATTTCACCCAAGCAAAACGGGAAGCTACTAGCACGCAAGGCGTTACAGAGGATTTGGTGCGAGTGATGATAGGATTGATAGAGGAAAGAACGAGGAGAAGGATAGTGGATAGATCAAGGCAACTGGAGATGTCGATTGATATTACATTTGAATAATTGGAGATTATAGCTATCAGGGAAGCAGGAAAAGGGAAGGGAGTTCCACAGGCGAGAGGTTATTTATATATTCATGTACATACGCATGCATTTACATACGGTTAAATATGATAGTAATATACAGCCATTTACGTAAGGCATCTCGAATTCCCCCAAGACACACGAAGCTAATTTCGACAAGGAATATATCTTTCCGTCAATTATTTTTAAGGGGAAATCAGAATTCAACGCGTAACCTTAGTATGACAGAAGAAATGTTTAATTTTCTCCTTCCGACACCAAATACAATCAATTACAGAGATTTATTTCTTTGAATTCAGACTACTAGTTTGATTAATCGATAGTTCGCCGGGCACGAGTGGCTTTTTTCGGTTGTAGTAAAGAAATTGGAAAAATATAGAGAACAACAATCGGATATTTATCAAGTCTTATTCGAAAAGTAAATATTCGAGATACATACGAGAGTATAAGTCTTTACAAGAATACTGATAGAATCAAGTTATCATTCATATATATATATATATATATATATATATATATATATATATATATATATATATATATATATATATATACACACACATATATATACACACTTTATTTTAGGATATTATATATTATTTAGAATATTGCATATGATATATTATTATTATATATAATTGTATATATATCATTATTTAGTATATTACATATATATTATATACGATATTGCATATATACTTATTTTAGGATATTATTATATTACTTTATATATATATATATATATATATATATATATATACATATATATATACACTTTATTTTAGGATATTACATATTATATATTATTTAGGATATTACATATATACTTTGTTTTAGGATATATAATATATATAATTTATTTTAGGATATATATTATTTAGGATATTACATATATACTTTATTTTAGGATATATATATATATATATATATATATATATATATATATATATATATATATATATATATACTTTATTTTAGGATATATATTATTTCGGATATTACATATTATATATTATTATTAATATTATATATTATTATATACTATTTAGGATATTACATATATACTTTATTTTAGGATATTATATATATATATATATATATATATATATATACATATATATATATATATACATACATATATATATATATATATATATATATATATATATGTACTTTATTTTAGGATATATATTATTTCGGATATTACATATTATATTATTATTATTATTATTATTATTATTATTATTATTATTATTATTATTGTATACTATTATATATTTTTTAGGATATTACATATATATTTTATGTGAATTAGTGGAGGTATCTATTTTACTTTGACACATATCTGTTTCTGATATATTAGGTTGGTGCAAAAATAATATCGTTTTTTGACGTTAAAACTACGTCAAAAAACGATATTATTTTTGCACCAACCTAATACCAGTCCTATTGCTTTGTTTCTTCTGTTTTTCTTCTGTTTTTCTTCAATATCATTGCGTACATATGTTTCTGATGTACTTATCTTAATCTCTTCTTTCTGTAGGAATCCTTCTACTCGGGTTTTTGTTAAATGTCAAAATTCGGAATGTCGGGATTCGATACAATAACAGAAAATATCGTTGAGGGATTACTCGTAATTCGGCCGTTTAGAATAATCTCACGAATTCCATTGAAAGAATAAACGCTGGTAGAAAAAGACAACGTAGCATCAACAAATAAACATTAATTTAATATAACGACAAGAATACAAGAAATTTGTTGAATGTATTGAATGAGTAATGTGTTTTTTTTTGGGTGTTGTTGAAAAAGACTTCTCGGATAAAAATATAAACTGTAAGTGAGAACGGTCAAATTTTGTGTGATTGTGTGAAAGAATCAATACGTGTATGAGTGGTTAGTAGTAATGGGGAATACAAGAGATAGCTAGAATTTAGTTCTTACTGTGAACTGTAGGTGCCGTAGTTTGAGGCGGTCTCTTTGTAGTTTGTCAGCGCCTTTGCTTTTTGCGTATGCACGTGAATGAGGGTCTTGAAGATAAGCAGCTAGAGTGACGTGGACCTTGGTAACATCTGTGCATCTCATTTTTGGGGGCGGGGCCGGATTTCGAGATTTTTATACACTTTTTTTGTAAGAAAATTGGCTGCAGAATTATATATATTTCTTCCTAATTGGCCCTAAAGAGCCACGTGGTATGTTTTCTACAACGTCCGCACGATATTTTGGCGGTATCTACCTAACTCATGATGAATAATAAAATAACCTGATATGTGGTTTTATTGGTGTGTTTTAAGATGTAAACACTTTATTGGATGTGATTGGTTTATAAATATTTTTAGTGATATTTTAGTGGACACAAAGTTCTTTCTTTCTTTCTTTCGTTATTTTTCAATATCATTCCTTACACGTTTCATTACTTAACCTGTTTTTTCTTTCTTTCTTTCTCTCTCTCTCTCTCTCTTTCTTTCTTTCATTCTTACTTTCTTAATTTCTAGTTATCGATCCATGCCAATCTGTGCATACACATATATTCTTAAATGGCAATGTGTTATTATATATATATATATATATATATATATATATATATATATATATATATATATATATGCGCGTGTGTGTCGGTGTGTATAGAATATGTATATATGTACAATATATATATATATACATATGCGTGTGCGTGTGATTTATATATCTATTATTTATATATTATATACGTGCGGTACTTATTGGAAAGCGCTCAATATCAGTGACAGAGCTAACATACTTAGTTGTATGGATGTGAGTTTATAACGCTGGGTTACAAACTCACATCCATAAACTATATATATATATATATATATATATATATATATATATATATATATCAACCGGGTTTCGATTCTAGCTAGAGGCAACAGGACGTCTAGCCACACCGATGAGCTGTGATAGAGCGAAACAGTCTGTCTGTGGATGACAATATATATAAATTCGCTTGAGGATGAAATGGAACTAATGTTTTTAATTTAATTACAAAATTAAATTCGAAGCTTTAGCTTCCATTTTTGAAACATGGTTATTACTGTGTAGCGAAAAAAAACCTATTTTAAATCAGTTAATTTATAATATTAACGCTCTGTAAATTTACATTGGGCACTATTTTGTAAAAATAAAAATATCAACAAGAACACCGGATTATATATCTTACTTTTCTTTCTTTCTTTATATATATATATATATATATATATATATATATATATATATATATATATATGTTACGGATACGTGTTTTATATACATCATATATATTATTGTGTGTGTGTGAAGATGATTTAATTTCACTAATCAGTTATTTGAGTTCAATAGGTCTAAACTAGTGTTCCCTTGGGTTTCTGCCTATTGACTTATACTGGCCAACCAACTAATAATCGACTGTGCGAAATTTGAGCCGGTACTCACGGGTAATATACATCCACCATTTTCGGGAAATTACTTGCAAAGTGTTATCTATTACCTGCTTGTATGCCAGAATACCATTGTGTCACGATATCACCTCAAAGACACGGCGTAGTAAATATCCTCTTTTTGTACCAGAGATCCGGTTTGACAGACGACACTTCGGTATGGCCTTTTCATAAACCGACGACCCCAAAGCACGCAAAGCGAGATTTCAATATTAAAAAAAAATGGCGTCTATTTGTCGATACTGTCTTCTTAAAATGGCCGAACAGTTGGTCATTATGCGTCACATCGTGGCGTCAATGTTAACGACTAACCTTTGACCGCAAAGTCGACGCCGACGTAACTGCCGGCTGATCACTTTGCGCCATTTATCTCTCCTTTTGTTAAAACAATTTATCTTTTTTTTTTCTGGTATCTGAAAAAAAAAAAATTCTTATGACCTTTACTGAACTCCCTTACTTGGCATTATCCAATCGATACAGCCTTGTAATTGATTGGTACAAGATAGTTTTAGAAAAAAATTAATGTATTATTCTGAAATAAAGAATAAGAAAGAAATATCTATCTATCTATCTATCTATCTATCTATCTATCTATCTATCTATCTATTTATCTATCTATCTATCTCAGTCTGTTCATATCTATCTATTTATCTATCTATCTATTGGATTTTTATTCTATGTAATATATATGTGTGTGTCTTTTATATATTTTTATTATGTATGTATATATAATATTATAAATTAATTGATTTAGAAAACTTAAAAATAAAAATTTTAAAAAAGTTTTTAAATCAATTTTTTTGAATCAGTTAATTTATAATATTTATGCTCTGTAAATTTACATTGAGCACTGTTTTGTAAAAATAAAAATATCAATAAGAACACCGGATTATATATCTTACTGTTCTTTCTTTTTACTATAATATATATATATATATATATATATATATATATATATATATATATATATGTGTGTGTGTGTGTGTATCTGTGTGTGTACGCGCGCGCGTGTATATGTGTGTGTGTGTTTGTGTGCTTTATATATATTTTATTTTCTGCTGAATAGCAGCTTTCAGAGAGCCAGTGCAGCTTTAGAACCACCAGGAGCACAACAGACATGGTGTTTGTTCTCCGGTAGCTACAGGAAAAGTTTCGGGAGCAAAACAAGGAGCTGTATGTGGCGTTCATTGATCTGACCAAAGAATTCGACACAGTGAGTAGAAGAGGAATGTGGTAGAACATGGGGCGACTCGGCTGTCCTTCAAAGTTCCTGAAGATGACCATCCAACTGTCTGAGGATCACCGTGGCTAAGTTAGGCACAGCGGTGAACTCTCAGAGCCTTTCTCGATCACCAACGGTGTAAAGCAGGTTTGCGTTCTGGCACCGACTCTATTCACTATCTTCTTCAGCATGATGCGCAAGCAAGCCATGAAAGATCTTGATGAGGAGGACTAAGTCTACATCAGATACCGTCTCGATGGTGGCATGTTTAATCTACGACCATTAAAAGCCCAGACAAAGACCCTGGAACAACTTATGCGAGACCCCTTCTTTGATGACGATGCTGTCCTTGTTGCTTACATAGAAGGCGCTTTGCAGTGGACCACTTCCTGCTTCACAGTGGCTGCCAGGCTTTTTGGGCTTGAAGTCAATTTAAATGACAGAGGTATTTTACCAACTTGCGCCTCTGGATGAGTATTGTCCTCCCCACATCATCATCGGTGCAACTGAAGGCAGTCCATCGGTTTACCTAACATGGATGTGCCATCACATCAGATGCTGGGATCGACAAGGAGGTCGACAACAGAATGCCAAGAGCGAGCATTGCATTTGGCAGACTGTACAAACGTGTGTGGTACAACAGTCACTTGAAGAAGGGCACTAAGATCAGGGTGTATAGAGCTACCGCTCTCGCCACACTCCTATATGGCTCATATAGTCATGGATCACCTCTTGACACCATCTGCGACTCCTCGAACGGTTCCGCCAGCGCTGCTTCCACACGATCCTTAACATACACTGGAGTGACTTCGTCTCCAAGTTCTTTTCAAAGTATCGAAGTTCTTGAAAAAGCGAAGATCACTAGCATTGAGGCTATGCTGCTGAAGTCCCAGATGCGCAGGATTGGACATGTTTCCAGAATGGAAAATCAGCGCCTGCCGAAAATTTTATTGTACGGCGAGCTCTCCACTGGCAGTCGTGGCAGAGGAGCACCAAAGAAGCGATCCAAAGATTGCCTGAAAAAATCCTTTGTTGCCTGTTCAATCAACCATTGCCAATGGTCAAGCCTAGCTGAGAACCGTGACGCCCGACTTCTCACCACCAACCATGCTGTCTCCTTCTTTGAGAATGCCTGCATGATCGCTCTCAGGGACAAGAAGCAGAGGAGGAAATACAGCAACACTATACCATTGAACCCAGACCAGATTTTTAGCTGCAACTATTGCGATCGAGTATGCTTGTCCCGTGTTGGACATCAGCCACAAACATGCCTGCAAGCAACGTATACAGACTTCCTCGGGATCTTCGTTTAACTATATATATATATATATATATATATATATATATATATATATATATATATATATATATATATATATATATATATAGTTAAACCTAGAGAGCCAGACAAACAGCTTAGGTGAAACCTTGGTAGGTTTGTCTGGCTCTATAAGTCTGCTCTACTCACTGTATTGAGAATTTTATTTAGTTATTTTGGGTACTCGCATCGGTTTCTTTTTCTTTGGGCCTTGAACTCTTATGCTGGACGATTATTTTCGGTTAACGTACATGTTCTTGGTTTTTTCTTTTTTATACCTTTTTTTCCCTTTGGTATAGGCTTGTTTATTTGCAAATCAACACTGAAGTTTTTCCGAGCGAGTATAGTTTCTTATACTTATAAGATTTCTATTATTATATATATATATTGTCATCCACAGACAGACTGTTTCGCTCTATCACAGCTCATCGGTGTGGCTAGACGTCCTGTTGCCTCTAGCTAGAATCGAAACCCGGTTGATATATATATATATATATATATATATATATATATATATATATATATATATATATATATTGTTGTGATGATATAACCCAACTTCCCCATTCACGATAATGGACGACTGGTTGCCGGTTAAGTACGACCACAGCAGACAGTCGGGGGGAACTTCTTTTGTTAACACCTATTGAGGTTAGGATACTCTCGACTCTGTCTCTGTACTTGTCACACATACATCCGATTATAAATCTATTATTGAAACCTACACTCGGGTTACTTTGTTTATTATATCTTGCACGAGATATAACATATATATATATAAAAGGAAAATACATATATATGTATTATTTATGTATATATATATATATATATATATATATATATATATATATATATATATATATATATATAAACATAGAAGTCAACACTTAGAGGCGACAGCCTGTTTCATGCTATATGCAATCGTCAGGCCACATGTGCTGTTATTTTTCTCGGCTATTTATATATATACGGGTTAATGGTGCATTGTGGGTATTCTGTTATGGCGGTTATTTCACCGGAAGTCGTTTGTTTATCTATTTAGGTCAAATTATATTGCTTGTTTTTATTTTTGTTTCTTATTTTATTTATTTATTTATTTATTATTAACGTAGTAAAAATTTGTTTATATCACTTATTTAACAGTTTTGTTTTGGTTTGGGAATTTAATTAAAGCTATTTGTTCATATTTATTTGTTTATATTTACACACGCTCTATCTCTGATATTGAGCACTTTATTCCATAAATATAGCACTCCTTAAGACTATATTTCTTTATATATATATATATATATATATATATACATATATATATATATTATTAGTGAAATATGCTCAATATCAGTTATATAGCTAACATATTCAGTATCTGTCTATATTACTGAGATGAGGTATTATGTACATTAATTACATTATTCGGACTATTGTCCTCATCTTTGTCGCTATATTTATTACAACGTTTCGGCCGTTGTACGATCCGGCCTTCTACAGGTGGTTGGAATGTCGAACTGAACCCTTTATTTCGCTCACTTTGGTAGACGCTTCTAGTTCCACGTGCCACGTTTAATGGATGTCAATTATCAGTTATCTCTTGTTACTTCCTCTCTCCAAGTTCTCCACTGCCTAGACCGGGTATTGAACTCACACTCTTTGGATCTAACTAACGCCTTTATCCACTGTACCCTGTGTCTTCAAGGCAGTGGAGAACTTGGAGAGGGAAATTATCACCTCTTACATATGGCGATCTAATTCCCTAGACTTCAACCTCTTTGATTATTATGTGTGGGGCACCGTTGAGTGGGAGGCAAAAAAAAAAAACAAATTCTTGTAACATTAAAGATGAACTGAAGGTAAAGATTATGACAGCATTGATAAACTTTAACAAGGAGACCGCTCAGAAGAGTTGCAGAGGATTCCGAAGTCGTCTGGAGGCCGATTTTTTAAAATAAATTTACTCTTTGGTATTTCAGAATATTTTTGTGTAATTTTGGTAAATGTATCTGTTAAAATGACATGTCAGTGTTCTTTTCATTTTTTATTTATTTTATTTTATTTTATTTTTTTCGTCATTTAGACGACAATTTATCCATCGCACCCTGTATATCTGTTAAAATGAGATGTCAGTGTTCTTTTCATTTTTGCGTTACTTAGACGACAATTTATCCATCGCTCCGAGTACAATATATCTCAATACAAATTAGAGACATGTGACAATACATCGTTTCATCTTAATTAATTAAATCAACAATGTTTTGGAATTATTTCAATACATTCAACTAGGCTTGTCCCAGGTAACGCTAAAAAAGTGGTATAACCTGGAGAAAAAAGGTACCCAAATTGATAAACAAATTTTTAACGTGTAAATGTTTATGTTAGAATTAAAGAGGGAAGACCAAAATATTTTTTGAATATTTTTTCAGACTTTTTAATCCTTCCTATAAATTTCAAAAATGTTATTTAAAAATCTCGTTTTTCTTGAATAAAAAAAAAAAAATTTGTAAATTCGATTCATCGGCTATTTCTGCCCGAATTTGTAAACAAAAAATCAAAATTAGTTCAAAAATCAATTAAAATTCAGTTACACCTTTTTTTTTTGTTATCTTAGGAAATTTAGAATGATTAAAGTATACTTAATGTAATTTGAAAGAAACATTACTTACTTTTTTAGCAGAAAATTTTTTAATAGAGATATTTCCAACCGTAGTGGTTGCGCGTGTGCGTGATTGAAGGGTGTTAATTGATGGGCGTCAATATATTGACAACTTACGTCAAGGGAATTTATCCTACGGTAACGCACAAGTGATGTAATTCGTTCTAATTTTAAGTGAACCTGGTTAGTAAATTTAAAAAAAAATAAATAACTTACAATTTTTTTTTTTTATCCTTACGTTTGAAGAAAAATTTCTGCACTGAAAATAACATTTAAATTGTGAAAAAAAAAATCAAATTTTACAAGTAAAAATAAAACAGTAACAACATTTTTTAAATTGAGTTATACATATTTTATTTATTAATAAAATTAATATTGAAATGCTATGCAACAATTTCAAATTTTGCTTTGGTGTTAACTGAATGAATGCAAAGTAATTTCTGAAGTAAAAAGAACTTGCTTCTATCTAGGGAAACAACTCTACCTCACGTGACGTTATTTCAAAGCTGTGCATCCATACTTTCGTTGGAGACGATTTTAAATACAATACATTAAAAAATTATTCTAAAAATATCAACGGTTGTCAGATTTTAATAAGCTTTCAAATTTATGATCTATAAGAAGTAGAGAATATAATATGTCATTCCCATAAAGTTGCATAAAGAAACTTAATTTTAAAATATATAACAACATTTTGTCATATTGTGTATTTAAAATAGAAAAAAAAGAAAAAATTATTGTAAAAATTCATTTTTCATCAAATTTTTTTTTTTTTTCGGATAAGAATTACCTTAGTATATGTTATTCAGAAAAGTCATAAAAAGCTTTTTTAATTAAATATTGTCTTAGTTTTATTGGGTTTTGTATGTTTACAAGTGAAGTAAAAGTTTGGACAAATTTGCACATTTTTTTACCAAAAAAATCGATGATTTAGAATCTTCAGAGTCTTGTGCATTTAATAAAAAAAAAAAAAAATTCAGGTTGCAAAAATAAATTTTTGAAGTTTTCATAAAATTAAGTTCGAGGGGTGTAACATATATATAAAAAAAAATATTTATACCATGACTTTCAAAAAGACAAACATTTCTAAAATAATTTCATCCATTTGTGAATAAGTTCTGAAAGTTTAATTAAAATCCAACAAGTACTTGATTTTTGCAAGATTTTCCAAATCAATGTGTTTTTTTCAACTGAAAACAGTGAAAAAAAAAAAAAATAATGCTAATATTACCTAATTTTTGACCTAAAAAAAAACAAGATTTTCAACCTAAATTTAAAATATGCTGCAAATGAAAAAATTTTTTTTTAAAAATAATTAAAAAATACCTTAGTTTTCCCTCTTTAATTTTAACATAATCATTTACACGTTAAATTTTTTTTTTTATCAATTTGGGGACCTTTTTCTCCTGGGTATACCACTTTTTTAGCGTTACCTGGGACATGCCTACAACATTATGGATAAAAAATAGTGAATTTTATATAAGCTATTTGAGACTTGACATCAGCAAAACAAATTCATGGATTTGGATAAAAGAGAATCCAGAATGACGTCAAAATCCCCGGATGTTTTTCATTCTTTAGTAGTCAGTTACGCTTAGTATAATTAGTAATGTATATAAATGTACGTAGAAAAAAGCAAATGTTAAGATAGAGAATGTCACATAGATCTGCCCAGGTCCCAATCAGATTTGCCCCCCGCCACCTTGTTGGTTCAAATGTTGATAAGATAGCGAGGGTCCCAAAGCGTTGTCCGGGATCCCCAATCAGGTTCCCCATCCCCGTTGGGGGTTCGGTGGTAGAAGGCATCGGCCCTGGATTAGTAGCACCTAGGAGCGATTAGTAAGTAAAAAAAAAGTAACAATGAATTTAAGGCTTCGATGATATGACAAGAGTGCCGAAGAAATTTACCCAGTTCACTGGAAAGTTAAATTTTAGCGCGTTGTAGCCGGAATTAGACATTTACGGGAGTTTATATCCACAGGCATCGGATTTGACGTGTATGGGAGGAGAAGTTCATGCCATCCTCAGAACAACGCTCGACTTTATAAAATACAATGAATATTCGGGAAAAGACGGAGAACACTGTAGCCGAAAATTTGTGAAAACGAAAACAAAGAAAGTAATACAAGAAGCTGGTCTGAAAGAAAAATAACAGTGTAATTTGAATCTAGTAACGTTGCTTTCATGGCATTAAGTGATTTCTCCGAAATAAAATTTTATAAAATGCTTCCTTTCCTACAAAAAAAAAAAAAAAACAAACAAACAAAAAAAAAAAAACATCAAAAATTATTACCAGCAAATAATTTGGGAGTTCTGACGAGCTTAATGTAGTGTAGAAGAGAATAAAAGATTTTCTCCTTAATTAGATAACTCTTTAATGAGAGGTTAATGGAAGATGATCTGTCGTATTAACGGTTCACAAAAACAAAAACTGGGCTGGCAGAAGCTAATTAGACGGACGGAGATAAACCTGGTCATAAATTGGTTGTTTCAGGACAAGGTAGATATAAATGGCGATGGAGTAAGGGTTAAAGAAAAACAAGGAGAGGAAGAGTAGATTGATCGAAAATAGAAATATATATATATATATATATATATATATATATATATATATGAAGAAATATAGTCTTAAGGTGTGGTGTATTTATGGGATAAAGTGTTCAATATCAGAAATAGAGCGTATGTAAATATAAAAGTGAACATTGACTTCAATATATATATATATATATATATATATATATATTTATATATATATATATATATATATGTTGGAATCGTAATCTCGATCCAAATCAGACCTACAAATTCAAAAAGAATTTTTTGAATTTGTAGGTCTGATGATTTGGATTTCAATGTAATAAATAATAACCATGGAATATTAGTATTTGAGCCTTTTATATTATATTCTTGCTCTGTCCCGGACATTGAGTTCTACCTGAATTTTATCCACTTGGGAATTTATATATATATATATATATATATATATATATATATATATATGTATATATATATATATATATATGTTGACCACTAATATTATCATTCTAAATATCTATCTATCTATCTATATATACATATATAAATTGACTGATATATATATATATATATATATATATATATATATATATATATATATATATATATATTGATAGGTATAAAGAGGAATAAAAACCGACTGAAATTAAGATGCGATTATTTATATATTATAAATTATATTATAATATGTTATCTATAACAGGCATTATCTCTATATTTCTGAGATGAAGTATTGTAATTATTTACACTATTTAAATGACTGTTGTCCTTATCTTTGTTGCCATATCCACAACGTTTCGGCCGTTCTACCCTCCGATATTCTTCAGGTGATTGGAATTTCGAACTGGAGCCTTTATTTCGTTTACGGGGATAGATTTTTCTAGTTCAACATGCCATGCCACTTCCGGATGTCTCATTATCAGTTATGCCCCATTAGCTCAATTTTCCAAGTTGTTCTTGAGTACACATGGTGAAGTGGATAAAAGCGTTAGTTGAATCCATTGATTTGACCCAAAGTGTTGTGAGTTCACTACCTGGCTACAGTTGAGGTGAACTAGAAAACTTGTAGAGTTGAGTGAAAGGGAGATAACTCATACTGAGACATACGGAAGAGGTATAATAGATAGATAGATAGATAGATAGATAGATAGATACGAACAGACTGAGATAGATAGATACGAATAGACTGAGATAGATAGATAGATAGATACGAACAGACTGAGATAGATAAATAGATAGATACGAATAGGCTGAGATAGATAGATAGATACGAACAGACTGAGATAGATAGATAGATAGATAGATAGATACGAACAGACTGAGATAGATAGATACGAATAGACTGAGATAGATAGATAGATAGATACGAACAGACTGAGATAGATAAATAGATAGATACGAATAGGCTGAGATAGATAGATAGATACGAACAGACTGAGATAGATAGATAGATAGATAGATAGATAGATAGATAGATAGATACGAATAGACTGAGTGGACAATAGTCCGAATAATGTAAATAGTAATAATAATAATAATATCTATATCGAAATGAAATACTGGTCTGCAAGGGCAAAAAAAGAAAAAAAAAGCTTAAATTTTAAACCCATTCAGAATTCATTTGAGGTGTATTTTTAGTGCCAAATTGCCATATAGGAAGGAAATGAGTAACTACCAACACCAAGGTTCGAGCGTGACATGTTTTCCACCAGGTGTATAAATAGCGATATCAGGCCTTCTTCAGGTGGTTGGAATGTCGAACTGAACCCTTTATTTCGCTCGCTGGGGGTAGACTGTTCTACTTCCACGTGCCATGTTTAATGGATGTCAGTTATCTGTTAATTCCCCTCTGAAAGTTCTCCATTGCCTTAACCGGGTACTGAACTCACATTTTTTGGGTCCTGTCACTGGATCTAACCAACGCCTTTATCCACTGTGCCATGTGTCCTTGAGGAACTAAAACAGTCTACCCGCGTGAGCGAAATAAAGGGTTCAGTTCGACATTCCAACCACCTGAAGAAAGCCTGAGCGTACAACGGCCGAAACGTTGTAATAAATATGGCGACAAAGATGAGGACAATAGTCCAAATATTAGGTTGGTGCAAAAATGATGACGTAATAATGTCGTTTTTTGACCTTAAAAAATAGGTCAAAAAACGACATTATTACGTCATTATTTTTGCACTAATCTAATAATAGAGGGAATCTCATTGTAAAAATAAAAAGTGAATATTATAATGCTGAATGCATTCAACAATTGATGATTAGAGTCTGCAGTGAAAAAAAGTTTGCTTCGTGTGGCTTCGTGCGTGACGTCATTGCAGCATGCAAATCCGATAGCTGGAAGATAATGGCGTTAAACCGCATTCTTTTTTCTTGTCTACAGAGGTACTTAATACTGAAGATATGCAAACTTATATTCACTTTTCTACCCACGAATACTTGGATCTCCAGACGAAAACGCAGCTGAAATCATCACTTGTACTTTTGCTATACACGCTTCTAAAACTTGAAAATATACATAGATGCACACATAATTGTTTTATTGACCTACAAAGCAAAGGTTGTGACAAATGTGCATTTAATGTTATTGGGTTTCTTTCTGTGCCACACATTATGCTAATCAGCATTTCAGGATTGTTTGTCTCTGTTCATATATAACCTTCTTTATATGCTATCTATCTATCTATCTATCTATCTATCTATCTATCTATCTATCTATCTATTAGGTTGGTGCAAAAATAATGTCGTTTTCTCACATATTTTACTTTTATATATGATTTCTGAATTAATTCGTTGATATATATATATAGCCATTTTATATATCATTTTGAAGCGCGTTTTTCGCTCTATCGAATCGTGTTATTCGTTACCGTTCTCAATCTCTTCATTCATTTTTTTTGCAGGCTTTTCGACAGCATGGACAAAATTCAAATCCGCACGATTTTCTTGTTCCAGTTCAAACTAGGCCGAAAAGCTGCCGAGACAGCTCGTGATATCAATGATGTGTTTGGCCCAGGAACCACTAACGAACGTGTGGCACAACGGTGGTTCAAGAAATTTCGCAATAGTGACGAGAGTCTCGAAGATGAAGACGCGACTGCGGTTGATGACGAACATTTGAAAGCCTTAATTGAAGCCGATCCTCACAAAACCACACGAGAAGTTGCTGTTGAACTCGAGGTCGACCACTCAACAGTCGTTCGCCATTTAAAGCAAATAGGGAAAAAATCGTCAAAAAACGACATTATTTTTGCACCAACCTAATATCTATCTATCTATCTATCTATCTATCTATCTATCTATCTATGCCAGTCTTTTTATATCTATCTATCTATCTATCTATCTATCTATCTATCTATCTATCTATCTATCTATCTATGTATGTCTCTATAGCTCAGTTTACTTTTTGTTTCGTTGAATGAATAAAACCAAATTTGCAGAAAAAAATCTCCATGCATTCACACTTATATAGGTTTTCAGGTATACTTATACAAGTATACTTATCTATCTATCAAAGTCTTCTCATTATCTCTGTCTATCTATCCTAGTCTTCCATGATCTATCTATCTATCTATCTGCTCTTATCTTTCTATTTATCTCAATTCATATCTATCTATCTATCTATCTATCTATCTATCTATCTATCTATCTATCTATCTATCTATCTATCTATGTTTTAAAGTCTTTACTCTATCTTGCTAATTATCTCGGTCTGTTTATTATCTATCTAGTTATTTCTCTATCTATCGTTTTTTAGTAGAATTATTTTCGTCTAATACAAGGTCCAAGAGCCAATCAATGTAGAGGATTAATGAAGGAAATTGGTGTATGATTGTTAAGAATAATTGGTAAGCAGTTTTTGAAGACATGGGAAAAAGATAACGGTTAATCCTAAACTTGAAGAGGCTAAAATTATAGTGGTTGAGAAAGCATCCTCTCGGGGGTCTGTGCCACAAAGTAGCAACTCTTGGGAAGAAGCTCTCCGAGTGAAACTTTCTTCATACCGATTGAATTGGGAAGGAATGGGCAGTGTTCGTCCCAGTCCGTCTATCTATCTATCTATCTATCTATCTATCTATCTATCTATGTGAATGTTTTCATGTCTCTCTATCACGGATGAGATCCAAATGACGATAGTCTCGTTTTCTCTATGGAGAGAAATTTCAGCATTGAGGGCAGACGAAAGTTTTTAATGAAAGAAAAATACATAATGGATTAAATACGGTTTCACTTAGTCTGGAAAGATTCCAATAAATGTAGGGCCCTCAGCGAGTTTCGAACGCGTAAATCGATTTGTGAGAGAACCATAAGAACTACTTGAATAGACTGGTACCACTCATGAAAAAGCAAAAAAAAAAAAAAAAACCCAAAAAACAAAAACAAAAAAAAAAAAAAACAGAGAAAATTCTTTAGGGAAATAATTTTTGTAGATTAGGTCTTCGTTGGGCCGTGACACTTGTCAGAATCAAACATTATAGATTTGTCATCGATTTAGAAATTGGGTAGGGGGTTAGTTTGTTCTGTTTACCACAGCGGTAAATCGATCCCTACCTGACTTTCACAGAGTTATTAGTCTTGGTCTTAGTCTCTTAGTTCTTATTTGTAAGTTTGAAACTTCTCTGAGACATTGATAATTGAACATTTATTTAATTTTCTGAAGTATAAAAAAAGTTTTAACTTTGAAAAAAAAACAAACAAAAAAATGATATGGTTTTTATTCGCATGCACAATCATTTGAGATTCATAATTATTTAACTTAAATGAAGGAAAACCGGACCAGTAATTGTATTAATTAGTACATTTTTATCCTTTAATTAACATATATATATATATATATATATATATATATATATATATATATATATATATATATATATATATATATATATATATATATGTATGTATATATATATATATACATATATATATATATATATATATGTATATATATATGTGTGTATATATATATATATATATGTATATATGTATGTATATATATATATATATATATACACACATATATATATATATATATATATATATATATATGTATATATGTATATATATATATATGTGTGTGTGTATATATATATATTTATATGTATGTATAGATATATGTATATATATATATATGTGTTTGTGTATGCATATATATATATATACATATATATATATATATATATATATATATATATATATATATATATATATATATATATATATATGTGTGTGTGTGTGTGTATGTATGTCTGGGGGGTGAGTGTGTGTGCATACAATTGCAAATAGAATATATTTGAAATCGTCGCCCAATAAGAATAAATACAAAATGACTTTTCCGTTTGTCTTTATTCTTTATATATATATATATATATATATATATATATATATATATATATATATATATATATATATATATTCATACACGTTTCATTAAATAATAGCAACGATAAACACGTGCATATAAGACGCTAGAAGCTAGAAGCGAAAATCGCACCGCATCTCATGACGTCACACATGACCACACGAGAGTGAATTGGAGAAGTATGAAGTATAGAAAGCCCTTGGTATAAACCAGTAGCTTCTGTTACCAATTATAGACATCTAAGAATATTTGTAGAGATGCCATAATTGATTTTGTTTAGGTACAATTAATCATTTGCAATATTAGGCGGTTTCCTTGCTACTGATTGTTGGAATGTATAAGAATGAATGTCGCGAGACCGGAAACACGTGTAGCAAAATTTTATGAAAATAAAGCATAATATTTAAAAAAAAAAATCCACATTACAACCAAAAACGTTTGCGGTTTCTCTCTTCTTTTTAATATACCCACTTTTCTCCTGTTGGAACTACTATAACCCTTTCACTATATATATATATATATATATATATATATTATTGAAAATTAAAGACATTTCATTTTGATTAATTTTAATGCTGGCCTTTTCAAAAGTTATTAAAAATCTTTCTCAGACAGAGATGAAATTGCATCAAGAATTGATCAAAGTTTATTTCGGAAGAAAAGATAAAAGTAAAATGATTCAAGATTTCGACTTCATTGACGTCATCATCAGAGTAGATAGAGACAATTTGTGAGTCTAATAAAATTTCTGTGCCCAATTTGTTATAACTGATACATATACCAAGGTATTTAAATTGTTTGGTATTTAGTAAATCCATATCCCGTTCTTTGTGCTTTGTGTAGCGCTGGGCTACAATGTACAAGGATTGGCCATCACCAAAATCCATAAACTCCATCATTCAATGCTATTTTTAACTAATGATCTTACAAAGTGATTGGATACATCTGACAGTTTAGATATTTCTGAACGACTTTCCGAGGATATTAAAGAACATGATTGATATTTAAGAACATTTTGTTTTTACTAATGTTCACACAATACAAAGCCCAGTAGCCACTTAAGGCAGAAGATTACTCTGTGGTGTTATATGAAAGTGAGAAAGGACAAGAAAGAAAGTTAGCGGAGATATGCAGGAAAGATAACATTAACTCTAGACATGAAGAGGTTATGAGTAAATTAGTGAATAATATTTTACAGATCAGTAGAATGTGTAAGTAACCTCTAGAAGGAACCGGAAACCAAATCCCAATAAAAAAACAAGGGATAAACCTCTACTCCTGTTCAAATGACGGAAGAGAAGTGTGAACCGGACGATATGCGAACCTGTCTACTTCTGTTGTGAGAGAAGAGAAAATAATTAGTGAATAAAATTTCACAGCTCAACCGGAGACGTTAAAAGCATAGAGTTGAAGTAGACTTTAAAAGGAACCGGAAACCCAATCCTAAACAGGAAACAAGGGATAAACCTCTACTCCTCTTCAATTTTAATTTCTCCTGGACAAAAGTGTCGATCTTTTTAAGAACGTCATCACCTGTAGATAAGAAAAGCAAATGTAACAGTTGAACATGATGCCGTATTGAAATCAGAATTTGGGAATGATAAAAAAAAATAAAGAAACGAAGTGAAAATCTTACACTTCAGTTTAATTAACGGCTCAATAAGATTCAGGAACTTAAAAATGTATTGTCGAGAAGCCAGAAATACAAGTATTAAGAGGTAGACGATGTTGAAGGGGACCCAATTAAAAGAAAAAAAAACATTTCATCTTGTTTCTGAAATCAATGAAGCCTCTCTTGGATTCACTCCTCTGCGATAGTAACCCGCCCAAGACGATCGTCTGCTTTAAGCAAATCGTTCTTTTTTTTCCCACGGCAAATGCGTCGTTAAGTCCGATGGGAACCAAAACCAGTTCGACAATGCTCTGAAGGAGTTGGAGAACCTCCTCAAAGAAGAGATGATTCCATTTTCTGAAGGCAATTGATTTCCGATAGTTTAATCGTTGCAACTCGGGCCAAGAAGCCCAAAATAGCGATGTGGTTCTGACCGATACGTCCTTTTGTTACCTTTCCCAACTGATCAAGTGGTCGCCGCAGGGAAGAGCATTTTTTTCTGATCTGAAATCGAACTTTCTTAGTTTGTTGTTACAATTCTCACTAATTCAGTTCTTAAAAATAAATGCTGATATTTGTAATATGTTGACTAATGTCGAGATAGATATAAAAAGGTTTCGTTTTTTTTTTACAATTCTTGGTTTGTTCACGTGTCGATTTTTTTTTCAAGTATCGCGTCTTCACGTTTTAATTTTTGGTGTTTTGCCTTTTTTTAATTATTTTGCTTATAGAATTTGTAGTCGTTTT
Organism: Acanthosepion lycidas; assembly: GCA_963932145.1. Lineage (NCBI taxonomy): Eukaryota > Metazoa > Mollusca > Cephalopoda > Sepiida > Sepiidae > Acanthosepion > Acanthosepion lycidas. The sequence continues at coordinate 14,181,464 of OZ010597.1, forward strand.
TTGTAGTTTATATAGTATATTATTTTTGTTATTGATCAGGATTTGTCATATTCGCTGTTGGATTTTTGTTCTTGTGCATCTATAATTTTCCCTGCACGCCCTTAAACAAAAAAATAGACTATTTAAACAAAAGAAATTATCGAAGAAAGTTTGAAAGTTTTAGAAATGGTAATTTTAGCTTAAGATTTGCACTGGGGACATGTTTTCCTGTTGATTTTAACGATGACCTACTTTTATTTAGGAGCTCGATAGTAATAGTACTGTCACGATTGAAGGATTAGCTCGAAAATGAAGGAAATTCAGCCGATCTCCATTACATGCCACAACCTTAAAAAGGGGCATAAAGCTGGAAGCTGGATTTCTCGATGATTTGACTGAAGCCAATTGTAAAGAAAATACTGACATTTGTGTGAACGCATTTTGCTATTTTGGGACAGATTAGATCATTTACAAGAATATAATGGTTTAGTTGAGGCTAAAGCACATTTCAAAATGGATCTCCACCCATCGTAAACGATTGATAGGATTACATTACTGTTCAAATTTCAATCTAGTGTGTTGCATCTCACTAATACCTCTGGGAAAGGAATGATTCGGATTCTCCTCTTCCCAGCTATGGGTTGAATAATATGGTAGACTGGGCTTTTTAGCTTTGGGTGGCAACCAGTTTAGGAGAAGGAAAAATCTGAATTCCAAAACAGCAGAGAAAGCAATGACAGACAACTACACTATCTTTCACAAGATGCCATGGAAATTTGCAATTTGGTCAGTCAAGTACAAAAAAAAAAAAAAAAAAAAAATGAGTCAGTACAAATTTTGACAAATCTGATACAAAAATGCCAATCCAATTTTAAGGAAAACTTTTTTTAATCAATCCATTACAGAGAAAAAACTGAAACATTGAAAATAAATACAATGTATCTACATGCAGATTAGGAACATGTCATAATAGATCATTCAATACACCCATATGCAAATTAATTGAAACAACTGCATTAGTTTCCTTTCTTTCATCATAGGGTCAGATTTAGATCCACTGCAGTGACAGAGTTTAATGGATTTTTTTTCCTCAGATTAGGTTATTTGCAATTAATATGAATCTATTTTCGGAGTGTATGATGAAATTTGTTTGGCCTTGGAAAATATTGCGTCATCCGTCATTGCGTAAGATTTTCATCACTCCTATACACTATTGCCTCGATCGTCGATTAGTTGTCCTACGGCCATTGTCTGCGATGGAAGGTACTTCAAGGAAGCGTACAAAAATTGTAACGCTGCACAAACACACTGGCAAGCCTTACCAGTGAATAAATCAAAGTAATATAGACTGGAACGGAAACTCTCTTGATTTAAATCCAATAGTGGTCAATCTGCAAGGAACGACTTCGTGGTATGTACATAGGAAGTACTAACATGTACAATGGAAAAAAATACGAAACAAAAGTAAATGATAACGTAATTATTCGTTTTGTTTCGTTTAATTTGTACAACGGTATAAATCAGCAATGTTTTGCGGTAATTTTTAACATGAGCTTGAGAATTTTTTTTGTTAAAAAGTTGAATAATTTTAACAAATTCAATATTATGAATATGAAATGAAAATGAAATGCAGGAGCAAAACAAATTCACGCATTTGGACGAAAAAAATAAAAACAAAACTCCAGAATGGCATCAAAATCCGAGAAAATTTGTTCATTCTTTAATAGTTCGTCGTTCTTAGTTTAATTTGCAACCTATATAAATATTGCTAGATAAAACAAATGTTGAAGGTCAAAAATCACCGCTGGGGCTCCAATCACGCTTGCCTTCCTTCCAGTTAGGGTGTTCGTGGGTAGTACGCACCGGATCTGTATGGATGCATTACAATTATATATTCTGTTGCATATCTTTATTAAATCGTTTTAAAATAAAAAAAAAGTATTATCGATGTTTTTCTACGAGAAAAAAAGAAAAGAAAAACAAAACAAAACAAAAAAAAAAAAAACAAACAAACTGATACAGCCGTTTTAACGCCAAGAATATATCTTTACCAGCAAACAGGTTAAAATTTGTATGAGAATTCGTATTTTTTTTTTTTATCGAGACGAAAATTTGGTGGCGTAATAGCGTATAGAAATTAACGCGGCAAATGGATTTTGAATTATGGCTCAGATTAACCTTCTTCATGCATATTGCCTCAAAAACTACTGTCCTTGTCTCTGATTGGACCCTTTTTGGAATGGAGCGTTTTATACCCGCCAAAAAAATTGCAGAAAAGTGTGGCGAGCCTTTCAATGTTTTGTCGCTACTTCCACGGAAAATGCTCGCACGAACGACATTCCCTGGTTCCGCCCCAGCAAACCTTCACAACAAGAACACGCCATGCCACTTACAGAGTAGCAAACCCCACCCACATTCCCTCCGTATACCATCGATGAGAAGTAATTTCCACTCGAGCAGCTTTTTCCTGTGAACCACTGCCCTGTGGAATCATCTCCCAAAAGGATGTCTCCCCGATCACTACAATCTTAACATATTCAAGGCCATGAGTAACCGTCATCTTCCACTTCTATACACACAAACGGACCCAAATGCAACCTTCTACCTCGAGTGGCTCTAGAGCCTTGTAAAGGCTGTAAAAAAGATTTCTGTGTTTTTATTCTGTACTATTTAAGAAAGACACGATCTCTCCTTGACATCTGCACAATCTTGAAAAACTAAGAAAAAGGTCCTTTCACTACCATGCCAAGAAACGAATTCCTTGGTACTAATGTAACTTAAACCAATAGTCCGTCCTGGGTATGACGATAAACTACATCCGCGTCCTGAGTAAGACGATAAACTACATCCGCATCCTGGGTATGATGATAAACTATATCCGCGCCCGGAAGGCCTTTGATCAGGAGGTTTTGAGGAGCATGGAACCACCTCTTAATTGCTGGTGTTCCCAGGTCCACCCTGACCTAGGGTGGTAGCACCTATTAGGGTCCCAGCTATGGGTAAATAGTTACCCTCCACTTTGAGCAGGGGTCAAAACACTATGAAAGTGTAAAATAGGTTTTAATACGAGAAATAATTTGCCAAAATTATCACCAGCAATATATTTTTGAATGAAAAAAATATTACCAATGATACATTTTTGAAGGAAAATATTTCAACTATTTACATCGCTCGGACTATCATCCTCATCTTTGTTGCCATATTTATCACAACGTTTCGGCCTTTGTACGCTCTGGCCTTCTTCAGGTTGTTGGAATGTCGAACTGAACCCTTTATTTAGCACACTGGGGTAAACTGTTCTAGTTCCACGTGCCATGTCTAATGGATGTCACTTATCAGTTATCTCCTGTTTATTCTCCTCTTCAAGTTCTCCACCGCATTAACCAGGTATTGAGCTTACAACTTAAAGACACCATGGCAGAGTGGATAAAGGTGTTGGTTAAATCCAGTGACAGGACTGAAAGAGTTTGAGTTCAATACCTGGTTAAGGCGGTGGAGAACGTTGATAGGGGAATTAATGGGAGATAACTGATAACTGACATCCATTAAACATGGCACGTGGAACTAGAACAGTCTACCCCAGTGAGCGAAATAAAGGGTTCAGTTCGACATTCCAACCACCTGAAGAAGGTCGGAGCGTACAACGGCCAAAACCTTTTGATAAGTATTGTAACAACGATGAGGATGACAGTCCGAGCAATGTAAATAGTGTACATAATACCTCATCTCAGAAATATAGACAGATTTTTTTTTTAAGCGTTTCACTCCAAGCAAGGCGGGAAGCTACTAGGAAGCAAGGGGTTACAGAAAATTTGGAGCAAGTGTATCAGATAGGAGTGATAGAAGAAAGGATGAGGAGAAGGGTAGTGGATAGATCAAGGCAACTGGAGATGTCGATTGACATTGCATTTGAATACCTGGAGATTATAGCTCTCAGGGAAACTGGAATAGGAAAGGGAGTTCCATAGGCGAGAGGTGGGAGACATGAAGCTATTGGAGTAGAAGAGACGGCTACATTTAGGAGTTTCGACAGTGAAGGGGTGAGAGCGGGATGCCAGCCTTGTAGGGCGCTTGAACTCATGAAGTCTGGGAACCACCGAATGCAGCTCCTCGGAGCAATTTCCATGAAAGTATTTGTAGAACAGACAGAGAGAGGCGACGGCGTGTCTGTGAGAAAGTGACTGTAGACTGAAAATATTTCCAGCAATAAAAATTGTCAGCATTAAATAGCCCATTGTGATTGATATGTTGTAAAACAAAACAAACCAAGACAAAACTAAACCAATAGTGACTTGCTTTTCGTTACTTTGAGAGGAAATGGTGACTCCAAAGGAACCATAGGTTTCTTCTAATCTATAGATTTCACGAAGAACTTGGCATGGTACCTTGATGATCTATATAAATAAATAAAAGTAAATGGTATAAAACAACTTGACCAGTTCAGTTTTGGATATTGGCACGTGCTAATTATTCCGTACTCTCCGGCTGACGTAAAAACATTTCGCCATATAAATAGTTACATTACCCATCATTAACTTGCTTGACTCCCTCCGGAGGTGACTTAGCATCACGCATCAATCTCTCCCAATCAAGATTTTTCGATAATAATGTTTACTCCAAATACGTATTGGCATTTTGGCGTTTGAGGAGATGGGTACATACTTTGAAATGTTGCACCTTCGATAGTGGCGTTTCCTGGATGTCAAGAGAGGCAGAATTCGCTTGTCAGGTTTGCAAATGAGCTGTCAGTTAAGTTTTCGCTTAAATATTTTTGGCATTTCAACTGGGGGCAGTTGGGATATGTGTTGGGCTGTTCGGAAGAAAACACGTCATTATTAAGATTTGTACATTTTAAACGAAAGTTTGAAGGGTAACATATCTTGATTAGCGCTTGCCTGAGTAGGTTTTCATATTTTTTTTTTAGTGGGGGTGGACGGAATTTCAAGATTTAAGACGATACACTTGTGTTACGTTTTAAAAATTTCTTTCTTTATTGTTCTTCACTCTCCTCTTTATTTTACACTTTACATGACGGTGTTCTTTCTTTCTTTCACGCTTTTCGTTATATTTTTGCAATTTCTGAATTACTAATTTCTTTTTCTTTCAATCTTTTTGGGATTTGTGCACTTTTCTTTCTTTCTTCACCTTTTCTATTTTACTCTTCTTTTTCATTTTTCTTGAGTTGCAGAATTATTGATCTTTCTTTCTTTCTTTTTCTTCTCGTTTCTTTTTTTCTATTTTTAAAATTCTTAGCTCATTGATCTTTTTTGTTTCTTTCTTTTTTGTTTCTTGTTTGTTTGTTTGTTTGTTTGTTTCTTTCTTTCTTTCTTTGCTGAACTTGTACACTAATCTTTCTCCTTCACCTTTTCTAAATTTTCTCTTCTTTTTACCTTTTTTTTAAGTTCCAGAATTATTGATCTTTCTTTCTTTCTTTCTTTCTTTCTTTCTTTCTTTCTTTCTTTCTTTCTTTGCTGGACTTGTGCACTGACCTTTCTTCTTCACCTTTTCTATTTTTTCTCCTACGTTTTCATTTTTATTGACTTGTTGATCTTTCATTCTTTTTTTTCACTTTTCTTGTTCTTTCTTTCTTTTTTCTGTGACTCGTTGATCACTTCCTCTCTTGTAACGATTTAATCATTCAATTCTTTTGACATTTTTCTCGTGTTTATCATTGCTTTTCCGTACTTCATTTCTAGCTTGGCTGGTCTTTTCTTCTTTTCTTAATTTACTTCTATTTATTCCATTCGTCCTTCGCTAGTTTATCTTCAAACATTTTCCCGCTAAACAAATCAACAAAATTATCTCATTTGGGCGCCATTTTGTTTATTGTGTTTAATTCACTGAACCTAACTGAAAATTCGTTGTCTATTATCTTAAAACAACAACACCTGCACATCGTTTGTTTACCGTACCGAAGTAAAAAAAGATTCATTAGCTGTTTGATTCCATCAAGTCACTGGCACACTACTTCTCTCGCCGCCCACAACTTCTGTCCCACGGAAGAAAATAGATGAACGAGGTGTAGACTTTTAATGAAGGATCAGTGGGCGTGGTGAATAGACAAATGAAAATGCCAAAAAATATTTAAGCAGGCAAAGAAAGAAAAAAAGGGAGATAAACGGTCAGCGGAAAAAGGAAGAAAGAAGAAATGGAAGACAACGCGAAAGATAAAATACAGGAATTTGGAGTGATTTGAGATAAAAAGGAAAAAAAAAAAAAAAAAAAAAAAAAAAAGAAAAGGTGAAAAGAAGGAAGATAGAAATAAATAGAAAAGTTAGTAAAGACGAAGACGGAAGAAAGAAAAAACGATAAAAAGGAAAGAAATAGTCAAACAAAAAATAAATAAGAGAAAAGAAACTAAGAATAAAACCTCCATCTCTCTCTATATATATCTATCTATCTCAGTCTGTTCATTATCTATCTATCTATCTATCTATCTATCTATCTGATATGGGTGCCAAAGTTGGGCCCACAGAAGTAAAACACGGAACACGGATTAGATGTAAGAAAGATATATTAACAACAGGTTACAGAGATAGTGTAAGCAGAGCTTACTATAAGTTAGTGTCCAACACTGGTAGTCGTACTAGACTCTCACTGTCACTCTCTGTCAGTCTCTATCACTCTTGTAGAGTGCTATGTCGCCTACTTAATATAGGCCTGGAAGAGTCTATTGTGTAGGTAGTTTCCGGTCTCAAAATACTATCTATCTATCTATCTATCTATCTATCTATCTATCTATCTATCTATCTATCTATCTATCTATCTATCACATTTTCATTATCTATCTATCTATCTATCTATCTATCTATCTATCTATCTATCTATCTATCTATCTATCTCAGTCTGAATGGTACGCAAAAGTCAATTTAATAAATACCAAATTTTCAAACGATGATTCTCAAGGCAAGCAGACCCAGTCTGTTTGGAAGACTGACATTTTTAAAATCGAATTTACCCCAAGGATGCTGTAAAGCCACTAAAACACAAGCGTTACTGGGTGTAGAAGAATTAAAAAAGAGAAATATTACTAAAGAGCGAGAACAATAGAAGTGTAATCAGCAAGACATTAGATAACGATTGACATTGCATTAAAATTTCTGAAGTTCAAAGTTAGCATTGGATTTTATTGTACACCTGTATTTTGTCAGTTGCTCTCAGCCAATGTGCGTATATGTGGCTCCGTGAACCCTAATCTGAAACATAGACCGTGCATTCTCGTCTGTGATGTGTGAGGGGAAAATCCATCTTCTCACTAAAGTGGGTGTTTATGTCAATGCGTCTAATATATTTTTCCGACGCTTTCAATCACAGGTTCGGCTGGTTCGTTTATGTGAATCTGCGGTTGGCGGTTGGGGAGGCCATCTTAAATCAAACCTGCACCTGTCTCCTTTGATGGTCTGGTGCGAATTTCTTCGGTGTGCAGCGTCCCTTCGAGACATGACTTTTTTTTTTTTTTTTTTTTTTACATATCTTATAATTTTTGTTTCTTTTTTTATTTTTCTCTAAGTTTTTTTTTGGCCATTGTTTTTCATTTCTTCCCATTATGCTAATAACAATAACGTGTTCTTTAAAAAGACTGTAAAAGAATAGTCAAAGAAAATAGTTAACATTTTTTAACTGAAGAAATTCTTACTTATCTAACAAAGTGATGAAGATTAGTTACTAAGTGGTCGAATCAGAGAAAATTCAAAATGGTTCAGATGTAAAGCTACGGTAGGTTCAAATGGTACATACAATATACAGGTTCAATGGTAGCAACAAAAATAAGAGAAAATAGATACTAGGGAAAAAATAATACTCATAAGGCAACCATTTTACTATTCTCTAATTCACTGCCACTAATACCCTCTTCCTCCTACCACTTTTACTCATCCTCATCATCAGTCCCATAACTGGGTGTGGCTGTCTCATCCACAGGATACAGTAGGTACAAGATTTTGGCCAGTATCCTCTGGGGAGACACTCCCTGGGTAAGCTGAATACTCAATTTCATCAAACCACATGGCAAACCCGAACACACATTACCGCTAATTCCATAAATCTTTTATTTTTGAATTTTACTTGCAATCTCGTGTGGCGCTAAGTAGTTTTTCTCACCTTAGTTACTGCCCCCATTGCGCTATCCCTCCACGCAAGCTCTTCAGCTAAGAGACACACAATCCTTCATTTAATCTCTCTTGCCGTCAGTATTGCCCGTGAGGGTTAAGTTTTCCAGACCCCATTTCCTCATAATATGTCCAAGGAATCACAGCTGTGTTTTAATGATTCCAAGTAGATCATTCTATTGCCATTTTCTTATTTGTTGCTTACTCGTTCCATCCATAGAATTTTCCGTATCCTTCTGTAAAACCATATTTCTGCTTCCACCAGTTTTCTCCTCATCTGTGAGAAGATTGCCCAACATTCACTGCCATATAAGAGGATTGCTATCACATGGAAATCCAGCACGCTTTTCTGTTTCTAACGAAGATTTTCCGTCTCTCGGTCCCTTTTGTATGATCTGCGGTTAGGCACACCGCACACCATGATTTGGAAACGAAAAATAAATGCTCTGGAAACAACGAAAAATGAATGTTATTTTTATCTTGAAATTTTATTATTGGACGCAGCATTGGTTATTATTCATTTCTTAACCAGAAGTATAGGGCATATTAGATAAAAAAACAAAACAAAAAACAAAAAAACAAAAGCATTCGGTTAGATTCGAACCCACATTCAAATTTCAGGATTTGATTCTAACTTCCAGGTAAGTTACTCGTTGCTCCTTATAAACTGAAAAGATTATATTGAATTCATTGCTAGGTCAGCTGCTAAGAAACTTTCATTGTGTCGTACAAGACAACTTTTCTCTCCAGATTCTATCTTAAATATCTATGTCTACTATTCGTCCAGGCTTTGAATATTTCTGCCATATATGGTCAGGTGATACTGCTGTATATTTAGGGATTCTTGATAAAATTCAAAGAAGAATAAGCAATATTATTGGTCCTGACCGGGCGTATCAGCTTCAGTCATATTTCCACGTCCGTAATGTAGCTTCCTGTTTTTTTTTCTATAAATACTTTCATGAAAATTTATTATGGTGAAATCTTCGCTTTATGCATTTAAGCGCAGTACTAGATTGGCGGTAAGGCCTCAAAAAATTTACACTTGAATAGTCTAGATGTAGCCGTAAGTTCTATACTAACAATTCATTTTTCTCGCACTTCTCGTTTGTGAAACTCCCTTCCGGTTTCATGTTTCCTGTTGCATATTGGTGGGGGTGGTCTCGTCTCATCTTCTTTCAGCCAACGATCGCTAATTGTTTTGGTCCAACAATGAAAGACTTCAAACACAGAGAATTTTAACTTAACTATTTTTATTATTCATGTCGACATGTACATTATTTAACTATCCATTGTGGGTGGCGCCCCCTCTTACTGGAGGAGCCTTTTCGGACACGAAAGTGAACACGACTATATCACTTATGAAGTAATTCCCCGAAACCTTTCTCCTATCGATCTTTGTCACGCTAGCTCAGCCAATCAAAATCAACTTCCTTGTTATGGCTTACATCTGACCCCGAATGTCAACCACTGGAAGTCAGGACCGAGATACACTTCTCCTAAAAAGAATACTCGGCTAAGCTATTATTTAACACTTTCCAGCCAATTTTGATCTTCGACAATTTAAACGCAATGACAATCGTTATCTACCGTCTTCCTGATTACACTTCTGTTGTTCTCGCTCACTAACGGTTCTCCTCTGTTCTTTTACCCTCAGTAATCCATTTGCGTATTAGTGGCTCTATTGCCTTGCATGGGGTGATATGATTAAATAAAAAAAACGGTTAATATATAAAAAAGACGGTTAATATTTGTGGAATTAAGACTTAATCAGCTGGGTTCACTTTCGTACAAAGGCCTCTCGAAAAGCCATTAATCCATTTCTACTCTCCCAATCTATGGGTTAAATAAGAGTTTAGACTGCGCTCTCTTGGTTGGCAGAAAATAATATGTGGATATTCAAGAATGACTTTGTCTTAAAGAGACAGGTCATTTTAAAAATACTAGTGTCTGTAAACATGGCGGCACTGGGCATCCGCGGGGGAATAAGAAAGAAGACTGTATTCCTAGATTTGAATTGTTGTTGCAACCGTTGGATTTGGTAGTTCAAACGGTAAAGCAACTGTTGCGTTCTTGAGAAAAAATTACTTGCTAGTTTAAGTATTTTCGATCTGAGCCTTTAAGATAAAAGGCAACAGAAATTAAGATGAAAGGAAAACTAGTTCAAAAATTACTAATAAATCTAAATCTTTGTCGTGCTTAATTTGTGCCCTAAATCTTTTTTTCATTGATTATTAATTTCAAATGTTTACTGAAATAAAAGAAATCGTACGATATAAAATAATCCCAGCAGTTATCATAAAAACTATATATTTCTTTTTGTTCTTTGCTTTGAAAATATTATTTGCGCCTGCGCCACTTATAAAGTGAAAATATTATCTGCGCCTGCGCAATAATGACCAATTCAAATCTTTTTTTTTTTTTTTTTTCCTTTCTGAAGTTATATCAGGTTTGGATTCAATTTTGTTGTTGATAAAATCATGAAAATACTGTGTTGTTTGCATCCGGCTTTGGTCGTCTGATTTAGATGTTTTTCAGTCATGTAATTATTTTTTTTTTTAAACTTCCGAAATACTGCATATGAAATTTGAGTCGATGTTGTTTCATTTTGTTTAAAAATGAAAAACAAAACAGACAAATTAAAAAAAAAAAAATCCCGTGGATTTTTAAAAATTATTTCTCTCAGGCGAAGACAATTGAAGAAAATAAAACTAAAACCCAGACATTATTTTTTTTATATCGTTTATTATTTTTATGTTTTACCCGCGAAATAGATACAGGCTAGCATTTATAAAAAATCGCCATTGGAATGATTTTTTGATTGCTTTATTCTTTGTAGGGGATGAATCAGACTTATTTTCTAATAATATGCATCTTTGTAAACATACTGGCCAAGGATCAGGTTCGAAGAAAATCCGCCACTTCTTCTTCAATGTACCGTTTCACCTCTGGTCGTGGACGATCATGGCTTTTCACAACTTCCTGTCCTTTGCCAACTATCTACACAAAATCATCAGGTAGGTTATTCGTTCCTGTCTTCTGTCTCTCTTTCCTTCAATATGTCCTGTGAGTGTCAAACTCTCCAAACCCTATTTATATTATTCGGACTATTGTCCTCAACTTTGTCGCCATGTTTGTCACAGCGCTTCGGCCGCTGTACTCTCCGGCCTTCTTCAGGTGGTTGGAATGTCAAACTGAACCCTTTATTTCGCTCGCTGGGGTAGACTGTTCTAGTTCCACGTGCCATGTCTAATGGATGTCAGTTATCTCCTGTTAATTCCCCTCTGAAAGTTCCTCGCTGCCTTAACCAGGTATTGAGGACACATGGGACAGTGAATAAAGGCGTTAGTTAGATCTAGTGACTTTTTCAAATTGTGTCGTTGAAAGTTTCCATAAAACACGACAATTAAAATAAAATAAAAATTACGTGCATGAAAGGTAAAAAAAATGTTTTCCTTTTTCAACGATGTTTTTTTTTTTTTTTAAAAGGGTTCACCTATGACATGTTTATTTAGGAAAGCTTTCAATTATTTCAATAACAAATTTAAACCAATTTAATAAAAAAAAAAAAAATAATTATAAAATAAAAAATTCCCTTCTACCAAGAAACATTACTTTTAATTGAAAAAAAAAGAAGGAATTTATACCAATTAAAAAAAAAACTACTCATTTAAAGCTTCATTTTTTTTTTAAAAAAAGAGCGCATTTTAAAATAACTTTCGCGAAAATTGCGCAGTCATCAAAACGTGGATAACATGGGACAAACATGTGACGACGAAGTTTTAGAGAAAGTGGAAACAAAAAAGGTAACTTATACTAAACACCAGGAAGACATTTGGTATTGCCAGAACACATAATGAGGAAAGAGGGCTTGGAAATTTTGATACTCACAGGACAGATTGAAGACAAGAGAGAAAGAGTAAAACAACGCATAATATTTAATGAGGTTGAGTAAGCTGATGACGGAACAGGGTTTGGGAGAAATAACACAAATATAAAAAGGAAGTTGTAGAGAGCTATTATCCCCTACGTCTAGATGGGGCACGGTACATAAAGAAGAGTACTTTGCTTAGCTTTTAAAAGGCATATTTCGTTATGCCAACAAAGCTTCGGATTTCGGTGTCACATTTTTCTTTCTCGGCTAAAACATTTGCCAGATGTTTAAACTTTACTTGTTGGATTTTGATATCTCCAATTTGTAGTTCGTATCTTGGGCTTTTTCTCTTGATGCCAACCATACATTCTGTCTTCTTTGCAATTGATGGTTAGTCCTTTCTTCTCGTTTTCCTTTAATATCTTCTCTAGGAGATCCGGTAGTTTTATTATCTTAGTAGCCGAGGTACCCGGCATTGTCCGGGTGTACATGGCTGCAATTGCATAACCGCACCCCCTGTATACACGCACCCCGTGTCTAGAAATGTCTGCCACCGTCCCCGCTTGTATGCATCATCCGTTGGTATACTAAGCTACTAACCCTTCATCTTTTTAGAGTATGTCCTTCGTAAGTGTTTGATTGTTCTTAATAAACGAATTTCATCGATAAAAAAAACTTCTTGTGTGGTCGTTGCTCGGGGTTAAATTGTTTTAGTGTTTTAGATATTCAGTAAATTTCCTGTAGTCATAATAACTTTCAAATTGTTCACAAATCTAATAATGAAACAAAAAACAGGGATGCAGCGTCAGAGTTTGATTCAACTGCAAGTGCAAACACTTAAACGCCTCCCTCCTTATTCGCACGTTTACAGTAAAGCTGGGGTTAAGAAGAGGTCCTTCGGAAATTTCACCTTTTGACGCTTCAATAATCCTCCTCAAATAATCTTTGCATCAAAGGTTTTTCGAATGACAATTTAGGATGGAATCATATGTAGAAACTATTGGCTAAATTGTAAAAGCCGATTTTGGAGCTAGTTTGTCGCAGATTTCTTCCACTTAAATCTAAACCAAACATTGACGCAAGACAATTTGTATGTCATATGTAATTTACATGGCAAATTTGGAAAGCATCGTATGAAAAACCAGGGAGTTATGGCCGAAAATCGGGCTTTTTGAACAGTTTTTCGTGTGTTTTTTTTGTTATACGCGGGGAAGGGAGCAGGATTAACACCACACTATCTTATTTCTTGCGTGATGGTAATTTTTTTACGACATGTTTTGAAGAAAACTGATACAAAATGAGGAAGTTATTCAAGTTTTTATTTTAAGTAGTAAGACAAACCCGACTTTTTAACAGTTTTTTGTGTGAAGCCAGTGTCGCCGGAAAGCTATCAAGCACTGTACATAAACCTCGTAACATGTGCTAAGTTTTGCATTAAGTGCAAAAAACATCAGCTCATCAAGTAAAAATTTTGTTCAGGTTTAACTTTCCTTTGTCTTTTTTAATAAGTTCTACCCAACTTCAGTTTTATCGATTTTTCTGCCAAACCCGGGGGTGGGGATGTGCTTGAAAAGTTGATCTTGACCTATCTTAGTAAATTTGCAACATATGTGTCCAATTTCATTAAAATCAGTCAAGAAATGTGGACGTGCATAAATATCACACACAGACACAGACACAGAAATCTTCTGTTTTATAGATATAGATATTGTAGTACTGTAACGATTGTGAGCGCAAAATAATAGGACTAGGTGAGAATCCGAGTAGGACTTCTAATTCTTTCGGGGTCACCTGTCTGTAAAAGTTGAATAAGTCCCTGGTGAGAAGACATCAACCAATGTGCATAAAGTCTTCGAAATGCATCGGAAATGGTGCACTTACGTCTATGCACAAAGTACAATGCACTGGTAGCTAATCTCCCCGATTTTAACAGTGCTATTTTAAAATAGCATAACAATGCAAGGAAACACACACACACACATATACATATATATTCAAACATGTTTGGCTAAATAATATCGACATTTTCTGTCTAAAAAATAAAGTAAAACCGAATGAAGTAAAACTCAAAATCGTCAAGCCAGGTTCAATCGTTGTCATGTGAAGCACGCGGTTTACGCCTTAAATATGGAGAACTCGTTGTTTAGTTTATTCATATCTATCAATCTATTTTACGCTGTTAAGATCTATCTATCTATCTATCTATCTATCTATCTATCTATCTATCTATCTCAGTCTGTTCATATCTATCTATCTATCTATCTATCTATCTAAGCTGTTAAGATCTCTACCTTTCTCTATCTAACTCTCTATCTTAGTTTATTCATATCTATCAATCTATTTTACGCTGTTAAAATCTATCTATCTATCTATCTATCTATCTATCTATCTATCTATCTATCTATCTATCTATCTCAGTCTGTTCATATCTATCTATCTATCTATCTATCGCAGTCTGTTCATATCTATCTATCTATCTATCTATCTATCTATCTATCTATCTATCTATCTATCTATCTCAGTCTGTTCATATCTATCTATCTACCTATATATCTATCTATTTTATGCTAAGATCTATCTATCTATCTATCTATCTATCTATCTATCTATCTATCTATCTAAGCTGTTAAGATCTCTACCTCTCTCTATCTAACTCTCTATCTTAGTTTATTCATATCTATCAATCTATTTTACGCTGTTAAGATCTATCTATCTATCTATCTATCTATCTATCTATCTATCTATCTAAGCTGTTAAGATCTCTACCTCTCTCTATCTAACTCTCTATCTTAGTTTATTCATATCTATCAATCTATTTTACGCTGTTAAGATCTATCTATCTATCTATCTATCTATCTATCTATCTATCTATCTATCTATCTGTTTCTCCATAGTTCACTTTTTTGTTTCGTTAAATGAATAAAACCAATTTTGCAGACAAAAATCTCCATGCATTCATACTTACACAGGTTTCAGGTATACTTATATAGGTATACTTATAAAAGTATTTTATATATCCATTAGAGAGATAAAACGCTGCCTTCTAAAAATTGCGCTCGGCTTCTCTTGCACGACGATATATTATATAAATATGATATGAATATTACATGAATAGTGTATAACTATTATCTAAATAAATGCAAGAAAAATATTATCAGGCGATGACAAATAAAAGAAAAATATCGTGGATGTGCTGAGTCTTTTTTCAAAATAACGTTAAAATTAAGAAAAGAAATTCTTTATCGGCACAGAAAGTCACGCATGCGCACAATGAACTTTATCGCTTGGCAGGTGTCACTGACGTGGACGCGACAAAGCTTTCAAAAATCCGAGAGTCTTCTTTCTTTCCATCCTCAGTAAATCATGTGTCAACCGATATTGAGCTCCTTAGAGATAACCTGCCAAACATTTTTTTTTTCGTATTGGAGCCGCTTAGTCGCAAAAGACAGAAAAATGGAAAGGTGCAACTAAGGAAAGAGTTTCAATTAAAAAAAAACAACAAAAAAAAAACTCATCTTGTCAAACAGATCAAATTGTTTGAATGTTGTTTGTTTAGAAAATACATATGTGTCGTTATTTTTCATGGTGCCATAAGTAACAAGAACAAGAAGTTTTTAAATTCGAAGCAATTCGAATAATGTATATAAATCACAAATATAAATATCTATATTTGATAGACTACGCAAAATCATTTGATAAAGCAAAACAAACACAAAAAACTATTTGAACTGCTAGGAAAACTTGAATTATTTGGGAGAGATATTAGAATAATTCTGAATTTACATACGGAAGAAACCGCTTGTATATCGATAGAAATTGAACTAAGTACACACAAATAGAAATAGGTGTATGACAAAAATGTGTCTTCTCAACTGCGAAGAAATCTTAAGAGAATTAGAAGTCCTTTGTTTGGGATTTGGTAATTTTTGCTTATATCTTCCACATTTATTATACGTCCTGGGCATGACGATAAACTACATCCGCGTCCTGGGTAAGACCCGAGGTGGTAGCACCTGTTAGGGTCCCAGCTATGGATAAATAGTTAACCCCCAAACCCATATCTCGTCCTGGGTATGACGATAAACTACATCCGCGTCCTGAGTAAGAAGATAAACTACGTCCAACGGCAAGGTGTGTGATAATACGTTTTTGAAAAAATAATGTTGCCAGCTATACGTTTTTGAGGAAAAAAATATTACCAGAAATAGATTTTTGACAAAACAAAAAATATTACCAGGAAAAAAAACGTTGTCGGCATTAAATGACCCATTGAGGTTGATATACCGTAAAACAAAATAAAACAAACCAAACCAAACCACATTTATTATGTTCACTTTTTCTGACCGTTTTTTTTTTTTTAATTCAGTCCTTGTTTGTTTTTGGTAAAATGATTGGGCCAGATGAAGCAATATAAAGTAATGAAATTAACTCCATGGCATTATTCAAATGTAATTTGGGAATTTTAAATTTGTCAAAAATCAGAATCAGACGTTTCGGTCGTTGTATGCTCCAGTCTTCTTCAAGTGATATATACGTTGGACTAAATAAAGTGTTCGTTTCGAAATTCCTTCCAACATATATCACCTGAAGAAGGCTAGAGCGTACAACGGCCGAAACGTCGTGAATATTGCAATAAAGATGAGAACAGCAGTTCGAATGATGCAAATAGTTACAACTCCTCATCTCAGAAATATAGACAGATAATATATATATATATATATATATATATATATATATATATATATATATTTACGATTCCAATGGAATAAATTATGACCATGGAATATTAGTGTTTAAGCCTTTTTATTATATCCTTACTCTGTCCTGGACATTGAGTTCTACCTGGATTTTATCCTCTCGGAAATTTTTTATTCTAAAATATACATGTGTATATATGCACCTGTGGATTTTGCATATATATGTATATTTACCACTAATATTATCTATATATATATATATATATATATATATATATATATATATATATATATATATATATATATATATATATACAGGGTGTCCAGAAAGTTCGTGTACACTTAAAAGAATTTATAACTTTATTTCTATTTGCGATAGAAATAAATTGTAAAAAGGATTAGAAAGAAGTAAATCTATATATTTTAAGGTTTTATTGAAATTTTATTTAAGTTTCCACATGTCCTCCATTATTAGCAATACAAAGGGTAATACGATTTTGCAGTTCACGGAAAACATTTGCCAACTGATTTACAGTAATGCCTGAAATCACATTAGTTATTTTATCTATACTTAAAACTAGGTACATTAAATTTTACAACATTTTTTAGATTATTTCTATCGCAAGTACAAATAAAATTTTAATTTTTTTAAAGTGCACACGAACTTTATGGACACACTCTCTCTCTCTATATATATACATACATACATACATACATACGCACACACACACATATATATATATATATATATATATATATATATATAAATAAATCACAAATATTGTGTAAGAAAAATAAAAATTTTCTAGATGAACTTATTTTAGGGGAGAAAGCCAATATTTTTATACTTGCAAAAAAAAAAAAATAACAAAAACAAAAAAACTAATAAAATTTAAAAAAATTAAGAAATAAAAATTAGAGAAATGAACGATGAATTGGATTTGAAAATTAATTTTAGGTCGCTGCTCTCATTTTCGGGGACAATCATGCGTATGAACAGATATGAGCTTAGCCTAGTCGCTATCTTTTCGCTCCCCCAAAATTTCTTACAATTAATAATAACACATTTCTTAAAACATATTCCGGATTACATCTATATTTTCGTTGTCCTGTTATTACCGAGAAGTAAAAAACAAAAACAAATATATTTCCATACCTGATGATGTCTGTAGGCACAGACGAAAGCTTGTAAGAAACTAAATAAGACGTTATGCAACTGGAATTTATAAACAGGGATCATAACATTCATCTACAGGTTCGGGGTTAATGTACTTTATTAAATTTGTTTGCGAAGATGTATTCTCGCCATTTATATCATTAACTTCTATATCTGTTTTTTGTATGAATGATTTATGTAATGTAAATTGAACGGCAACACATACTTATATATATATATATATATATATATATATATATATATATATATATATATATATATATATATATATATATATATATATATATATATATATATATATATATATATATATATATATATATATATATATATATATATATATATATATATATATATATATATATATATATATATATATATATATATATATATATATATATATATATATATATATATATATATATATATATATATATATATATATATATATATATATATTATTTTTGTTTCCAATGAAGGTTCTTCATAGGTGATGCAGGTTCGAATCCTTCTGGAGGATGTATATTTTTCTGACAAGATTTCTGGAAAATTCAGGCCAGTAGATGTAGTTGTATAAAAAAGATACTTTTTAATTAAAAAACATATATATATATATATATATATATATATATATATATATATATATATATATATATATATGTTTGTAGTATGTATAATATTAACCGAAAAAGAACTGGAGATGATGAGATTAAGTGTAAAATTTTTCTCAAACAGTTTCGCTAGAGAAAGCCTATGTCTTCTCTCTATTCATCTGATGACGCCAAAGAGAACAGCTTTCTCCGACGAAACTTTGCCACTGTCTCATCATCTTCATATTTGTATATATATCAAAGGATAAAACGCAATATTCCTCTGTATTGTGATACGTTGAGCTCTCTTCATGGATCTATCTTTTTAATATTTTATATTAAAAAGACCTATTTGTATAATCATTACCACTTGCGGATTTGATATTATGACACACACACACACACACTTACACACACACACACACACACTCACACACACACACTTACACACACACACACACACACACTTACACACACACACACATACACATATATATATATATTTCTTATATTTTGTCACGGAGAGATAATTTTGATCCGATAGGCCAAACGCGCTATTACAGTAACTGGAAAAGAATGTGAATGACAGATGATTTTTTTGTGGTTGTGTAGGAATGGTGGAATCTTCCTCAGTCACGTAAAGATCAAGATAAGAATAAGATAGTCAACCTAAGATTAAGTCCTTCTAGACTTTTGTAGGTTTTCCTGCCTATATTTTGTAAGAAAGAAGAAGCGGAATAAATATTATTTACTCAACTCTTTCCAGACTGACGACGATATTTCATAACCTTTAATTTCCATGGAAACGACCAAAACAAAATATTCATGGATAAAAATGCTTCTACCATATAATAATAATAATGATGGTTGGTTTTTCTGAGTATGCCCGTCATCACGGGTGGCAAGTTAATCATTTGTGTTTTTGCACAGACGTCGTTTCTACTGCCATTCTCCTGAGCGGAACTTAATTACAGTTTCTTCGAGAGAGAACGCATAATCTGGCGTGATTAACACTTTGAACAAAGCCAGTTCGCACAAACCCTCGGTCACGATGTCTTCATGCTATAGCCCAACCAGATGCTAACAGTTTTTGTCGTGGCCTCGTTAGAGCCGGAAATAAAAACACAAAAGAGGAATTGAGTTAAACAAATATATTAACAGAAACAGTAATACAAACATACAAACGAGAGTGTTACAACAAGAATGTTCAGTCCGACTGTCAGAGCTGACTGCTGGAAACTTCCCTCTCCAAAAGGCAGTACCTACTCCTATTTATAACTGGGAGAGTCATGCGTGCGTGGGTAAATTGCCTTAACAGTTTTGTGTACACAGTTCCCCACACAAGACTTGGCGTGGTTTTCAAACATTTTCCAATTGTACCTCTCGCTCTGTTCCACTTACCGCGCCGATATTAAATGATAAATGATGGTGTGATTTGTAGCTGGATCTCATGACCAGAATGCTAACGCCCGTATAAGACTACAATTTAAACAGATTATGATCCTACTGGAATATATATCGAAGTGAGGGGTTAGCTTATTTGGAGAGCTCATATAAAGGACTTTTTCTTGCTTTAAAATTTCCATAGTTGAGAAACAAATTCCGTATGGAAAGGATGAGAAATATTTTAATTAAAATTTGGCTCGTTGTTTTGTTTGAATAATTTTAATCAGTATTTCCGCGTATAATTCCACATCTAAGCGTCCTGGGTATGACGATAAACTACGTCCAACAGCAAGGACTCTGATAATATGTTTTTGAAAAAATAATGTTGCTAGCTATACGTTTTTGAAAAAAAATATTACCAGCTATACGTTTTTGAAAAAATGATATTACCAGATATACGTTTTTGAAAAACAAAAAAAAATTACTAGCTATACGTTTTTGAAAAAATAATATTACCAGCTATACGTTTATGAAAAAAAAAAAAATATATATATATATTACTCGCTATATGTTTTTGAAAAAAAATAATATTCCCAGCTGTACGTTTTTGAAAAAAAAATATTACCAGCTATAAATTTTTGAAAAAAACATACTAACAGAAATAGATTTTTGACAAAACAAAAATATTATCAGTAAAAGAAAAGAAAAGGTTGTCGACATTAAATGACCCATTGAGGTTGATACGCCGTAAAAAAACAAAACAAAAACAAAAACAAAACAAACCAAACCATCCATATCTAAATATGAAAATAATTCGAATATTCTATGGCATAATGAAAATACTTCATTTAATGTTATATCAGTAAGGTCTGATAAGAATATGGAACAACATCTTTCAAGCCTAAAATGACATCATTTGTGTTCCGATTCTGCAGTTGGAGGCTATACAGGACAACCCTCTAAGACACCTAATTGTTTTTCAACATATGAGAACAAGGTAGGAGTGCCACTAGCACGCAAGGGGTTACATAGGGTGAGAGCAAGAGTAAAGAGGGGTGTTTGGGGAAAGGATAAAGAGAAGGACGGGGATCAAGATCAAGGCATTAGAAGATGTTGATTGACATTACATTTAATTTTCTGAAGATTATAGCTATCAGGAAAGCAAGTAAGAGAAAGGGAGTTCCACTGACGGGAAATGCGAGATAAGAGGCTGTTGGAGGAGTAGAAGAGACGGATACATTTAACGGTTTCGACAGTGAAAGAATGGGACAGAGACGCCAACTTAGTAGCCCGCTTAAATTCATGCAGTTTCGGAACCAGTGAAAGTAGCTCGTCAGAGCAGTTGTCATGAAAATATTTGTAGAAAAGACAGAAGGAAGCCACATAAAGTCTGTGAGAGAGTGACTGTAGACGAGATGCCAGATCAGGACCTATCACATTGCATATCCGTCTCTGGATTTTGTCGAAGACCTCGAGATGAACAGCGGGGGCATATCAGATCATATATGGCAATTGTATTCAATGCAAAGACGAATGGTTGATTTGTAGATTAGAAGGGTGGACTCAGGCGAGAAAAACCTTCTGGCGTGATACAGAGAACCAACATTCCTTGCGGTAGATGCAGCTAACAAAAATGGTACGATCACGTATCATTGTGGGCAAGGGAACGAGAAGGCATGGCAAAGTCTGGGATTATAACAGATCGACTTATTGAACACCAGTGCCTAGATATAGTCGGCTTGAAAAGAAAAGGAAGGCCAAATAATAGATATATCCATGTCACCATACCTGCAGATTACAATATAAAAGCAATGTAAATAGAAAAAAAAATTGCAACTATTCAGACCTGATTGTTGAAAATGTCAGATCGTGGAAAATGCCGGATAAAAATGAATGTCCTCCCGGTAGTGATTGGGACACTCGTCTCCATCGACTTTAAAGTTTAAAGAATATCTCGACCAACTTGTAAATGTACCTTGAGAACCCTAGAAAAAAACTGCCTTATTGGTTCCAGCAAACATACTTCGAAAAGTGCTGTTTGGCTTATAGTTTATTTTGTTTTACGGCATATCAACACCTCAATGGGTTATTTAATGCCGACAAAATTTTTAGGATAGGTTCGTATGAATCGAATATTTATTCTTTTTAAGAAGTTAGATTGTAGATCAGGTTTCATTGACGCATTTTTGTAAAGAATGTTTTTGTCGAGAGTCAAATGTATTGTTGGTAATTTTTTATTTTCAAAAATGTATTGCTGGTATTTTTACTATCAAAAATTATTTTTATACTTTCATAGTATTTTGTCCCCAGTTTTGGGGTTAACTATTTGCCCATAACTTGGACCCTAACAAGTACTACTACCCCAGTCAGGGTGGACCTGAGAACAACAGCAATTAAGAAGTGGTTCCATGCTCCAAAAACCTCTCGATAAGAGGCCTTGCTGCCGGATGTAGTTTATCCTCATACCAAGGACGAAGTACTGTGTGTATAAAATCCTTGTGACCTGACAGACAGTATCTTCCCTTGTACTCCAGACAGCTACACAACAAAAGTACCACGAGGCGCGAAATGAGTAAATAATAATAATAATAATAATAATAATAATAATAATAATAATAATAATTTTGTATAAAATTATATATATTATATCTATATTGTAATATTTTGTATTTTTAAAAGAAATGTTTTTTGTACTTTTGCAAACTGAAGAAGACTTACATACTTTCGAAACATTGTTGAATATTGTTATACACTCTGTCCTCTTTACTTAAACTGTGCTTCACTTTAAGTACTTCTACTTCTACTACAATTACTACTACTGTGTCCTGGGTATAACGATAAACTACATCGGGCAGCAAGATGTCTAATCGGGAAATTGAAGGTTTTGAGAAACTTGGAACTATCTCTTAATTGCTGTTGCTTCCAGGTCCGGCCTGCCCGGTAGCATCGTTTAGGGCCTCAGCTATAAGCAAATAGTAACCCCCCACCAAACATAGACAAAACCCTATGAAAGTATAAAAATACATTTCTATAGTAAAAATGCCACCATGTCTTGTTTTTAAAGACAACGGTTTACATGTTATATTTGCATTTAAACACAAAAAGAAAAAAAAGTCAGTAATGGATAGCTACACATACCTTATTTGCATTACCAGTTGCAGCCCTGATGATGATCTCAGAAAGAGATAGAATATACTTGGGAAATAAAAGTGATTCTCACTGTTACAGTGCATTTCTTGCCTTATTCAATTATAATACACGAAAAAATGTCCGTGAATATGAACGGATTATGTTAAAAATAAGCAGACATAATGTTTGTAATTTATTTAATCAGACATGCCTAAAATTACCAACACTACATTAACCAAGATGAAAGAACTCTATGATGACATCATCTATATGATATCCTAATATTTCTTAAAGAAATCACATTGTATTCAAACTTCAACATAAACAGAATAACATAAATCATATATTTATTAATTCAAAACTCTTAAGAAAATTAAAATTTTAGCATTAAGTGACACATACGGAGTTGATATGCCGTTAAAAAATCAAATCAAACTACTACTACTACTACTAATAATAATAATAATGATAACAATACTAATAAAACATGTCAACCAGCGTATTTTTGGAAGATAACATTTTAAGGTAAGCAGTCTTTATATTTAGAGTACATCATATCAAAATATTGAGACTGAATAATAACAAATAAATATGAATTTTAGATTTCAATTAATACTACAGACAAACACACACACACACATATATATATATATATATATTCTACCATTCTATATATATATATATATATATATATATATATATATATATATATATATATATATATATTCTACCATTCTATATATATGTATATATATATATATTCTACCACTAAGCCGACGGCTTAGTGGTAGAATCTCCGGCTGATACCAATTCAGACGGATTTCGATCCGAGCTAGAGGCAACCGGATGTCTAGCCACACTGATGAGCTGTGAAACAGCAAAACAGTCTGTCTGTGGATGACGTTATATTGGCTCCTGAAATAAATATTAATTTCAGTTGAGCTCTCTAGGGAGTAAGTTTGGGTTTGTAAACTGACTATTATAGCTTATATAGCGAGACTCTTCGCATAGCGAATTGAGTCACTGTCAGACACTGGGCGTGTTTCTAAAAATAAATACGCTAAAAATCCTCCTGTTGGTAGAATCTCCGGCTGATACTAGTTGAGCTCTCTAGGGAGTAAGTTTGGGTTTGTAAATATTATAGCTTATATAGCGAGACTCTTCGCATAGCGAATTGAGTCACTATCAGACACTGGGCGTGTTTCTAAAAATAAATACGCTAAAAATCCACCTACTTCACTGCCGTGCGCCGTGGTAGAATCTCCGGCTGATACCAATTCAGTCGGATTTCGATCCGAGCTAGAGGCAACCGGGTGTCTAGCCGCACTGATGAGCTGTGAAACAGCGGAACAGTCGGTCTGTGGATGACGTTATATATATATATATATATATGTATATATATATATATATGTGTGTGTGCGCGTGTGTGTGTGTGTTCATGTATATATTTAGCGTGTATACAGTTGTACTATTATTGGTTAGTTTTGATGTATTTCATGGAATTGGTCATTGATTCTAGTATTTCTGAAGCTGACACTTTTATCTGCACAATTCGGCTGACAGCATTATTGCGCGCTAATGCACTCGGACAGGGACTGATATAAACATAGCGAGGCGTAAGCTTTCGGTAGACGCATAAGCCATATTTAGCCAGGGTTAACAAGGAATAATGCGAAATAACAACTGAACTGAACCTAATCGTTAAAAGTATGAGGCATTAAAAGCGCGCGACTGTTTGGCTTACGCTAAAATCCAAGTCTGCGCGCTAGAAAAAGGCATAGGCCTGGAAATACCCGCGAACACCTACGACCATCCACCTCGCTCTCTCTTTCAGTGTGTCTCTCTCTTCTTCTGTCTCTTCCTCTTTCTCTTTCCTCCTCTCTCTCCTTCTCTCTCTCCCTCCTTCTCTCTCTCTTTCTCTCCCTCTCCAACTCTCTATTTCTCCTTCTCCCCTTCTCTCTCTCCCTGTTTCACTCCTTCTCTCGCCTTTCCTCTCTCCTTCTCATTCTCTCTTTCCCCCTCTCTCTTCCTCTCTCTTTCCCTCTCTCTCCTTCTCTCTCTTCCTCCTTCTCTCTTTCCCTTTTCTTTTTTTCTTTCTCTCCCTCTCCAACTCTCTCTTTCTCCTTCTCCCCCTCTCTCTCCCTGTTTCACTCCTTCTCTCGCCTTTTCTCTCTCCTTCTCATTCTCTAACTCTTTCCCCCTCTCTCTTCCTTTCTCTTTCCCTCTCTCTCCTTCTCTCTCTTCCTCCTTCTCTCTTTCCCTTTTCTTTCTTTCTTTCTTTCTCTCCCTCTCCAACTCTCTCTTTCTTCTTCTCCCCCTCTCTCTCCCTGTTTCACTCCTTCTCTCGCCTTTTCTCTCTCCTTCTCATTCTCTAACTCTTTCCCCCTCTCTCTTCCTCTCTCATTCCTTCTCTCTCTCTCTCTCCTATCCTCACTTTCTCCTCCTCTTTCTCTCTCACTCCTTCTTTCACCTTTTCTCCCTACTTCTCTTTCCCCCCTCTTTTTCTCTCTCTCCTATCGTCTCTTTCTCCCTATCCCCTTCTCTCTCTCCCTGTTTCACTCCTTCTTTCGCCTTTTCTCTCTACTTCTCTCTCCCCTTCACTTTCTCCCCCTCTTTCTCTCTCCTTCCCTCCCTCTCTCTTCATCTCTCTTTCTTTCTCTTTTTCTCTCTCTCCTATCTTTCTCCCTCACACTTATCTCTCTCCCTGTTTCACTCCTTCTCTCTCTCTAATTCTCTCTCCCCCTTCACTTTCTCTCTCTTTGTCTCTCGCATATATCACACATATTCTCATAATTTTATTAAAGCCTATAATAGTACAAATGGCTAGCATCTTAATACTAAAAAAGACTGTTTAAAAAGTAACGGGACTTATCCATTCTTCGACATGAGAAGAACAGAATCAGGCAAGGAATCAGTAAGTCTTCAAAGAGATACTGCAGCATTTGCTTTGCTCAGTGAGCGAGAAGAGACGAGAGTTGTGGCAGGACAAATCATGCACCTGGTCACCATATCCTGAGCATCTGGCAGTTCCTGACCGAAAAGGACATCGCTGTACTTATTCACCTGATCTTGCTCCCTGTGACTTTTTTTCTTTTCCCCAAGTTTAAGTGGATCATCAAGGGGACCCATTTTGAAGACGTGGAGACCATCAAGAGGGCCGTAACGACGGAGCTGAGAGGCATCAAAGAAGAATCCTTCCAGCATAGTAGAAAAGGATGGAAAAGTGCATTAGACTTGAGGTGGATTACTTTGAAGGGGAAACCGTGTAGCTTGTTGTTTCGAATTTAAATAAATTGTTTGTGACACAAGTCAAGTTACTTTTCAGACACACCTCCTATATATAAGGAATCTTTCAGACAACCCTTCTACAGAGATCAGTCAGTTTTTTTTTACTGTTCAGGTTGACGATCAATTTTATTCGTTTAATTTATGCAAATTGAAATGGTTTATAAAATTTTAGAAGATAATTTTTATCTTTTAATTGGGCATCAGTTTCTTCTACCCTATTAGTCCCCTAAATTTTGCTTGTTTTAGTTATTTAACGCCATATCAACTCCTTATGTGTCGTTTAATACCGAAATTTAATTTTCTTGTGAGCTTTAGAAAATATATGTTATTCTGCTTTCACAATTGAATACATGGTAGATGGTACTCAGCTTTTGTGCATCTACATGTTTGTGTGGACATAATTACTAGAGGTGGTGATATGTGTTTTATATTTTGAAATACAGTTAATTTTTTTAGGAAATTGTAGCATATTATATGGATTAATGCCATGAAAGAGTTTTTTCATGTTGGTTCTTTGCTTGTTTTTGCTTAATGGCACATCAAACACTGTCACTTATTTAATACCGAAATATAAATAATTTCAACATTACTGTATCCCTTCAACCTCAGTTAAAATATATTGCTCGTCATTTTACAATGAATATGTATTGTTGGTCATTTTTACTATAAAAATGTATTTTTTATACTTTCATAGTGTTTCTTTCGGGCGTTCACTATTTGCCATATCTGGGGCCCTATGGATCAAGGTAGACTTGGAAACAACGCCAAACATAGTTCCACGTTTCACAAAACCTTCAATCTCCCGATCGGCGGATTTGCTGCCGGGTGTGGTTTATAGTCATACCCAGGACTATACATCCGAAATTCCAGATCAGCCACGTGTATCACACTATAGATTACCCTTATATCAGTCAGTTATGTATCATATACGTGATACACTAAACGATCATGTATCTATCGATTTTTCCCCGCAGTAGGTTGCCATTTCTTTCTATAGACCAGTTGCCATCCAAGCCTATAGAGCCCGATCTCTCCTGCTACTTACTTATAAGAAGAAGAGGATTCATAACTTTCCCAAGGGTATTAGCACGTAAGTGAATGTAATGGATTTGACTGGAATTCGAACTCGGCTCTTCGATTCCTCAAACTGAGCCGCTAACTACTTCCCCGTGCTTCCTTATATACACCATTTATATTCGGAATGTTGTTCTCATCTTTGCTATTGTTATGGCAAGGTTTCGGTCGATGTGTCCCCTCGGACGAAACATTGTGATAACAACAACAATGATGAAGACACTAGTCTGAATAGAAATAATGTAAATCATAACTCCTCATCCAAGAAATTCAAACAGAAAATATTGATTAAATACTGATTTGATTTCAATTAATTTGAACAAAGGTGTAAACCCTTGTGCATGAATGGATTTATTATTTTGCATGGGGTTGAATGATAAAATTACAATGCATTCGGATATATCTATGGCCTAAGATTTGTATAGTAATTGGACTCAATCAACAGTCAGCTACACTATTTGTTTGTGGAGGGATAAAATTAGGAAGAGTTTCAAGTGTCAATTTCAGATAGCTTGTTTTTGAAAATCAGCGTTTCAAATCATGACCAGTGTCTGGGCTCGAACGCACAACGAAGGTGCTTATTATCAGCAACAAGAAAACTGTTTCGATACTGTTTTTCCACACTGCAAATCATTATGATTTTTCGTCTTCAGCATGGCTGCACGTTTCCAGACATGTCTATTAACCCAATGTGAAGAGAAACAAGAGAATGTCGCGCAGATTATCAGTAGCTGTAAAATGCTGACACAGAGAGACTACAAAGAACGACGTGTCCATGTTTGCTGTTGGTCAATGAGCTCTCTTTTTCTTGGTAAAATTAACCAAAAGAAATTGTTTTCGCCAACGATTGATCTTTGAAAGGTTAACCGAAAGTTTCCTTAGATATATGCTGTTTTTAGTACTAAGGTGCTTTCATCGGTACTATTCAAGGTTTTAATAAAATTTTGTAGTATCAAGTGATTGTTTAAACAAACTTACAAATAAAACATACACCAGGAAACCTTGATGAAAGCGGATGTAGTGTGGATACATTGTACATATGCCTAGAGCTACAAAGCGAGGCCCAGTTTGCCATAGGAGACGACTGATTTGATGGAATAGTAGGAATTAGTTGGATGACTTTCATATGTAAAATAAAATAAAATAACGATCAATCTAATATTTTTCATTTTTTTCTTTCATATTTCCTTTTCTCTGTCTCTCCATAAATTGTTTTAATATTACGATCACGGTACTCGTAAACTATTTGACATCTAGAGGCAACACATGTGCTGCAGCCGAAGTAGAAGTTGTGAGTCTTGGGCAAACTCAACTTCTCGAGAGCACCTCTTCGCGGCTGCTAGGTCTCACATTGACTGCTGACCTGAGATGGAACAAATACATTGAGTCAATTGCTTCGTCCACCGCAAGGAAAGTTGGTTTCCTGTGCTCCACCAGGTAATTTTTCTCCCTGGAATCGATACTTCAAATCTATAAATCAACCATTCGCCCTTGCATGGAGTATTGCTGCCATATATGGCCTGGAATCCCTTCTGTTTGCCTCAAGGTCCTTGATAAAATCCAGAGACGGATATACAATGCAATTGGCCCTGATCTCGCATCTCGTCTGCAGTCGCTCTCTCACAGACGTGCCGTCGCCTCTCTTTGTCTTTTTTACAAATACTTTCATGGTAATTGATCCGATGAGCTGCTTTCACTGGTTCCCAGGCTTCATGAATTC
>OZ010597.1:14215485-14352985 GCA_963932145.1 Acanthosepion lycidas
ACACACACACATATACATACACACACATACATACATACATACATACATATATATATATATATATATATATATATATATATATATATGCTCAATTATGTAGATACATCTATCCGTATTCTCGCCAGAATCTATTTTACACATTCAGAAATCTACCATTCGTCCATCCATTGAATATTGCTGGCATATCTGGCCTGGTACTTCTGCTTCTGCTATATATTTAGAGATTCTAGATAAAATACAAAGATGAATCTGCAATGTTATTGGTCCTGGCCTGGCATCTCGGTTCTAGTCATATTTCTACCGCCGCAACGTAGTTTCAGGAACTTTCCATATATATATATATATATATATATATATATATATATATATGTACGTGTGTGTTCGTGTGTGTGTGTGTGTGTGTATTTAGAGGCAGTAGTTCGTTTGTTTGTTTATTTGGGTTTTATGGCATATCAACCACTGTGGGTTATTTAATGCCAAATCCAGTTTATATGAATTTTAAATGCCTATTTTGTTTGAAATAAAAAACGTATAGCTGGCAACATTGCCCTTTACAAAAAGCTTATAGCTAGCAACATTATTGTTTCAAAAACTTATAGCTGGCAACATTGTTTCAAAAAACGCATAGTTGGCAACATTATTTTTAACAAAAAACGTATAGCTGGCAACATTATTGTTTCAAAAACGCATAGCTGGCAACATTATTTTTCCGAAAACATTATCCTGTTGGATGTAGTTTATCGCCGTACCCAGGACGCGGATGTTGTTTACCATCATACCCAGGACGTGCAGTAGATTGTTGTTCAAACATATATTGTTAAATACAACAAACAACGAATGTCTATTATGTTTGATCATGATTGTTCTAAGTTTCGTATAGTGGCATTTGGGAGAAAATAAAGACAAAAAACACACACAAAAAAAAAACTGTCCAATATTTGATATTTTTATTATGCTATTTTTCTATCTAAGGTTTCGGAACATATGGACCATCATCAGAGGGGGGGGTCATATATTACATATATTGCATTTAAACACATGGATCTGTTGTTAACATTTCGTTTTCTCACGTGAACATCTACGACGTCATAGAATGGCATTAGGATTTACGACACGCGTCTGCTATTCCGCGAACGTTATCGTCGCATAGAAAATTTCTATGCAAACAAAACCGGATGTCATCTTTGACGGTGAACATCTTTGTTATTATGTCTATATAACAACTCTGATGATGGCTCACGTGATTCGAAAAGTTAGACCGAGGAACAGCATAATAAAAAATATCCAAATGTTAGACAGATCTTGTCTTTATTCTCTCCTGAAACTAAAGCCACTTTAAGAGGTTTAGAATGGCTCATGATCAAACATAATAGACATTCGTTGTCTGTTATATTTAATAATATATGTTTGAACACACACACACACACACATAGATATATATACAAACTATTTGCTTCATCCGGACTGTTGGAATTTCGAAATGAACCCTTTATTATTTAGTTCACGTGGATAGATTGCTCTAATTCCACGTGCCATGCCTTTTTGGGGATATCTCATTTTCAATTAATTACCTTTAGTAACTCAATTGTACAATTTTTTGTTTCGTTTCCTGTGTCCCTGTATTGAACTCACAAATCTTTGGGTCATGTCATTATTTTGATTGCCTCAGCTAACGTTTTTATCCACTAAGCCATGGATCCAGTTACCAAAGGATATAAACTGAGCTATCCAAAAAAGGCATGGCATGTGGAATTAGAGCAATCTACTCCCGTGGACTAAATAAAGTTTCTGTTCGAAATTCCCAATTATATCACCCGGAGAAGAACAGTCTGAATGATGTAAATAGTTACAACACCTCATCTATATATATTAGGTTGGTGCAAAAATAATGACGTAATAATGTCGTTTTTTGACGTATTTTTAACATCAAAAACGACATTATTATGTCATTATTTTTGCACCAACCTAATATATATATATATATATATATATATATATATATATATATATATATATATGCTGACATCAATTATAGAAACAATTGCGCTAACCCGAAAAAAAAACAGGAAAAGAAAAATCATTTGGTATACCCCTCCGTTCAACCGAATGGTTAGTATTAAGCTAGGACAGAAATTCCTAGCTTTAATTGAAAAACACTTTCCTACCAATAGTAGACTTAGTAAAATATTTAATAAAAACACCCTAAAATTGAGTTACAGCTGCACTGAAAATTTAGAAAGTATAATAAAAAAACACAATAATAAAATCCTGAACAAACCCGCATGCCTGAATAGTATTAATAAAAATCCTACACTAAAATTAGACAAAAACAGTGAAAAATTATGTGATTGTAGAAACCCAGAAGACTGCCCATTGGAAAATAAATGCTGCGTTAAATCTGTGGTATACCAATGTACTATCTCATCTATTGAGAGTCCTAATACTAATATGATATACACTGGTCCACGAAGAATGAATTTAAAGCCAGATGGAGGCAGCGTAAGTGCTCTTTCAACAATATGAATAAAAGAAATCAGACTTCTCTATTAAATATGTTTGGCATTTGAAGGAAATGAATAAAACAACAAAAGTAAAATGCAAAATTATAAACAAAACTAAAACTTGTAAAACTTGGGATGATCCACGCCCTTTATGCCTACATGAGAAACTACACATTATTAAGTTTCTAAATAATAAAAATCTATTAAACAATAGACATAAGTTAACGGTTTTCTGCCGACATTATCAAATTTTTGCATTGAATAATTAGCATAAAAACAAACACTAAAATAATTTTTAAAATCCATAGTCCTAATAAATAGTTTAAATGCACTACATAAAAAGATAACCCTTTATGAAGTCGTCAAATGTTACGGCAGTTTTTATACACGCAAAACCCTTTCAGAAAAAAATAAAATAAAAAAATAAATAAATCTCCATAGACACGTAAACCAGACTAGGCGAAATCATCTTCCGTTTTAAATTTAGACACCCCAGCCTTACCCTGACTTGACATCTGTGAATGTAACTTTATACTGATACAAATTATTAACACCTTACACCCCTTTTTATTTAGACAATTGCTCTAGCCGTTACCATAGAAATTTTGATTTCAATAATGAATATGCTATTAAAACACGTAAATTTCAGAAATAAGTTATTCCCCAAAAAAATTTCGCTTGTAGATGGAACAGAGCTTACTTTAATTCACTTTAATTCAAATAATTATATTGAAGTTTTCGGCTCTTGTTTTGAAACATGAGAACTCTTATGTAGCGTGTTGGAATCATATTTTTAAATAAATAATTATATTTATGCTCTACTTTTGTATCGAGCACTATTTTTCAAAAATAATAACAAAAATACTAAAGAACTTTGGATTATTTACCTAACGAGTTCTTTCCTATATATTTTTCACACACACACACACACACACACACACACACACATATATATATACATATATATATATATATATATATATATATATATATATATATATATACACACACACACACATTTGGAGTTATTGTTAGCAAGCTTGTCTCGCTAGAACAATTACGACTGAGTATTGAGTTCGATCCTCACTGGGTTCCCTCTACTTTCGGCCTTGTGCCACATCTAAGCTACGCTTGGAAGATCACTATATATATACATACAAATTTTACACACACACACACACACACATATATGCATAAACACAAATATTGTGTAAAAAAAATGAAAAATTCCCAGATTAATTTATTTTGGGGAACGAAGAAGAAGAACGGGAAAAGAAGAAAAAGAAAGATGAAAGAAGAAGGAGAAGAAGAAAGAAGAAGATGAAAGGAGAAAAAGAAGAAAGAAGAAACATCTGCGCATCTAGGTGCATTTATAGTGATATACTCATAGGATTTGGTGTCAGAATTAGAGATTTCCGCTGGTTGTGGATATTATATATTGGCGGAAAAGTATGGAAGCGACAGAAGGCTGTCTGCAAGAGACAGGTCATTGAATACTTCAATCGCTTACTTCCTGATGTAATTGGAGAGAACATTTTGAAGTTCCTATAAGCTTCAGGCATTACATACACACACACACATACATACATACATATATATATTTATACATGAAATTTGAGTATACTATTTCGTCTGCGTATGTTTTTATGTATTCTTACATGTGAATATATTTATTTATTCATGTATTCATATATGCGACTTTTTCGTTTTATTACAGTACGTACGCACTCAGATTATATGTCAATGTTTTCACAATAAAATTGTTATTAGACAAAATATATGTAAAAGTTTTACGATATATTTATGCTTACACGACAGACAAAAGGTTTTCTGGGCTTAATAATTAGTGAGTTTCATGTCTTCGGTTTTATTAAATCCAAACTAATTTCGGATGCTGAAACTATTTAATCTATTAGTGTCTGGTGACCAATCTTTTTGCTAAGGAGCCCACTAAAATTTAAAATTTGACAGCAAGAAGATTAGCGTTTAAGATCAGGGTAGGCAGAAAGAGATAAAATTTTAGGGGAACATTATGCAGTTAATTTCTTTTTTTTTCTGCTGATTAACAAAGATAAGGACAGCAGTCCGAACGATGCAAATAGTGTAAATAATTACAATCCCTCATCTCAGAAATATAGACAGATTCTGAAGAGGGCTGGAGTGAAAACGGCCGAAATGTTGTGAATATGACAACAAAGATGAAGACAACAGTCCGAACAATGTAAATAGTGTAAATAATTACAATATCTCATCTCAGAAATATAGACAGATCCTGAAGAAGGCTGGAGTGTAAAACGGCCGAAGAGCCGTGAATATGGCGGCAAAGATGAGGACAGCAGTCCAAACAATGTAAATCGTGTAAATAATTGCCATACCTCATCTCAGAAATATAGACAGATCCTGAAGAAGGCTGGAGTGTACAACAGTGAAACGTCGATAATATGGCAACAAAGATGAGGACAACAGTCCGAACAATGTAAATAGTGTAAATAATTACAATACCTCATCTCAAAATATAGGCAGATCCTGAACAAGGCTGGGACGTACAACGGTCGAAACGTCGTGAATATTACAACAAAGATCAAGATAACAGTCCGAACAATATAAATAGTGTAAATAATTACCATACCTCATCTCAGAAATACCTGACAGATCCTGAAGAAGGCTGGAGTGTACAACAGTGAAACGTCGTGAATATGGCTGCAAAGATGAGGACCAACAGTCCAAACAATGTAAATAGTGTAAATAATTACAATACCTCATCTCAGAAATATAGACAGATCCTGAAGAAGACTGGAGTGTAAAAATGCCGAAACGCCGTGAATATGGCAACAAAGATGTGGACAACAGTCCGAACAATGTAATATTTATACTAACGTGTTTGTGAGGTCTCAAGTTTTATTATTCAACATTTCTTTTTAATCTATATCTATAATTCTCAAAATGTGTGTATGTATGTATGTATGTGTGTATGTATGCGTGCGTGTGTGTATGTATGTATGTGTGTGTGTATTTATGTATGTATGTGTGTGTATATGCATGTATGTATGTGTGTGTAGGCATATATGTGTGTGTGCATGTATTTATGTATGTGTGTGTATGTATTTATGTATGTGTGTGTATGTATGTATGTGCGTGTATGCATGTATGTGTCTGTATGTATGTATGCATGTATGTATGTGTGTGTATGCATGTGTATGTATGTATGTGTGCGTATGTGTATGTATGTATGTATGTGTGTTTGCATGTATGTATGTATGTGTGTGTGTATGTATGTATGTATGCATGTATGTATGTGTGTGTATGTATGTGTGTCTGTATGTATGTATGTGTGTATGTATGTATGCATGTGTGTGTATGTATGTATATGTGTGTATGTATCTATGTGTGCGTGTGTGTATGTATGTATGTATGTGTGTGTATGTATGTATGTGTGTGTATATATGTATGTGTGTGTATGTGTGTGTGTATGCATGTATGTATGTGTGTGTGTATGTATGTATGTGTGTATGTATGTATACATGTGTGTGTGTGTATGTGTGTGTATGTATGTATGTGTGTGTGTGTATGTATGTATGTATGTATGTATGTGTATGTGTGTGTGTGTGTGATCGGGTGTTTTTTATGCATTTCCACATTTTTCATCCGATTTGGATGATTTTTTTTGTTTGAGAGATAATTCTTCAGTGTCGGTTTTGAGTACAAATTGTTGGTGACAATGGCTCTCCACTACTTCCTGTTCATTATAACTCTCAGCAACGTTTTACTATTTACTATCTGTTCTTGGATATATGTCTTTTATAAAAACTTTAATAAAGATAAATAGTTTAAATTATTACAATAATATTATTTATTATTAGGTTGTTCCGTTTTCAGGGACCCCCCCATTCAAATTGTTAACCCCGCATTTAGGAATATGCCTCAGTTGCACCCAATTACTGTTACTAATAATTGTTTTCGGGTGGGCTGACTTTAAACTTAAACTGCTCCAATTGAACGGCAAAAATTCCCAGTAATGAAAGGCCCGTTCAAAGACAGGTGCTACTATATAAATAAATCCCAAACATATATATTTGATTAACACAACAACCATATAACAGTAATACAGGTTTACTGTGAAGTTTAGATTTACCTTCTCCTTCACCAAGCTCCAGAAAAAAAATGTTAAGGGAATAATATCTGGTGAAGGAAGAACCCGTTTCACTCTACTTCATCCCCCAATTCATCTACGGAAATTGTTTTTTTTTCGCTAGTCTCTTGCCGCTATGGTGTAATGGACAGGAACTCCAACCTGCTGGACCCACACAGGAAGGCTTTCATCTAACCTTTCCCATTGGCGGCTTTAACTGGTCTCTCGACGTAAGTCTCATCAGTGACGTTGCCATAAAAGAAAAACGGCCCCAACACATGATCTTTCCGTAACCGCATCAAACCATAATCTGTTCCGTTCTTTGCTGCCTAGAAGGGTCCATCCAATGCGAATAGATTTAAAACCAGTGCTGATTATTGCCTCACTGTTAGCGCAAAAGAAAAAATATATATATATATATATTTCGTCGTTAAACAAAACACAGTTTCCTGTGAAGCAGTCATTTTAATCCGAATTCAGGCTTTATGGTCAGTCTGTAGATGAATTATCATTCTACGTTGTTCGGGTTCCTTGATATTCATTAGTCTTTTTTTGAGGTTGTTCGTTTTTATCCTGTTTCGACTAACATCAACTCCAGCCCATATAGATAGCTTCCCAGATCTCTTTGTTCAAATACTTTTTTATGGTGAGGTTTACTCTGTACAAGACCCAGAGGGCTACGGAAAGAGGCAGTCTATGCGGATAGGAGGGGGCAGCTAACGTGTAAGCCTAGACTTTAAACAGGTTAAGATTGATAATGGTAAAGGCAAGATTAGCTGTTTCCTATAAAGAAACATTCGGTATTCGTTTGTCTAACAGTTAATATTACTGTTAGTTGAAATCTATAAAATCTTTCTGTTAAAAAAATTTTGCAGGAAAGTAAATTTCCCCAGCCCACTAACTGTTATAGCTCTTTCTAGCACCTATGAAAGTTTCCTTCGTAATCTTTTGCTTAAGTGTTGCAAACTAGGGAAGTTTACGTTTAGTAAGCTTCCTGCATGATATATATATATATATATATATATATATATATATATATATATATATATATATATATATACCAAGTGTCCATAAAGTTCGTGTGCACTTTAGAAAATTATAACTTTATTTGTACTTGCGATAGAAATAATCTGTAAAAAGGATTAGAAAAAAGTAAATCTATATTTTTTAAGGTTTTATTGAAATTTTATTTAATTTTTTTATTTTCCAGATGTCCTCCATCATTTGTAATAAAAAGGGTAATACGATTTTGCAGTTCACGGAAAACATTTGCCAACTGATTTACAGTAATGCCTGAAATCACATTTTAGCTATACTTAAAACTAAGTACATTAA
This sequence comes from Acanthosepion lycidas, assembly GCA_963932145.1. Lineage (NCBI taxonomy): Eukaryota > Metazoa > Mollusca > Cephalopoda > Sepiida > Sepiidae > Acanthosepion > Acanthosepion lycidas. Next base: position 14,223,451 of record OZ010597.1, read on the forward strand.
ACTTTATGACATTTTTTACAGATTATTTCTATCGCAAATACAAATAGAGTTATAAACTTTTTTAAAGTGCACACGAAATTTATGGACACCCTGTCTGTCTGTCTGTCTGTCTGTATATATATATATATATATATATATATATATATATATATATATATATATATACTTAGTATCCAGGTCTGCTCTACGGTTGTATTGAGCTCTTTTGTTAGTTAGTTGTTTACTCGTATCGGGGTTTTTTCTTTGGGCTTCAGACCTGCATCTGTGCGATTTTTTCGGCAGTAGTTCATGTTTGTAGCTCTTTCTTTTTTTAAAATCTTTTTTTCCCTTGAGATTGATTTGATTATTGGCAAATCAAAAATTCGAGGGTTTTTCGAAACGAGTCTAGTTATCTATCTATCTATCTATCTATCTATCTATATATATATATATATATATATATATATATATATATATATATATATATATGTATAGTCATCCACAGACAGTTTCGCTGTATCACACCTCTTCAGTGTGGCTAGACGTCCGGTTGCCTCTAGCTAGGATCGAAACAGGAATTGAATTGGCGTCAGTCGGAGATTCTACCACTAAGCTGTCGAGGTAATTGATCCGTTGGCATATAATCCGATTGGATCCAAGCAATAATGATTATAAAACAGATCCACAGAGAGCTCGATGTTTTTATTTTAACAGAGCTCTCCGAAGACAAGTACTTAGTGGCTGACGAAAGCCGTTAAAGGACGGTTTCAAATAGTCTATTCCGATGGTGAGATAATTTTTGTTATTTTGCTGTATTTATATATATATATATATATATATATATGTGTGTGTGTGTGTGTGTGTGTGTGTGTGTGTGTGTGTGTGTATAATATATATAATATAATCGGGGAAACATCCTCTTGGGAGTTGGTTCCACAGAGCAGTGGTTCCCGGGAAGAAGCTGTTCGTGTGGAAACTTATCACTAATGGTATGCGGAGGTAATGTGGATGGTTTGCTACAATGTGGATGGTATGGAGTGTCGTAGTCGAGACGGTCCTAAATGGTAGAACTAAGGAATGTAGTTCGTCCGAGCACTTTCCATGTAAAATGTCGGTAGAGCAGTGAGACGCTTGCCACGTCGTCTATTGGAGAGAGAGTTTGGAGGGTGGAAAATATTTGGTCACTTACAAGGATTCTAAGATTTTCTTTTAACTCTATCGAGACTGGAAAGTGAGAAACAGCACAGCAACGCCCACCAAATATGGCACCAGTCCTCCATTCTTCTCCTGATCTGGCTCTTGTAAAGGTAGAGGATAGTACTTACTCGAGCGGTACAGGAAACTTAACCATTTTCTCTGCATCTTTAGCGATGGATCGTATGTAAAATTTCTGCTTGAGGTCAGGATTGAGCAATTTCTCAAGGCGTTCATTCACCGGGACTCTTATATACATCTCTATTAAGGATGCCTAAAGGGTTCATATCTAGAGAGGTTGGAGGTGATTTTATTAAATTAGTGTTATTCAATTTATTTTTCCTTTGGCGAGATAGGCACAGAATGCGAAAACGCATCGTCTTGCATGAACATACTCTTCAGATTAAACCCCCGTGGTTGTGGCACTGACTAGTCAAAAATATATTGTACAAGAAATTATGATAATTCTCTGCATTTATATTGGCACCATCATCGACTTTGAAGAGACTAATAATTGTAATGTCTATTGAATTGAAACCATATCATAAAAATATTTCAAGGCTTACGGCTACATCACGTTGAAGCATCGGTTCCAATACGAACACGGAATTTAGGCAACGTCGAGCCACTTAGATGGTTGACCGTTTGGGAATACCAGCTTCTGTAAGCGTGGATGTGCAGGTGGTCTAATGCATATCGTCTCGGAATTGTTAATCGGCGAGTCGAGTTCCAATTTAAGTTGGGTTCGTTATATTCACTTACGCGCAAAAGATACCTGGGAAAGGAATGAATCCACCTCTTTCCCCCAGATATGGGTTAATTAGTAAGATTTGTATTACTAAACAATTATTATCTAAAAAACAACCTGCAAAGAGTTGATAAACCGTAGAAAACGAATCAGTCGATAAAGATATTCTAATTTCCGGGGATGAGGACATTATTATGCATATTATTTATATGCTAACTATTGTCTAAATCTTTGTTGTTGGTATCTCAACATTTTGGCTGCTGTACCCTCCTTCATCAGGAAATTGTGAAATGAACCTTTTATTTAGTCTGCAGAGAACAATCTACAATTTAAGTAGATTGTTCTCTGGTGAAACTGAAAAAGAAGAATTTAACACGTTGCATATATACAGTGGCCAAAGAAATGTTTTAGTCAAGAGAAATAAAATACATCCAATTTTCAAATTGTAATTACATAATCCCAACACAACATAAATAAACAATATTTGGAACTAGTATGGAGTAGATCCTGCATTTCCTAGTTTCAATGCTTGTATTCGATTTTTCATGGATTTGATCAAGTTATCAACAATCGTCTGAGCCATATTTTGCCACTCTTTTAGCAATGTTTCTTTAAGAGTTGCCACTGACATGATTTTGGTTGCATGCTCGCGGTGAAGGTGCTTCCAAACGTGCTCTATTGGATTCATGTCAAAATTTTGGGCGACCCATGGCAGTGACTTGATTCCTTGCGATTCCTTCCAAGCCTTTGCTATTTTGCTCGTCTGACATGGTGCTCCATCATCTTGAAAAAGGTAAACATTCTTGTCAATCCGATTGGTTTCAAATAGTCGGAGTCGTCCTTTCTCTAATATTTGACAGTATTATGGACCATTCAACCGCTCGTCAACAAGAATTAGCTCAGATTTTCCTCCAAACCAGACAGCGCCCCACACCATTACTCCAATCCCTCCATTTTTCACGGTCGCTTGCAGACATTCAGTGTTTCAAGTCTCATTCTGATTTCTCCAAACGTAAACCAATCTCGAATTCGAATATTGGCAGAATTTACTCTCATCTGCCCAAATTACAGACAGTCAAATTTCATAATGTTTGCTCTCTAATTTTCTCGCCCAGTCCATACACCTGCACCTGTCAATCTCTGAAATTTTGCAACACTTCTTTGATAGCCTAGCTCTTTCACGGTCTTTCTCACCGCATATGGCGACATTTTCATGCTGTTGGCAACGTCTTTGACGCTCTGACGACGATTTCTGATGACTTCCCTATTCAGTGCCCTTTTCATTCGCTCATACACGATGCTTAGTCTTCCTGAACGTTGTTCCACACGACAATGACATTCTTCATTAAATTTATTGGCAATATTATTAATCGTTTGATGATTAACCTGGATTTTTTTATATATGGTATGGATTTTTTAATCCGATCATATTTCTTATTCCTATAAACGTTATTTCTGTGGGGACCAAAGAAAAACAGTGACTGGACCCCCCCCACCAAAAAAAAAAAACAACAAAAAACAAAAAACAACCCCCCCCCCAAAAAAAAAATTGTAACCCTTGTAAACCGGAGCGGTTTACAAGGGTTACAATTTTTACAAATTTTTACAAAGTCGAAACGTTTCACTATCAAATTGGCCACAGGAGACCATCGTGATAGAGCAATGTTTGAATTACCTATTTAAGGAATGGACACACACACACACAGACACACACACACACACACACACACATATATATATATATATTAAATAGGTATATTTAATATATATATATATATATATATATATATATAGATGCTTGCTCGGGCGTATTTATGCTTATTCAACACCCACAAAGCCCACTGGTGTTTTATACTGCAAGTATGCTGAGCGGACCTTATTTCCAGTTTCTGGGAAAGAGCATGTTATCTAGCGTGATCAACAATTTGAACAAGGTCAGCACGTTCAAGCCCTCAGCCACGATGACTTGTGATTTCGTGTTACGAAGGGTTCCGTCTACCCAATTCCACTCACAATCTTTAGGTCAACCCAATGATTTTCAGGCACTTTCTAAAGTCCGATAACATCAGGATGGAGACTTCCTGACAAACTGACCATGGTCAGAATGCGAACGTTTTAACCAGTCGGTCACGTGCCTGCCTATCTATCTATCTATCTATCTATCTATCTATCTATTATACCGGAACATTACATATTCTATTGTAATAGACTCTCTCACGCATAATAAGTAGTAGTACTAGTAGCGGTCACCAGTTGGGCTCAGTGGAGTTGAGTGAGTGAGTCGATGTCGGACATTAAAGTATCAACCATCACAACTAGATTGCTGCGTCATTAACTATTATTTCAAGTTCCTAACGTTTTGTACGTCGAAGCTAATTTAGGACCGACTTAGTGAAATACAAGCCTCCACTGTGAAAACTAGTCTACAACACATTGGCGACGAGGGATTCGTTTCTCATACGGGAAAAGAAAATTTTTTCTTTCACTCTATAACAACTTTGGCGACCAGAATTCGAAATTCATACGAAAAAAAATTTAAAGGAAAAAAAAAAAAAATTCGTTTCGCCATATACAACACTTGGCGACGAACGTATTTTGGATTCATGCGAAAAAAAAAACAACCTTTTCGTTCACTCTACAACACTTGACGACTTGGATTCGTAACTCATACGAAAAAAAAATTCACCCTCCATAACAAACATGGCGTACGACGGGTTCGGTTGCATACAGTGAAAGAAAAAAAAAAAAATTCGCTCGCCACATTATTTAGTGACGAAATTCGTTTTTTATACGGAGGAAAAAAAAAAAAAAAACTTGCTCGTCAAATTTTCGGCGACATCTTGGATTCACATTTAAAAAAAAACAACAAAACTTAGCAAAGTTTTTTCGAAAGACAAGACGTCAAATTAGTGACGAAAAAATCAGTCGTATTCTCAACTGAGAAAAGAATTTTTTTTCTCGATAAGACAGTTTGCTCAAATAGGTCACAAATTGCAAATTAGTTTTGGATCCCCCTCTACAATATTTAAGCATTGTGTAAACATTTTGCGAAGATGGAGGAATGCAAAATATATTCCAGGATTTTTTTAAGTTCCAGACGGAACAACAGATGACAATATTAGAGCAACAGAAAACATTCCAGATGCAACTACAGGGGGAAACCTTTAATAGACAGATACAGTTTCAAAGAGAAATGGAACAAATGCATAAGGAGTTTCAAAACAAAATTCTGGAAATAACTGAGAAGAGGAAAGAGAAAAATCTACAAAATGATTTTTTCCCAGAGAATACAATATGGAATTCGATTGAAATATTCCCATACAGTTCAGACGAAGAGATAACTTTTGAAGAGCATTTTAAAAAAAATATACGGGCGTGTATAACGAGGACTGCCACACATGGTCTGAAGGAAAGAAGGTTAGACTTCTTTTAATCAAGTTAGGAACTGCTGAGCATTACAAATTGGTAAACTAGATTTTACCGAAAAAAACTAGCGAGTTGACTTTTACCGAGGCGGTAAATATATTAAGTGAATTACTTAGTAAAAAGACATCTTTTTTTCACAAGAGGTGGAAATGTCTGAATCTGATGAAAGAGGATGAACAAGACTATATAACGTACGCAGCCAATGTGAATAAGCATTGTGAAGAATTCAAGGTGGCAGAGTTAAGCGCTGACAACTTTAAGTGCTTAGTATTTTTTCAAGGACTAGTATCAGAAAGTGACGCAGAATTGAGGAAATTGGTATTTTCAAAATTGGAAAACCAACAAAGTATTACGATACAGAGTTTGGCAGAAGACTGCACAAGATATGTTAGCGTAAAGAAAGATTCGAAAAAGATAGAACAGTCTGGCGTTTCGCATGTAAAGAAAATACGCTACAAAAAAGAAAGTCAGTCTACCAAAAAGAATTCTAAAATTGCAGATTATCAAACAAAAAGTGAAATACCAGAGAAAAATAAACAAAAACTCCCGAATCCATGTTTTGCTTGCGGTGAACTTCACTGGTAGAGATATTGCAATTTTAGGAATGAAAAATGTTTCAACTGTAAAAGAGTGGGTCATAAAAGCTCGCACTGCAGGTCAAAAAATAAAGACAATAAAATAAGAAAATTAAAGTCCGACGAGGTGAACGACGGAATAACCAGAAAATTTGTTTCTGTCGAAATAAGAATTAAAAAAATAAAAATGCAACTCGACACTGGTTCCGACCTATCTATCATAAATTTGAATACGTAGAAGTTGGGGAAACCAACTTTAATGAAAACAAATAAAATCGCGAGGTCAGTGACGGGAGGAAAAATACAATTTATTGGAGAATTTGTTACAAACGTCACGTTAAATAAAAAAAAACGCGAAAAGCTAAACTATTTGTCATAGAAAATATTACGAATTTACTTTGTACGAATTGGATAACAGAATTTCAATTATGGGATTTACCGTTAAATTCTTTCTGTTACAAGGTTGAAAATTTAAACTGCGAAGCCCAAAAATTAGTAAAAAAACTTAAGGGAACTTCTACTACTGTTTTTTTCTCCAGGTTTGGGAACGTGTACCAAGATGGAGGCAAAATTACAGCCAAAACAAAACGCTCAGGCGGTATTCAAAAAGAAAAGGAATGTGCTGTTTGCTTCAATTGAACGGATAGATAAAGAATTGGACAGATTAGAGAAAACCGGAGTATTTAAAAAAGTTGAGTGGGTAACACCGACAATATACGTAAAAAACAAGCTCCAAAAAGTAAAAATGAAGCCGACACCGAAAAAACTGAGGAACGAGCTACCCGCAGCCAAAGACATGCAGTATTATTAAATGATTTCAGTCTGCAAGAAGAACCTACAGAAACTGTGACTCCATCTTTAAGAAGTTCAAAGCGGAAGGTTGTTTCTGGTAACGCTATGGAGATATAAAAAAAAAAAAAAATAGAAAAGCGGATTGTCTATATGGGGTACTTGGTGAAAGGGGAAAAACTCACGTGCTATAAACAGATCAGACGACGTTTTTCAGACGTGGTTGACAGCGGTCCCGCGAAAAAAAGGAAAAAAAAAACTCCAAAAACGCCGATGGAGCTGGTTTTCAATAAGTTTGATTTAACAACCCCTGCAAATAATTTTACCTAAGGTACGCCGATCTAGAAGAAAAAAAGAAAGGCAACTGATAAAACAAAAACAAAAACAAAAAAAACGTAGGAAATACGCTACGATGTTGCTAAAAAAAACAAGAAGAAAAAGAACGGCAACTGCTCAAAAAAAAAAAAAAAATAAAAAAATAAAGGAAACTTTTTACTCCTACGGAGTAAAGTTTTTTTTGGGGGGGTTATACCAGAACATTGCCTATTCTATTGTAATAGACTCTCCCACACATAATAAGTAGTAGTAGTAGCGGTTGCCAGTTGGGCTCAGTGGAGTTGAGTGAGTCAGTAGATGTCGGACATTAAAGTATCAACCATCTTAACTAGATTGCTGCGTCATTCACTATTAAGGTGTAACCCGGATATAAGAGACCCTGATATAAGAGAAACCCGGATATAAGATATATTTTATCTGGTCCCAAATTAGAGTCATACTTACCTAAACAAAATAGACCAAAACCGGATATAAGAGAAACTCGGATATAAGAGACTTCTTCTCCGGTCCCGAGAACTCTCTTATATCCGGGTTACACTGTATTTCAAGTTCCTAACGTTTTGTACGTCGAACCTAATTTAGGACCGACTTAGTGAAATACAAGCCTCTACTGTGAAAACTACTCTACAACACTCTATGTTTTGTTTTGTTCTGATCTATCTATCTATCTATCTATCTATCTATGTTTTGTTCAGATCTATCTATTTTAATATATATATATTTTAATATATTTAATCTATTTTAATATATATATATTACGGTGGTTTCCCCCATGTACAAGGGCCTGTGGCCACTCGAGGTACAGCTTATGCGGATATCTGCGGAAGATAACGTTTAACCTTAGACTTGAATAGGTTAAGATCATAGTGACCAAGGAGGCTGCCTCTTAGGTGTCGGTTCTACAGGACTGCTCGAGTGGAACTTACATTTCACCATGGGGATATAAAAGGGAATTAAGACGGTTCGTTACTATTTGCATGGCATGACAGGTCTTAGCCGTGAAGTTTAGGACTGATGGAACTAATGAGTGTAGCTCACTTCAAATAGCGATAGGGCAGTGGTAGGTTTGAGACGTCTCGTCCGAGAGGGGAAAGTGAAGACTGGGCAGCTCCCGTCCATATACCGGGTGTAACAGCAAAATTAATCGAGTCGCAGTACCGTGTTTAGGATCAGAAGGAATTCAGTGAGTTTCTCCTTAATTCCCCTGCTTATCACCGATATATCTTGCATAGAATATGCAGTCGTTACCGAAGAAGGGATAAATATGGGTCTCCTCAAATTTTTCCATGAAAATTGTGGCATATGATTGAGCTGCAACAGTGCCAATGGCACATCCTCTTACTTGCTGGTAATGCTTTCCATTGAAATTGAAAGAATTCAATGTAAGAATATGTTCCATGAGTTTTATGATAACTCCTGTGGGTGGTCTTGTTTTCTTCTTTTAGTAAGTGCTTCTTTAAGGGCGGTTAGTTCTTTGATGTGTTTGATGTTTGAATAAAGTGGTCTTACGTCCATAGTTACTAGAGTAGTATTTTCTGGCACTGTTTATTTGAGATGAATTATGTTTATTAGATCTGTTGTATCTCTGATGTAGGGTTTTAATTTCACAGCTAGGGGTTGTATGTAATGTCGTAAGTATTTTGAAATTTTTGTCATGTGGCTGTTAAATGATGAAATGACCGGCCTTCCTGGGTTGTTTTTGAGTATTTGGGGCAGGAGATAGAAGCGGGCAGGTGCGATGTTTGTGGATGTAAGTGTTGTGCATCTTTCCTTGTTAATTAGTTTGTGGCGAAGCATCATGTTTAGTGAGCTTGTTAATTTTTTTTTAGTATTCAGGGAGAGGTTTCTGTGGGTAGGCTTTTGTAGATATTTTTATCGGCGAGCTGATTGTTGGCTTCTTGAAGGTACTCTTTGATTCCCCAGATCACTGTGGCACCACCTTTGTCAGCCTGTGTAATGATCAGGTCATCTCTATGTGTCAGCGTGTTAAGGGTCACTCGTTCCCCTTATGTGCCAGCTTACGTACTGTTGTTTTCTTTATGTCTTTACGCATTGCTCTTCAACTGAATTGAGCTCTCCGGGCCGCTGACATATTTCGTATAGAAAACGTTAATATTTCCCTTTCTCTCTGCGATGATAGCCTAGGGATAGGATCTCTGACTGATTCGAAACCGGTCGAGTTTCGATCCCGGCGTGAAGCAATCGGGCGTCTAGCAACACTGAAGTGCTGTGATGACTGTCTGTGGATGACAATATATATATATATATATATTAAAGACATTTTTATGTTTAACGTTCTTTTTATAGATACAAGTATTTAAGTAATTGTTCTGTTTATAATAAACAGTATTAAATAACATTTACCGGTCTGAATGTCCGAGAAATTTTCATAGAAAATATTCGTCCTTTGACAGGATTCGAACCTGCATCCTATACGGAACCGTCATTTACGCTGACGTGCCTTGACCGGTCGACCACAAAGGATCGTTCGGTTGGCAAGGTTGAATTTACTGCTTATAAACTTCAATCTTCCATGAATCTCGTACATTCATAACTGCTCATGCCGTATCAAATGTAAACAAATGACGTCATACATTATGGAAATTTCTCGGGCATTCAGGCCGGTAAATGTTATTTAATACTGTTTATTATAAACAGAGCATTTACTTAAATACTTGTATCTATAAAAAGAACGTTAAACATAAAAATGTCTTCAATAAATAAATTGTCGGACTTTGTCCATTTCTTAATATATATATATATATATATATATATATATATATATATATATATATATATATATGTATGTATACACACACACACACACACATATATATATATACATATATATATATATGGGATAATGATATATAATTGTGAGAGTTTATACATGTTCAAGTGCATTTTTCGTGCGTTTGAACGTACGTATATATACATAAATTTAACTTTTTTGTTTTACTAATGTTCACCCAATGCAAGAGCCACTCACGGTAGAGGCTTACTTTGTCGAGTTATATTATCATAGGAAAGGACAAGAGTTAGGAGTATAGAGCTGAAGCAGTCTTTTAGAAGGAAAAGTGTGTATGTGGGTGTGTGTGTGTGTGTGTGTGTGTTAATGCATATTTTCCGTGTGTAGCTGCTTATATTTTTGTTCACCGATCAAAGAATTCGGAGGTGAAAGTCACAAGTAGCCAGAGTTGAAGGTCAGGTGCGTGGGGTGAGGCGTAATGGAGGCGGTTCTAATCTTCAGATCTCGAGATCTGTTTCTTTTAAGAGATGCGGACTGCACTTGAGGGCAACTTACACCTCTCGGACGAGCCGAGTGATCTTTAAAGCAATGAAACTGAAAGCAATAAAACTTTAGTACAGATCCTAAAGCAAATGCGTGGCAATTGATTACACGCTCGCGGCAAAGCAAAGGATATGCACCCACACTCAAACACGGGCACACTGATACATAGACAGGTATCAGTGTAATCTATCTATCTATCTATCTATCTATCTATCTATCTATCTATCTATCTATCTATCTATCTATCTATCTATCTATCTATCTTACACTAAAGTCTGTCTGTCGGTCTATCTATCTATCTATCTATCTATCTATCTATCTATTTTACACTGTTAAAATCTATCTATCTATCTATCTATCTTTCTATCTATCTATCTATCTCAAATATTCCATTATCTGTTTATTTTAGATCTTTGAGATAAAAGAAAAAAGTGAAAGAAAGGGGGAGCGAAATAAAGAGATGTTCTTATCTTGTCTCTCTTATTATTCGATAACTAAAACGGTGGTAAAAATCGTAAAAGATTACGAAAATGGTTATTCAGAGAGTCAGATTTGTTAGATCATAATTAATAAAAAGTGTATATAACATCATAATACTGCTGGGCACAAATTATAAGACAAAATGTTTACAATTTGCATTGTTTATTGAAAATCACACTAAAAGGGAAAAGTTACGGTGTCTCCGGATACTTTTTTGAACTGATTCAATCTTTCAGATCGTGAAATGAGAATCATCCTGAACGGCCAATCGTCTAGCTCTTTATGTACTAATGCAGGTGTTCCCTAGGGTTCCAATTTTGGCCCAACTCTATTTTTAATTTTCATTAATGAACTTCCTGATGACAGGAAATTGTAATAAAAAAGCAAATGCGAAGCGAAGAAAATTATTTATTTAGTCAACATCTATCTATCTATCTATCTATCTATCTATCTATCTATCTTCATATCTTAGAATCTATTTTACGCTAAGATCTATCTATCTATCTATCTATCTATTTTACGCTAAGATCTATCTATCTATCTATCTATCTATCTATCTATCTATCTATCTATCTATCTATCTATCTATCTCCGTTTTTGATATATTTTGATATCGATTATCACGACAAAAACCGCACACCAGCATGTCATAATGGTTAGCGAGAATCGTCTTGTTGGATTATGTCAGTGTTATTTTTTTTTGGCAGTGATTTCGTTCCTTATTTGATGTTCCGTATTGAATTTAATGTTAAACAACTCAGCAAGGGATGACGTAGCGTAAAAGTAAACAACCTACACGCGATTTTTCTCCACCAAACTATTTTATGAAGTTCAGTAATCTTAATGTAGCTGTCACCACTAATTCACCGAAAAAATAGCATAGCATGATGAAAAAAAGGCCCCAAATTTAATAAAAAAAGAAGTTTTATCGTTAAAATGCTTATGTTATTATTAAGAGGAAAGACCAAAGTATTTTCTGATTATTTTATAAAAAATTTTTCACCCTCTCTAGCACTTTTCAAAATTTTGCTTAAAAATCTTCTTTCTTTTTTTTTTTTAAGTCAGTGGTCTACGTAATATTTACGATGAGTTTTTTTAACACATTTTTTTTTCAGGTGAAAAACATATTGATGATGAAATTCTTGGAAAAATCAAATAATTGTCTGATTTTAATGAAACTTACAGAGCTTATTCACAAATGAATGAAATTGTTTCAGACATTTTTTTTGTTTAGAAAGTCATGGTAATTTTTTTCTTTCTTACATCTGCCCCCCTCACACTTTAATTTTATGAATAGTCGAGAAATTCGATGGCGTGCCTTTTATTGAATATATTAGTTAAAAGCAGAAGATTTTGAAGAATGTAAATCATGGAAAGAGAAAAAAATTAAGATTTAAACCATTAAAAGTTTTAATAGAAAAGCAAGAATAAAAATAAGAAAAAAAAATGACGTAGAAAGAAAAAAAAAAGAGAAGAAAACTGTAATAAAAAAGCAAATTCGAAGCGAAGTAAATTATTTATTTAGTCAACATCTATCTATCTATCTATCTATCTATCTATCTATCTATCTATCTATCTATCTATCTATCTCAGTCTCTTCATATCTATCTATCTATCTATCTATCTATCTATCTATCTATCTATGTTCTTATCTTGTCTCTCTCATTATTCCATAAGTAAAACGGTGGTAAAAATCGTAAAAGATTACGAAAATGGATATTCAGAGAGTCAGATTTGTTAGATCATAATTAATAAAAAGTGTATATAACACCATAATACTGCCGGGCACAAATTATAAGACAAAATGTTTACAATTTGCATTGTTTATTGAAAATCACACTAAAAGAGAAAAGTTACGGTGTCTCCGGATATCTTTTGAACTGATCCAATCTTTCTTATCAAATCATGAAATGAGAGTCATCCTGAACGGCCACTCGTCTAGATCTTTTCGTACTAACGCAGGTGTCCCCCCCCAGGGCTCCATTCTTGGTCCTGTCCTATTTTAATTTTCATTAATATCGTTCCTGTATTTGGGCAGGAATCCTTTTTTTTTAGAAAAAAAATCATTAAAGATGACTGAAAGGCTAATGTGTTTAAACGCTTTTGTTCAATTTTTTCTTGTATTTGTATACGTGTTTTCTTTACTGAATATATAGTGTGTAAAAACTGTTCATATCAAATGTATGTGCGTGTGTTTGTGTGTCTAAGCAACTCTTCTGCTTCCACTGATTCAGTTTCAAAGATTCGTAGCTCATTCAAAAGCCTTGTAAAAGTAAGGCGCAGGGAACGGTTTTCGTTGAGCTCAGATTCAGGGTTGCCAGATTATGCGAGGTTAAAAATATATATATTAATATATTATACTAGCCATTATCGTTGCTTTCGTGGTTCAAGGTGAGTAACTCTTATTTTCTTTTTTTATCCAAAATTGCAGTGCACATTTTATTATAAATAGCTTAAAAGCGGCCCTATCAGTCGGCATTTAAATTAGCTTCTGTGGAGGAATCTTGGTTTGGCCATCACTATAGCTAGGGAAGAGTAGATGGTATTTATCAATCCACCCACGGGGATCGAATGTGGCACAAGGCCTTTTTAATGTGGGTATTTCTGAGCCCGTGGGCCCAGCCAAAAATAAATAACCATCCAAACCCGCCTAGGCGGGCCAGTTCCGTCAACCTCCCCCAACGAAACCCTACCCTTCGGCGGAGCTTCGTCTGGGTTCCTCTCTGCAAGCAGAGAGTTCGACAGACACCCGACCCGGCAGCTCACAAAGCGCAGATACTACACTTTGATCCTAGCCACCGGGAAGAGTAGATGCGATAGGCATCAATGAACTACAGAAGAACTCAAAATTGATCGCTTCATTTAAGTATTGAATTAATGTTTAAGTTTAAAATTTAAAAGTTTAATGATAATTCTTCTGTTGCCACTTAATTTAAAAACGATTTTATGTACGTAGATCCTTATATTCCGTACAGTTATTGTTATTTCATGGGTGACAGAACATTGGACGATTAATAAGATAAAATTAGTATAGCGTAAAGATGGGAAAAAGAGAAATTAGAATTAGTTATACATTCAACACTTGAAGAGTTAGAGAAACATAATAGCTAGTTAAGTAAAAACTATATTATGGAATCTATATGAATAAATGCGAAATTGGAGCTCAATTCTCCCACAAATTCTGCGATTAAAAAGCCCCAGCTTTACTTTAGAGTAATGTACACATTAGGTATTTACTCTCTCTCCCCACTAAGACGAGTTGTGACACAAGGTTTTTTTTAAGCTGGGACGTCGAGCGCGTGCACCCGGGCAAGGAACAAAATTTGCTCACAGCCTCCGAAACCATTAGTTACGCTTGTCTCGGTGCGAGCACCGATACCTCCCTCTGGTGCAATGAGAGGGCACAGCCTCAGGCAGCTGTTCCCCAAGGGTGGGCACCTCTCAGTATAATTTGTCTCAGTTGCGACTCTGTCTTTTAACGGAGCCGCCCCTGAGATCACTCTACCCAAAAACAGATACGCAACCGAGAGATGATAAGTAGACGTGAAATTACTCAAAAAGAGTAATTTACAAACGGTAATTACTTTTTCCCCCACTAGGACGAGATGTGACACAAGGTCTATATTTAGGTGGGGACCCGAGCACGTACACCCGGGACAGGAGCAAAAATTCCCCTCATCCCCCGCAACCGTCGGTTGAACTGGACTCCCTCCCTCTGGTGCAATGGAAGGACGCGGCCTCAGGCAGCTGTTCCCCAGGGCTGGGTACCTCTCAGTATAATTTTCTCAGTTGCCCCTCTGTCCTTTGACAGAGAAGTTCATGAGCGCACTCTGCCCAAAGACAGAGACGCAACTGAGAGATGATAAGTCATGCGAAATCCCCCCTAAGAGTAATTTACGCGGTATTTACTTGACCCCCCCCCACTGAGTCAGGTTGTGACACAAGGTCAGTTTTTAACGTGGGGACCCGGGTGTTTTCACTCGGGCCGCTGATCCAAGCTGGTCTTAGCTGGTCATAGCTTGTCCAAGCTGGTCAGAGCTGGTTTAAGCTAGTCATAGCTAGTCTTGGCTTGTCATAGCTGGTCCAAGCCGGGGCCGGTCCAAGCTAGTCGTAGCCGTGATACCACCAGCAACATGGCCGAAGCACGGGTGTCAGGTATGTATCTGAGTGCGTACACTCCTCCAAGGAGGGATTTACGCGGTATTTGCTTGACCCCCAACGAGGTCAGGTTGTGACACAAGGTCGGTTTAATGTGGGGAGCCCGACGCGTGCACCCGGCAAAAATTGCCCGAGCCCTCGCAACTGTCGGTTGCGACGGCCTCGGTACGAGCACCGATCCCTCCCTCTGGCGTAATGGGAGGGCGCGGCCTCGGGCAGCTGTTCCCCAGGGCTGGGCACCTCTCAGTATAATTTTCCTCAGTTGCGACTCTGTCCAAAGACTCAGACGCAATTGAGAGATGATAACTAATATGAAATCCCCCCAAAGAGGAATTTACGAACTAAATTTTCAATATCTGTATTATATATTATCTGCTTCTAGGCAATACCACTCTTCAGGTTTAGCTAATTTGGATATTGATTTGTAAAAAAAAGAAGTTTATTTCATTAATTAAATCTCCTTCACTAGTGTTCTTTTATTCGAAGATTGTTTTGATTTTCATATAAAAAATAGTTCTGTTTAGAAATATCGTCTTATATTGTGCAGAAAAGTGTTTGAAATTTGCATTTTAGTTCGTCTTCAACAAGTTGGCATCTATTTGTAAAACTTTCCTTAAATATAACAAGCCAATTTATGAATGAAATGTTCATTTAAAATTTTTGTTTCAAAGATTTAAGTAGTGAATATATCTTAGTTTGCGAACCGATAGCGAGCGAAGCCTGCTAGTATTCTATATATCTGAGGAATTTTTTAACTGAATGTAATTTTATGTATGTTTCGAGAGTGTTGTAAAGTTTTTTTTACACACATTATGCCCCAAAACGGAAATATTTATACGAACACAACAAAAAATAAATTAAAAGCTTCATCGCAGTACCTTATCAGTCGTCTTTAATGAAACTTAAAAATTTCAGATAGAGTATATATAGAGTATGTATAAAAACTGTCCGCTCATATATATATATATATATATATATATATATATATATATATGTGTGTGTGTGTGTGTGTGTGTAAAACGGATGTAACAGCAAAATTGTCCAAATCGTGTTACCGCATAATTGTCCTTCCCAAAAATGTTTAATATCTAAAAGGCATTAACTTAGTTGAGTTACTGTTTTCCAGATTTTCAGATAAGACGTTTAGCTATCTTGATTCCATATGTCGTAAGAATCAGTGAAAAACCCTTTGAGTTATTCATCTAGAAAGAAAACAGCTTAAAATCGTTTTGTGTTAGCCTCACTGTGTTCTCAGCTGAGCAATGGTGAGAGAAAAAAGATCATTGAGGCCTTCAGTAATGATACCAACATTCATACTCTGGCTTCCATCTTCCAAGTCCATTCAAGAACCATCAAGAAAACGGTGAATAAATTTGAACAAGAGGGAACAGTTGAGAGGAAAACTGGATCAGGACTTCACAACAGCAAGAGGGATCATCATTTCAAGTTAGAGCTAAATACATTCTTATTATTAAAAGTAGAGTCCAATAGTGTTATAAAAATCTCGGAAAATTCCAGTAAGATATCTTTAATCATTTCTAAGATACAACGGTTCAAAGATTAATCAAACAACTCGACACTTTTGCTATTAAGTGATCCCTCGTTTATCGCGGAAGATTGGTTCCAAGACCAGCCGCGATAAGTGAATTTCCGCGAAGTAGGGACGCCATATTTACAGTATTTATTTAACGTGTATTTGAACTTTTAAACCCCTTCCTGTACTGTTAACAACCCATCCATTACAGTTCTCTATTAATAACAAGGACAACTGTTAAACAATAACACTTTAGATAAAAAAAAAATAAAGATTATTACTGTATTTAACACGAAAGAAGTTGAAATAGAATTTGAATGATGATGGTGATGAATTTGCTGTTCAGTAGAAATGATGATGATGAAGCTTAAGATAACTTCTACTGTGCAGCCGATAATTGTATTTTACGTCTCTTCAGACGGCGGTGCCCTTTCTATTGCTATTTTACGCTTGTTTTGTTGTTCTTAGACCAGGAAATAATATTTCTTATTAATATTTTAATGGGTTTAATGAGAAATTTTAGGTGTTCATATATCGCGATTTTTCTAGAATTTTCCAGAAACTCCGCCATATATTTTCCATATATATATTTCAAAAATCCGTGAAGTCGTGAAACCGCGATAGTAGAACCGCGAATTAGCGAGGGAGCACTGTATACGATTTGGACAATTTTGTTGTTACACTCGGTATCAGCGAATTGTAGTTGCAGTTTCTGTGAGAGAGTGGATTATCTATCAGGGCAAACAGTTTGAATAAAGCCAATACACTCAAACCCTCGGCCACGATAACTTGTGCTAGCACAGCAATCTACCACTTCAGAACAATTCCGTCTGCCCAATTTCTCTCACAAGGCTTGGATCAATACGTGGTAAATGTTTCTCTTACTGTTCAATGCAAATTATTTTGAGATAGAATGTATCTGTAAAAGAAGAAAATTATCAAAAAGATAAGAGGCAAAACTATTCTTAGCTGACGCCTTTCGTCTTCTGAACGACGTTATCAAAGCATATATATATATATATATATATATATATATATATATATATATATATAACCTTACATGTTAAAATGGCGATTTTTTACCTGTTTGTCCCTGTATGTCTTTGCATTTGTCAATTTGCAAGCATGTTTTTATTCCTGTTTTCTTGTGCGGATGGGGATGGTCTTTGGGAGCCATTTTGTATGTGGATGTATTTTGTGCGCATGTCCGGTAGTCGCAGTGCCTCGTATGAATGTGTACGCGTTTGATGAGGCAAATGTTCGAAACTAGCTTACTTCTTTTCCTCTTTGATTGAAGACTTTGTCGTGTTTTCAATCCTAACTGCTCTTTTTCTTTCAACTTATTCTTTCATGTGTCTTTTAAAAGATTATCATGAAAAGAACCGATTATTCTTGTTTCTGAAAAAGAAAAAAAACTAAACTTGATTTTTGTTTGTGTATGTGTGTGTGCGTAATCTGTTTGTTTCATTTCTGAATAGCGTTAATTTAATGCCCACATATTTAGTCGGTCTTTCTATGTGTAAAGATATTTTTTCTATCTCTCTCTTTTTAAATTCGCCATGTTTGTTTACGCTGAAAATATAAAACGCTTTTTTTTTTTTTTATCTTCGCTTCGATCTTAGACGATATTTTACTCCCGTTCATACTGAACTTACACCAATACATGGAAACGCTGATAACGTCTACACCCACATACATGCTACACACCCGGTATACGTTTACAGTACACTCACATACACTGTAAGTTCATTTTAATACGGACATACGTTTATACATGAACTACATCCCATATATATATATATATATATATATATATATATATATATATATATATATATGAATTTACTAAGCGTAGCTTAGATGGGGCACAAGGCTGAAAGTACGGAACTGGTTGACCCGCAAGGATCGAACCTGTAATTTACTAAGCGTAGCTTAGATGTTGCACAAGGCCGCAAGTGATCATCGAACTCACAACAAGCTTTTTTAGCCATTGCACCACGACGAATTGCCTCATCCCATATATATATATATATATATATATATATATATATATATATATATATATGTATATATATATATATATATATATATATAGAGAGAGAGAGAGAGAGAGAGAGAGAGAGACTAAACAGGGAATATAATTTCTACAGGGATGGCTCTAACGAACAACAATATTCCTCGGAAGTGTGAGTTCCAATTCTTTGTTTATTTCTCGTCTAGTTGAAAAAGGATACAGGCGTGTCCGAAAATTCCGACTTTAAAAACTTTCTCTTTGTGCTTCAATTTAGTCAAAAGGCTAATATATAATAAATGTCATCAAACTTATTCCTTATATTGTTATCATTTTGTTGGCTTTTTATTCCACAAATTTTGTTTAGTGTATGAAATTTACATATTATAAGATCCATGACTTTTGTTTTCATTATATATATTCGTCTGAGCATTTACCATGAAAATATTTGTAGAACAGAAAAAGAGAAGCCATGTCACGTCAGTGAGAAAGTGACTGAAGTCGAGATACCAAGTCAGGATCGATTACATTGCAAATCCTTCTTTGGATTTTGTCAAGAACCTCGTGATGAATAGCAGGAGCACCTGACCATACATGGCAGTAGTATTCAATGTACAGACGAATGGTAGATTTGTAAATGTACAAGGTGGACTCTGTCGAGAAAATGTTCTGGCACAACACTGTGACCCGTGTTTACTTGCAGCTATTGCTTCGATGTAGTCGCTCCACTTCAAGACAGTTGAAAACGTGAGGCCAAAAAGGCACAGTGTGTTGCTCTGCAGGAGTCTACCATGACCAATTATCCAAATTCCCTTCCACATAGTACCTGAAACATCCTATCGTAATCTGCCTTTACAAGAACCACTTCTGGGCTGGCGATGCCCAATCCAGCCTTTTCAGTTTTGCTTTTGGCCTTGTGAGCGATAAATTACCTTCAACCCTACACCCACTTTCCCACTGGCGAAACATTGCAAGCTTATCGCTACTCAATTTCTCATTTCAGAGTTTAATGCTTAGACGAACTAGATGCCTTAGTCTAATCAGTTCAGAACTTTACAGCTAGGATCCCTTAGACCATGTACACACAATCGAATCATCATTGTTCCCTTCGATTTCTGTTGTCAGGCGCCACTTTTCTTGAGAACTACTATTTTGTGAAATACACTCCCGTGGGAATGCTTCCCTGATTACTACAATCTGAAACGTTTAAGGAATCTCTTTTTTACTATCCCCCCCGATCTCTATTTTGCCATTAATTTACATGCTTGTAAGGAAGTTTATTCGCTGCCACCCCCCTGTTCTTATTGTCTTCATTATGTCCTGTTCATGTTAAGTTTTCTAGGCACTCTTTCCTCATAATTTTTTATCGTCTTACTCAGGGCGCGGATGTAGTTGATAAACTACATCCGCGCCCTGAGTAAGACGATGTAGCTCATCATCTTACCCAGGGCGCGGATGTAGTTTATTGTCTTACTCAAGGCGCAGCTGTAGCTCATCGTTTTTCCCAGGGCGCGGATGTAGCGTATCGTCATACCCAGGACGAGAAGTAACTGGAACTGAGACATCCAGAAGAGGCATAGTATCTGGAACTAGAACAATCTACTCTCCCCCATAGACGAAATAAAGAGTTCGGTTCGAAATTCTAACATATATCACCTCAAGTTGGCCGGAAAGTAGAACGGCCAAAACGTCGTGAATATGAGAATAAAGATGAGGATAACAAGTGAATAGTGTAAATAATATTACAGCACACACAACTATACACACCTGCTCAGTACATATTGCTCGGTTGATTGGCCAGTTTGTTTTTTTCAAAATAAGACCTGAAAATGCGATTTCTTTCTTTCTTTCTTTCTTTCTTTCTTTCTTTCTTTCTTTCTTTCTAGGAAAGACATTCTTTATAGTTTAATTTCGACTTTTATTTCTTTGGCTTTGGCTTTTATTTCCCGCCCTATTTTCCTGCATTTATTGAAGCGGAGAAACACACAAGAGAGGCACTAAAGAGGCATAACACGATTAATCAGGCGTAGGAATACACGAACATGAGCACAAAACATGCAAACAAAAACTAAACCTCGTTTGTGTGCTTACCGCACTTTCGGGCGGTTTTCTTCTCAACGACTTTATTAATGTTTATTTTTTCTTTATTCGCCGTGTTTAAATTAAAGCGTGTGGTGTCTAAATATGCACTAAGGTGGGTTGATGCCCTGAACAATAAAGAAATCAACAAATATTCGAAAGAAATGCGTTAAATAGAATAAAATTATAATCGATAACGACAACACGCTGATGTGTGAATCGTATAATTTTCATGATGAGGGGGAGTTATTCTTGCTGCCTATATATATATATATATATATATATATAGTAATAAATATACACATGCCTACGTTCGTAGTGCAAGTTTCGTGGTTTTACCTATATATATATATATATATATATATATATATATATATATATATATATATATATATATATATATATATATATATATATGGCCTGACGATTGCATATAGCATGAAACAGACTGTCACCTCTAAGTGTTGACTTCTATGGTCAGTTCTTGTATTGGTCAAACGGCGTCTTTTAAGTTGGTTTTTAAGATCGAAGCTGGATAGATTCATGCTACTTTAAATTCACTTGGTAATTTTGTCAGTTTTATTGTTTCCTGGGAAGAGGACGTGTCTTTTTTAATGTATGTTAACATTTAGTTCTTCGGGAGTGTGTATGATGTGTGTAAGTGTATATATTACTATGGGTGTGTGTATAAGTGTGAGACCTCAGCACCTCCGCAAGCATGTCTGTCTTGTGTGGGTGAGAAATGTGGGTAGGGCTTGATTTATGGGGTTATGTATTACTTCTATCTTTGTTGATAAATTTGTGATTAAGCCCGTTTGGATGGAGTTCGTGGTTTACAAAATCCTATTGCTATCACTTGACTTAAAATATGTTTGCCCTTCCTTGCCTTTAAAGGAGTGCCCTTTGCCATGCTGATGTTGCTACATGCCTTACTTCTTTCCTAAAAAGAACTAAACAAAATGAACACAAAACGATCAGCTTTAAAAAAGGAATTGTAACTGGAAAAACCGAATGAAAAAAGAATGTTAACAACAAATGCTTTTTCACACCCAACCCAGTTCTACAGAATCAGAATCAACGTTGAGTTTAAGCAAGCGAATGAGGCAATTGGAGTAAAGTGCCATGCAGATTTAAATTTTTCCCACTTGTGGCGAATGCAGCTATCGATTTTTTTTTGCATGCTAGCATGCTAGTTAACATTCGTGTCAGTCAACTGTTGGCTCCCATGCTGGCCAATAGAATCTTCCTGCCTATTCGTGGCAGCCAGTTATAGGCTCTCACTCTGGCCAGTAGAAAACGGCCGCAAACTATATGAAAAGTGCCGTAGAAGCATGAAAAATCGATTATTTCAACTATTAAAGTCAGTCTTGGCCTTCCCACTAACTTCGAGCATCTGCATGTAAATTTTGGTGCAAATCCGTCGAAAATTGCGGCCGTGCATTCGTTACACACACACACACACGCACACACACACACACACATCCTGCGTTTTATAGATATATATATATATATGTTCGTGGTTTACACACACACACACACACACATACACACACACATATATATATATATATATATATATATATATATATATATATAATTCGCTATAATTCGCGCACATATAGATGAACATATGACAAATATGCAAAATAATAATGACGTAAAAATTTTATGAGGTAACACCAAAATTTATAAACTATGATACAATGCAAAGAATGACTGCAAATTCTGGAGGGTGTTGCGACAAAAGAGAAGTAACCCACATTAAATAAGGGGATCTTTCTCCACAAGGTGCCTTATACTGAAGTGTGTGTTTTTTTTTTTTTTAAATTCACATAAAAATGTCAGTTTGATCGTTTAAATTCCGTTACTTTGAGTAACTTGGAATTAGTTTAATCAAAAGTGAGAACGCTGGAATTTAAACAAACCGCTTTGTAATCTTAAAGAGAAAAAGCATTGAAAACAAATGTAGTAATATCCTGGAAAAATAATATGTAATAAAAATAAATATGAACTTTGACAAACTTACGATAACATAAAACATTTCATAGAAAAAATTGATAGAAACTTTGATAGGCATAAACCTGCCGATATTATTTAACCAGACATATTTGAAAGAATTCTTGCTGCTGAAATACACATTATCTATATCTATAAAAAAGGTGTCTGTGTGTGTTCCCTGTGTGTATGTGTTTGTATGCCATTTATGAATGTCCATATTTATCGACCGATTTCGATGAAATAGTACACCCATATTGCAAATTTAACAAGATAGGTCAAGACCAACTTTTGAATCTCCAGGCACCCCAGGTTTGCCAAAAAAATCGATAAATCTGAAGATGGATACGATCTATTGCACAAACCAAGGTAAAGTTACACACGAAACAAATTTTTACTTGATGAGCTGATGTTCTTTGCACTAAATAAAAACATCAGCTCATGTTACGAGATTTATGTAGAGTGCTTGAGAGTTTTCCTGTGACATTGGCTTCACACAAATCATTGCAAAAAAACTGAAAAAATCGTGTTTTTCGTACTACTTAAAATAAAAACTTGAATAACTTCATTTTTTATCTAATTTTCTTCAATTATGTCGCAAAAAAATTGCCATTAGGTGAGAAATAAGATAGTGTGGTTTTAGTTCTGCCTGCTTCCCAGCATATAACGAAAAATCACGAAAAACTGTTCAAAAAGTCGTTTTTAACTCCCTGGATTTCCATCTGATGCTTTCCAAATTTACCATGTAAATTATATGATATATGACACACAAATTGTCTTGCGTGAATGTTTGGTTTAGATTATCTCAGGAAGTGGACGAAATCTGCGACAAATTAGGTCCAAAATCGACTTTTCCCGTATAGCCAATAATTTCTTCATATGATTTCATCCTAAATTGGCATTCGAACAAACTTTTATACAAAGGTTGTTTGAAAAAAGATTATTGAAGCGTTAAAAGGGAAAAATTCCAGAAGAACCCCTCATTAACCCCAGCGTTACAGTAAGCGGGGGTTGCGTTCATACGTTTGCACTTGCAATTGAATCAAGCTCTGACACTTCATCCCTGTTTTTATTATTAGTTTTGTGAAC
Source organism: Acanthosepion lycidas (assembly GCA_963932145.1). Taxonomy (NCBI): domain Eukaryota; kingdom Metazoa; phylum Mollusca; class Cephalopoda; order Sepiida; family Sepiidae; genus Acanthosepion; species Acanthosepion lycidas. Next base: position 14,247,136 of record OZ010597.1, read on the forward strand.
GATGCCATAGTATTTGAAAACTATTACGGCCATAGGAAATTTACTGAATATCTAAAACATTGAAACGACTTAACCCCGAGCAACGACCACACAAGCAGGTTTTTTTTTATCGATGGAATCTGAAAAAAAAAGTGCCATTACTCCAGGTACACAGCATTTTCAAAAACTATACAAATTTCAAGATAATAAAATATCTTAACAGACATAGTCAGAATCAAGAGTATCATTTTTATTTGCAAGAAAATACTAGCCTGCAACAATCCATACCAAGGTTACCCGGAAAACAAAAAAGCAACAAAATAATTCGTATGGTATTTGTAAACTCTCGTCTATACAACCAAGAAAATTCTGATCACCGGTTGTGTGATTGGATTAAACAAAAAACGTAATGTTTTGGAGAGTTGGAAATCTCTTTCAAAGCCGGATCCCAAACATGAACTGTATCGAAACACTCTAAAGTTAAAGACCATAGAGATAGCAAACCGACGTTATCTTTCTTTTTATATGCCGTGTCCTTTCAGGATGTAGGTGATCACGACTCTCCACTTCTCCCTATCCCTTGTAGCTCTCAATAAATTTCTACCTCTACCAACTCCCCCACCCCCAGACCATGTTCTGTCATCCACTTGCTTAGGCCCGCCAGGTATTTCATGCTTTGCTTTGCCTTGTCTCCTTTTCCCCTCTATTCAACCTGTGAGTATCAGATTCTCCAGGCCCTCTTTTCTCATCACGTGTCCCAGAAATTTCATCTGCCTGTTCCTTATGTTAAGCAGAAGCTTCCTCCTTGTTTGCATCTACTCCAAGACTTCATCGTTGCTCAGACGTTCGGACCATGATATCCTCAGCATCCTTCTGAAGAACCACATCTCCGCTGCCTCGAGTCTCTTCTTTATCTTTGAGGAGACCGTCCAACATTCACTACTGTATAGGAGGACAGATGCCACGTAGCAGCTCAGTATTCTTTGCCACCAAAGAAATTCTTCTGTCTCGCATCTTTTGGAATGCGTTCTCGGTTATGCTAATCAGTCTGCGTCACACATAAAAAATTCAATATCTAAGCGGGACGGGAGTAGTTGAATATTTCCGTGAAAAGATGCCAAACGTTCATAAAAATGCAAGAAATGGAAGAATTAACTAGAACAAGAAAAGAATTCAATATTGATTACTCATTAAGAGTGTGATTAATTTAAGGATACAGTTTTTTTTTCATATGTTAATATAACCCGTTTGAATATTAACTGGAATGCTTCTTTTATTACAAGGCTTAAAACCATATCATGTTGAAACAGAGTTTCCAGTACGATCACCAAAGTTAAACAACGTCAAGCCTGTTTCTGTTTATAAGTTATTTTTATAGGTACAATTTATTGAAGTAAATGGTCTGTTTTTAATTAAATGTAATTAATAATTAAAAACAGAACATTTACTTGAATAAATTGTATCTGTAAATATAACGTATGAACAGAAAATATACACTGCGTGCCAAATTATTATCGAGATAACTTTTTTTCTAATATTTCAAAAACCGTCCAATCAATTCACACAATGTTGGCAACACTGACCTGTGCAATCATGGAAATTTTCGTATTGATATGCGCAATGAAAACAAACTGGCGCCATATTTGTTATCAGCACAGTGATTTGAGTGTGCCAAATTATTAGAAAGGTTTAGTAAAATTCCCAGAATTGAGCAAACAAAACGTTTATTAATGTTGCACATGAATGTTTATGATCAAAAGAAGCTAATAAATAAGATAATCAAACAAATAATAACAGATACAAACAAAGGCACAGTTTTAAACAAATTAATAGGGAATGTGCTTTCCTTGTTTTGAAATTACTTACCTTTTGAGAGTTCTGGGGTGATAGTTTTCTTTTTAGCATCACTTAAACTGCTTTTATGGCCCATCTTTTCACTAAATTCTTACACTTTTCTAATAATTTCATATAATAAGTCGACGATCCATAGAATTTGTTAATTGTAGGATGTCATCTGCTGTAATGCCGCGAGATATGTCAAGAATTGCTTTCCACAACTCAGCGTTGCTCCTGAATTGTCGTCCGTTGGCGTATAGTCTTCGCTTCATGATGCTCCAAAGGTTTTCGATTGGGTTCAAATCCGGAGAATTTGCTGGCCACTTCATTTTTCGAGGTCCATCGAAGCCTAACTGTTTCAAATATTCAGTAGTCTTGTGAGCAGCATGTGAGGGAGCATTATCTTGCATAAAAACAATGGCCCTTCTGAAGGCAACTCTTTGCCTTTTCATCCACGGTTCAAGATGCTCCTTCATAAAAACTATGTATGCATCAGCAGTCATTTTGACGCCATCTGGTACTCTCCATGGGCCCACTAATGTTTTTCCAATAATACCACCCTAGATCATTATGCCTCCACCGCCTTGTTGGCGTCTCAAACTCTGATGGCGATTCTGTCCATTCATTACCCAGCCTTTTCACCATCTATCTGGCCCATCAAGTGTTGCTCGAGTTTCGTCTGTGAACAAAGCTTTAGAGAAGTCAATCTTCATATTGTCCTCGGCCCATTTCAAGCGATTTTGAATGTGATTTCTCGTCAACGGAGGCTTGATACAGGTTTAACTGTTGTTGCTATTTCCCTCAGATACCGACACCGAGTACTTTTAGACACAGTAGGATCCTCATGCGACTGAAAAGCTCTTGATTGGTAAGTCCAAGGTTCTTCGTGGCCTCTCGTTTAATTCATGACATGAGACGACGTGAAATAACACTGCTCTTTTGGGTACTTCTGTAGGGTCGGTGGTGAACTTTTTCACTGTTTGATGACACCTCCCTATCATTTTAGAAATTTCTAGGGTAGATTTACCTTCTGAGAGTTCTGAGGTGATAGTTTTCTTTTTAGCATCACTTAAACTGCTTTTATGGCCAATCTTTTCACTAAATTCTTACACTTTTCTAATAATTTGGCACACTCAAATCACAGTGCTGATAACAAATATGGCGCCAGTTTGTTTACATTGCGCAGATCAGTACGAAAATTTCAGTGATTGCGCAAGTCAGTGTTGCCAACATTGTGTGAACATTTTCTGTGAATTGATTGGACAGTTTTTGAAAAAAAGTTATCTCGATAATAATTTCGCACGCAGTATATATATATATATATATATATATATATATATATATATATATATATATATATATATATATTTCAATTAAAAGGTGCAAATATAATTTATAAATTCATGAATCATTCATACAAAAACAAATATAGAGGTTAATGATTTAAATGGTAAGAATACTTCGTCGCAAACAATCTAAATAAGATACATCAACCCCGAACCTGTATATGAATGATATGATCCCCGTTTGTAAATTCCAGTTGCATAAGGTCTTTTTAATTTTACAAGCTTTCGTCTGTTCCTAGAGACATCATCAGGTATGGAAGTAGACAAGAACAAAATCTACTTCCATGCCTGATGATGTCTGTAGGAATAGTAGTTTAAAAGTATCTCCGCTTGTGGTTGTCTTATAGATATGATTGCCAGATTACATCCACTTTATTTAAGGGGGTCCAAACTTTAGCCATGCAAAATTTCACATTCTTTTTAGTAGAATTTATTTCTCTTTCTAGGTATGCAAAAGATTCGATAGATTTGATTCATTCACGCGAGACAGTTTGAGCCTTGCTGGTTGGAGCGTATGAATTCAGTTAATACGCATATCAGATCATTCTGAGTATTCGATGGAAAACAAAATGGCAGCATCAGTGAGAAATACCTGTCGGCGTCCTTATAGACATTTATTTCCAGTAAAGGGCAATTTTCTATTTTCCTCAAGAATGGGCCAGTGCAGCCAGTCAACAATGATATAACAATACAGCAATGAAACTGAACTGTTTATTGTTCAGTGCTTAGATTCATAAATTTGTGGAATATTTAACTAATCTGAATTTAAGTGTCACAAATTTGATAACGATTCACTCTTTGCAAATGTTTAAACCAGTGGTTCCCAAACATTTTTTGGGACCGCATTTTCTGAATTAAAATTTGCCCGCGCCCCACCAAATCATATATGATAAAAAGCACATTTAAAAATAAAAACAGAGTGAGGGTTAAAGAGAGTTAACTTCGGGTTCGAAGTCAGAACATTATCATTGATAACTCTCTCCTCCAATTTACAGACCCTAGTTACTATATTCTTAATACTTGATATCATGCAAAAATATCACAGTGATAAAATCGTTCAATAATTGTTTATAACTACTTATACTGGGACTCATGCAAGCAGTTACAAGTAATCCATAAGAATATTTTAAAATTTGAAATCATATTTATTTTTGGTATATAAAGTTTTTGAAACTGTTTTTAAATCATAGATAGACTTTCAATCATTCCGTCTCACCGGCTATCCTCTTCCGCCTCACCGGCTATCCTCTTCCATCGCACCTATGAGACGCGCCGTAACGTTCGGGAAACAATTATATTTCAATACAATTCAATTAATTTTACCCTCCTCAGAGTAACCATGATTTGTATTTTTATGTGACGTGGGTGATTATAGCTCTTCACGATCTCCCCAGTTCTGTTGATCTAAATAACTTGTAGCATCTTTTTTTGTCTTGCTATCCTTTGCCACATGGTGATTATAGATAATTACACTATTTCATTATTAAGATTTTATAATCAACTGTGGACAGAAATGTACCAACTTCTACGAGGAAAATTATCTTTTCACCCATCTTCTCAGAAGGGAAGGGAAGGTCGAGCTCCTATGTAAATCAGCATTTTAAACTTGGATTTTATTACGGCACCAAAACCAGGCCAATGTTTATTGTCAGAAATACACAACTGCTTAAGCCACACAACAGGTATATGCATTAAAAAAATGTTATGTATGTCTATGAAAATTAAATGTCACGTGAATTTGAAAATTTTGAATTAATATTTTGAGTAAACGGATAAAAAAAAAAAAACAAACTTGGATGTAGTTATGTTTTTTTGCAAGTAGAAATGAATTTTTTGAATAATTGGGGAAAAAAAAAAAGTAATTTCAAATATTATGCTAGATGGCGACCAACGACTGAAGTTAAAGAAGACGAAGAAAAAGAAGAAAAAGAAGAAGAAGAGGAAGAGGAAGAAAGAAGAAGAAGAAAGTTCAAAGAAGAAGAAGAAAGATGAAGATAGAGAAGAAGACTGAGAAGTTAAATAAGAAAGATGCAGAAGAAAGAAAGAAAGAAAGAAAGAAAGAAAGAAAGAAAGAAGAGGAATAAAACAGAATGAAATGATGATGGGAAACGAAAGAGAGAAAAGAAAAAAAAAAAGAACGGAGCATAGAGAGTAAAAGATAATGAAGAATGAAAAGAAGGCGAAATACACGAATATAGAAGGAGGAGACGAAAACGAGGCTAATGAAAGAGAAGTGGAAAGAAGAGGACGATGAGGGTGGAGGAGAAGGAGGAGAAGAAAAAGAAGAAGAAGAAGAAGAAGAAGAAGAAAAAGAAGAAGAAGAAGAAGAAGCATGAAACGGTAAGCAAGTTCATCGCTGTTTTTTTTAACCACGCAACTTCCTTTGTCTTCAACATATCCCGTGAGTGTTAAATATTCTAGTATTTGCAGTCGCTATTAGAATTTATGGATTTAGTATTGCTGCTTAAGTAGAAAAGATCTGTTGGATTTCCTCGTGTATTTGGTTACTTTAAGGAATTGTTATAACGCGTAAAAACGCGATATCTTGAAAATGTTTAAACCGGTATTGCACAAAAACAACGACAGCAGCAACAACAACCAAATTCTTTGATAATAGCTTATGAAAACCGAGCGTAGATATGCGTGTATGTGTGTATATAAATATATATATATTTATATACACACACTTTTCACACACACACACACATACATATATATATATATATATATATATATATATATATATATATATATATATATATATATATATATATCCAGGTAAAATGAGAACAAATGGAGTATAATTCCACTGAACGTGACATTTAATTTAAAAGAGGGCTCACTACAGAGTAGAGCTAAATATTATTTATTTTAGGATATTAAAAAGAAACACGCGTAGCAATTTTAAATATGTTTTTGTTTTAATATCGTAAAATAAATGATAATTATATATATATATATATATATATATATATATATATATATATATATATATATATATATATATATACTTATTTATTTAAAAATGTGATTCCAACTATTTTTTTAAAATAATAACAAAAATACTAAAGAACTTTGGATTATTTACCTAACGAGTTCTTTACTATTTTCTATATATTTTCACACACACACACACACACACACACACACACACACATATATATATATTATGGACTCTCCCGTCGCTTTCTACGTATGAGGATTTAACAACTTTACCAACTGATTCCGTCATGAAATTTTGTGCGATAATCTTTAGTGACACTTAAGACCCGCAAGTGGTTTACAAAACAGGCCGCATATGGAGCAAGAGTAAGGATTGTGGGACGAAATCACTGTTAGATTGGCTGACCTTTTAGATCTTGCTATCGCTTCTTGAAGACGATTCAGAAAAGCAGACTGAAAACTGCTGAGTCCCCGAAAACACGTTGATCCCCATTCCACCTGCTTCTAGGCTAAGCGTTCGAGGGTTTTATGTGGTATATTAACAACTACACACACACACACACACACACACACACACACACACACACACACACACACACACATATATATATATATATATATATATATATATATATCTTGATGTACATTTGGGAAGAAAAATTTCCCTCATGCATGTTTCATTGCAAACGGCTGACAAGGAAGATTTAAATAATCTTTTATTGCGCTTTTCCAGCAATCTAACATTTTTCCGCTTTTAAGTGGGGTTAAAGGGGTTATAATTTTTCCGAGCGCTTTTCAGGTTACATAGTCGTACACCGCTCGTCATTAGTGGGACTCTGATTATTAAGTTTTATTCGCCCACTATCAATATCCCACTATTTAGCAGAGAAGACGGCTTGTTAAAAGTGTTCTAAAAATAGAAGTCTTGCCCCGATCAACTGGCAGCGTATGGCACGTGACTGCTAAGAAACACACAAATCGCACGTCGAACTCCGCACTGTAACATTACTATGGAGCACCTACACGCAGAATTTCACCATCCAAAAACGCATCCTTGATAATGGCTATAGAAGTAGCCGAAATCGCACGGAAAAAATATAACTATGAACAATCCTTTAACCGCTGAAAAACTCAATAAAAGATTAATTAAATCTTTATTTCGGTTGTTTTCAATGCAAGCACAGCAGACTGTTTCGCTGTATCACAGCTTATCAGAGTGGCTAGACATCCGATTGCTTCAAGTCGGGATCGATATCCGACTGATCTGCCACCAGTCAGAAATTTAGCCCCAAGCTATCGTCATACAGCAGAGCTGAAGGGAAATTTTAATGTTTTTACTATGCGAAAGACGTCAGTAGCTAGGAGAGTTCGATTCGAATAGAAGAGCATTGTATTAGCAGCAGCATCCACTGTATATAAATCACCCCTTCCTCTCCTAGAACTCAACAGAATTATTTCCAAAGCTTAGTCACTCACAGACTGTTTCGCTGTATCACAGCTCATCTTATTGCATCAAGCCGAGATCGAAACTTTTTGACAATTGATTCCTTGTATCAAAATTCAATTAACTTTTATTCAAAAATAATAAATCCTATTTATTTTACAAAAATATCACTCCAACACGAAATTTGTAAAATCGTAGCTTAGTATAGTATGACTATGGCTTTTTGGAGCCTTCTAGAACTTTCTGGAACCTTCTATAACGTTCTGGAGCCTTCTAGAACTTTCTGAAACTTTCTAGAACTTTTTTTTTTATTTGTAACTTTGTATGTTACACTACAGCTATAAACTGTTAAACGCGTCAACGGTATCCAATTACATTATTATCAAATTGAAAAATAAAGCTTCTGAGATATTTCGATTCTTTGCCTTTATTGCGAATATAGTAAAATCGAGTTTTTGCTTTGAGGTGACCTCTTTCAAGAACAATAACAAATTAATGCCTTTTTTAATTACTTTTGGTCAAAAGTTCAACAATTTATACCACAGAAAAATAGGGTCACAAAAAAGTCATAATCTCAATATCTATCTATGTTCCACCATATATATATATATATATATATATATATATATATATATATATATATATATATATATATATATATATATATATATGTGTGTGTGTGTGTGTAAGCAAATATATGGATATAGATCCGACAGTATGAAGAAAAATATACGGAAAAAACAAACAAAAATCCTTATATGCAATTATGCTGTTTTAATGTTAATATAATTGCCATAATAAACTCCAACCCTCGGGATACGATACCTTACACCTTACACCCCCACCAATCGCTAACACAAAGCCATTTTTATTAACAAGAAATCTACCAGAGGAGGACTGACATTGAAAATGAATTTAAAACAATGCTCCGAGACAGACACTTAGGGGCTGATGATAGCCGCGTATAGAACAGTTTGAAACTTACTATCTTCTATGTTGAGATAATTGTGCTGTAATATATATATATATATATATATATATATATATATATATATATATATATATGTGTGTGTGTGTGTGTGTGTGTTGTGGGTGTGGGTGTGTGTTGCCCATTGTACTCTGAGGGTTTGTTAAAGTGGAAAATCTTATTGAATGCACTGGCCGTCCTCTATTCACACTTATTTAACTATCATGTCTGATCTCCTTCTTCGCAAAGGTCAAAAGATTTTCTTACGATTTTAATATGTTTCTCCAATGTATCGGTGTATCAGCACTATGCAACCCTAGGATTGAACTCATGACATCCAGATGAGCTTTGCTAAATCTTTTATTCTGCAAACTATCTCTCGAAGGACACTTGGAGGAATTACTTCTGAAAATACCAGATTGATGCATTAAAAGTATGAACAATTTAGATACAGAAGCAGAACAAGCAGGAGAAAAGCAGAGGGGGAAGAAGATGAAAAGTAACAGTAAGAGAAAGTGTCTGAGAGGAGAGGAGGAGGAGGAGGAGGAAGACGAAGTGGCTGAAAGAGGAATAGGTAATAGAGAAAAAAAAGGAGGAAGATGAAGATAGAAAGAAGGGGTGGGTAAGAATAAGGGAGAGAAGGAGAGGAGAGAGAAGAAAAATGGGAAGAAAAGGACGACAAGAACGAAATAAGCGAACCAAGAAGAAAGAAGAGAGGGAATAAAAAATGGCGATACAGTATTTAAACGTTCAGATTTTATAAATAGTTTTCTGGGAAGAACTTTACGAACGTCTTCGAAGATAATGGAATTGTCTTTTCACACATCTTTTAAGAAGGGAGGTCCTATCTTTATTAGAAATTGGAATTTGAAATTTGAATTTTATAAGGGCTCGAACGCTAACCAATGATTCTAGTCAGAAATGCGCAACTATTTCAATTACCTGGAAGCTATATGTATTTTAAACATTTTAAAAAAGAAAAAATACATTGGTATGTAGTTCTATGAAAATTAAATATGACGTGAATTTGAAAATTCTGTATTAATATTTTGAGTAAGCCGATAAAAAAAATTACATTATATTTGTTGTAAGTAGAGATGGAATTCTTAAAAATAATATGAAATACACTTGGTGGGTTACAAACATTTGAAGAAGAGGAAGAGGAAGAAGAAGAAGGGGGAGGAGGAGGAAGAGGAGGAGGAGAAAGCGAAGGTGACGTGGAAAAGAAGAAGAAGTAGGAGGAGGAGGTTGAAGAGGAGGAGGAGAAAGCGAAGGTGACGTGGAAAAGAAGAAGAAGAAGAAGACGGAGGAGGAGGAAGAGGAGGAGGAGAAAGCGAAGGTGACGTGGAAAAGAAGAATAAGAAGAAGGGGGAGGAGGAGGAAGAGGAGGAGGAGAAAGCAACGTGGAAAAGAAGAAGAAGAAGAAGAAGAAGAAGGAGGAAGAGGAAGAGGAAGACGAGAACGCGAAGGAAATGTGGAAAAGAAGAAGTAGAAGAAGGAGGAGGAGGAAGAGGAGGAGGAAGCGAAGGTGATGTGGTAAAGAAGAAGAAGAAGAAGAGGAAGAAGAAGAAGGAGGAGGAGGAGGAAGAGGAGGACGGGAAAGAAGAAGAAGAAGAAGAAGAAGAAGAAGAAACGGAAGAAGGAGAAAAATAAAAGAAGTAGTAGAAGAATGAGAAGAAAAAAGGAAAAAGAAAAGTAGAAGGAGGAGGAGAAGATGAAGAAGGATAATCAGAGAAGAAAAGAAGAAGAAAAAAGTGATGAAACAAGAAAGAAGAAGAAGAAAGCAAAGCAGAATAGGAACTGAGGAAGAAGGACTAGAAAAAAGAAAAGAAGAAATCATGGCGAATATAAAACAAAGAAAAAGAAAGAAAAGCAAATAAAAGAGACGAATGAAATAAAAGGAGAAAAAGAGGATAGAGAAATAAAGTAATAGGAGGAGAGGCGGGAGGATGAGGAGGAGAGTGAGGTTTAGGAGTAGCGGGAGGGTGAGGGGCAGAAGAAGAAGAAGAAGGAGGAGGATGAGAAAGAACAGGAGCAGCATCAGCAGAAGAAGAAAAAGAAGAAATTATGATAAAAACAATATGAGGAAGAGAACCGTAGAACAAAGAAATCCAGATGCAGTAAATAATAATAATAATAACAACAACAACAATAACAACAGAGATAGGACCTGTAGCAATTTCATCGGACTTTACAATACACACAGATAGAACAATCAAAGCTAATCCCACAGACATTGTGTTCAAAGACCACAAGAACGGAATGTGCTTTATCAATGACATATAAGGTATCTTTGACGATCTTGAAAAAACTATCAAAATACAAGGGTCTTGAAATAGAAATCTAAAAAATATGGCATATAAAGATATCAATAATTCCGGGTGTAGTTGGAGCACTCGGATTGATTGGAAAAGGTTCCTTAGTCTCATTGAAAAATGATAAGTGGAAGATTTCTTGAAGCCATTTTTGACCTTAGGTCTCTGGTTGGAACCCGGAAGAAAATGTGTATACAACATAAACCCAAGGAAATAATAATAATAATAATAATAATAATAATAATAATAATAATAATAATAATAATACACAGTTAACCAAAATAACGATGTAACTATCCACTGGGACATGCCAATTCAAAGTGACCGGGAAATAAAACCCAACACACCTGATATTATCATAAAAGACAATAAATTCAGGTAGTGCATGCTTACTGATATAGCAGTACCTTCTGAAAGAAGCACTTCCATGAAAATTATCGAGAAATTGTCTAAATACAAGGACCTGGAGATCGACATTAACAGGATGTGGGGAATGAAGACTGAGATTGTGCCAAAAGTAATCGGAACTCTGGGCTCCGTGAGAAAAGGAATGGACAGTTTTACTAACAGAGTATCAGGTAACATCAACATACAAATTGCCTAGAAGATCGCCCTACTAGGAACATCCCATGTACTAAGAAAAGTGCTATCAATTAAATGAAAATTCTCTTATAGGGCCTGGGGACCATAGTTTGAACCCGGCACTATTGGATACAAAGCAGGAAACATAACACACAGACAACATCAAAAACAACAACAGCAACAACAAGAATAACAATAATAATAATAATAATTCTGCGAAAGATATCATTTTTTTGAGGTCGCACCGTTTGATGGAAAACACCCAAAATTTAAGAACTCCAGTTTAAAAAATAAAAACCCCGCGGAAGAAATAATAATAATAATAATAATAATAATAATAATAATAATAATAATACATTTTTTTTATGTTATAGCTTGGCTCACGTGGCTTCTGATCTTCATTGATTGAAAGGGTTAACAAGTACCTGCCTTTGTTTTGGCGAATTAAGATCAGTACAACGAATTTGTTTGTCACTTCCTTGACCGTAACCAGTTGGATATGTTGCCTCAGGGCTGGCAGGTGGAACTAGAACAAACTTTTCCCGTTTGACAAAATAAAGGGTTCAGTTCGAAATTCCAATCACCTGAAGAAGGACGGAGTGTATAACGGCCGAAACGTCGGGAATATGGCTGCAAAGATGAGGACAACAGTCCGAACAATGTAAATAGTGTAAATAGTTATTAAGTTGGTGCAAAAATATTATCGTTTTTTGACGTTAAAAATACGTCAAAAAACGATATTATTTTTGCACCAACCAAATACAATACCTCATCTCAGAAATATCGAAAGAAGAAGAAGAAGAAGAAGAAGAAGAAGAAGAAGAAGAAGAAGAGGAGAATAATTTGCGTGGGAGTTTTCTCGTGAGATATGTGATCAGATATATCACTACCGTTGAGTATGAAATTCGATCCTCAATGGGTGTTCGGCAGTGGCCAAACTTATTGAATAAACTTAAGAAGAAAAAGAGAAAAGCAGTCACTAATGTCGAACTATATGAAAAAGAATTATTCAGAAGTTACAAGTTAAACGATTTTTTTCATTATTCTTTCTCTGCGGCCAAAACAATATCGTTTTGCTAAGAATAAATACCATAAAAGTCAATAAAATATATTTCATTTATCTCAAGGTCACCTTTCTTTAAATAGATCATCGACGGAGATTACCGGAAATTGTTGAATATGGCCGAAGGGCGAACAAATCCCACATACACTGCGCTATTATCTACTTTACATGACAGACATTGAACTCCTGCTGATTGCTCGTGTGTCGTGCATCGCCCTCGGCAGAGATAATGAGCGTCTACGAACTGAAGTAAAGGACGCTGTGTGTTAATCAAGTTAATACACGTTTTTCGTTTTAGAAATTAAGGTTAGGGCAATGTTTCAATTTTTATCCCATTTTCTCAGTCAAAGATTCAAAACGATCAATATTATTGATCAATCAATATTACCGAGCAAAACAAGCATGGTTTAAATATTGGTACAACCAGAATCGGATTGCAGCAGCCATGGTAGCGATGACCAAAATTGATAAGAATATGGAGGAGCAAAATCAGCTTTCAGACAAAGTACAGACTAGAAATCGCTAGCAGTCTCCATTCTCTCCTATACGGATGTGAAACTTGGACACTGATACAGAGATCCAAGCGTTGGAGAACATGTGCATGAGAAAACTCCTTGTCATTTTCTATTGGGAACAGAAAAAAAACAATGTGTTTGTGCGGAAAAGGGTTGAAAGTTTTGTGGAGCACCAGGAACCTCTTCTCGCCATTGTCAAACGGAGAAAAATGGCGTGGTTTGGATACAATACAAGGCACGACAGCCCGTGCAAGACCATCATGCAAGGCACCATTAAAGGTGGGCGTAAGAGAGGACCCCAACGCAAAAACTGGTTGGGCAATGTCAGACAGTGGACAGGTATGAATGTACAAAAATTGCCGATGGATGCCGTTGGTAGACCGTTGTCAAGTAGTTTCAATATGGCTTCTGCATTCGGATTTCCCCGCCTACGATTACAAAAGTCAAGGAGATGATGATGATGATGATGATGATGATGATGATGATGATGATGATGATGATGATAACCAAAATGTCGCCTATATTATCATGGTCGAGTAGTAATCTCCCATTTTTGGGGAATCAACGAACGTTCAAATGATGCACAAGTGAAATTCATTTTTTGAAAACTCAATTCTTCATTACACACATTATTTACATTCCTACCTTGTTTTTGTTTCATATTATTCAAATACTTTATCTACAATGCACCTCGGTCATCTCGGACTGTCTGGCGATCCACTAAACTTCTGCCCGGGGAAAATAGCCCAGTAGATTTAGGCATTAGTTCGTGAATTTTGTGACATGGTAATTGTGAGTTCAGGTGAGAAGGAAGAAGACCTAACAGACTAATTTCACGCGATACCTCACCTCTGCCCGGTGACCTCCTACGTGCTCTCTCAAATGCGCTACACCCTCGGAACGCGAACGGCTGGGACTGCTAGGTCCGTGATTCACTTGAAAATATTTTTTTAATATACCAAAAAATATGTTTAAATCATTTTCACTTGAAAATAGTTAAAAAAAATTGTTTGTTTAAAGAAAGCTGAAATAAAAATAAGCACGCACTCAATCACAGAGAGGTGGAAAGAGAGAGGCGGAAAGAGAGAGAGAGAGAGAGAGGTGGAAAGAGAAAGGCGGAAAGAGAGAGAGAGGTGGAAAGAGGGAGACAGAAGAGAGAGAGAGGTGAAAAGAGAGAGAGATGTGGAAAGAGAAAGAGACGGAAAGAGAAAGAGGTGAAAAGAGAGAGGCGGAAAGAGAGAGAGGAGAGAGAGATAGAGAGAGAGAGGTGGAAAGAGAGAGGCAGAAAGAGGGAGGAGGAAAGAGAGAGGTGGAAAGAGAGAGAGGGGCGGAAAGAGAGATGCGGAAAGAGAGAGGTGGAAAGAGTGAGAGAAGTGGAGAGAGAGAGGGGGGCGGAAAGAGAGGGGCGGAAAGAGAGAGAGAGGTGGAAAGAGAGAGAGGCGGAAAGAATGAGACGGAAAGAGAGAGGTGGAAAGAGAGAGGCAGAAAGAAAGAGAGAGAGTGGCGGAAAGAGAGAGAGTGGCGGAAAGAGAGAGGCGGAAAGAGAGAGGTGGAAAGAGAGAGGCGGATAGAGAGTGGTGGAAAGAGAGAGAGAGAGAGAGAGAGAGAGAGAGAGAGATGGAAATAAACTTGAATCATTATGCGCCCGACTTCAGTAGTTTTTTTTTTATCCCGTGACCCATGAGTACTGCAGCCGCATTAGGAGCCGTATTTCTTGTACAATATAGCCTGACGGAACCCAACCCTCTCTAGGCCGGTTTTAAATTCAGAGTTTTTCCTTCTACTAGACCGGTTGCCACCCAAAGCTTTAGAACAAAGCCTGTTCTGCTATTTTACCCATAGCTGGGGGGAGAAGAAGAGGAGTCATAACTTTCCCAAGGGTATTAGCACGTAAGTCAATGGAATGGATTTGACTGGAATTCGAACTTGGCTCTTCGATTCCTCAATCCGAACCGCTATCCATTACTCCTCCTCTTAATATTATATAGATGGTCAAAACCCAATATGGAACTAATTCTTTTATTCCTTGCTGAAAGAGATTGGTATTGTATGTGAAGGCTCGTGTTGTCTGGAATGAAGGGTGCCGGCAAGTACATTAGCTTCTGTTTGTGTTCTTTTGAACCGCTGAAAAAAAATGAGAAGACCCCATTTCATCTCTTGTGGAATGAATCTAAAAGTTTAGAAAAATGAGTTCTGATAATTCTGTGATAATTCTTTGGTCACTAATAAAATTATTCCGGTGGCTTGAAAAAATAATCAGAAGTTGATTGTGTTAAATACAGAGAATGGAGAATCTCATCACGATTAAAAGATATGCACATTATACGAATTTATTTATTCTAAAAGGAGCTTGCAATATATTCAGTAAAACCAATTATTTTATACCCTGTTTAGAAGAATTAGGGCAAAAAGAATTCTGCTGAATTAATTTCTTCTCTTCTTTGCCACTTATGAATGTACGGTACTTTTGAAATTTTAAAATTCAATGAATAGTGACATTCATTTAGAACCTGTCAAGTTAACAGTTTGGTTGTTTGGAAAATATAAAAAGCTATTCAAATATTGTCAAGAACATGATCATCATTATTGACAATCGTAAAAGACCGCTACGGAACCAATTTTTTTTTTATTCCTTGTTGAAAGTAACTGTGATCCTGAACGTAAAAAAAATGTTCATAATTAAATCAAATTCCTTTACAACTTTTAAAACATTTTCCGCTGAGAATGTGTTCGGGTAATCTGAATATTTGAACGTGTTAAATCAAGCTCTTTAGGATGCTGAGGTAGCGCCTCTAACTTTAACCATTTGCACGCGTGGAAATAAAAATAAACACAACAACATTTAAATATAAAAAAACAAACAAACATTTATCTTAGAATATGTTCATTTTCATTGAGTTTATTTCTTATATACACCATAGCATAGATTTGGCAACGACATCATACTTGTAAGTGAGATTGATGCAGTCTCAGTTTGATGTAGGCTTCTTTTATCCGTCAGCATTGCTAGTGCCATGTCCAACAATTCTCTTCCTGGATTGGGAGATAATTTGAAGTTTTCTTTCTCGCCTGGTTATATATATATATATATATATATATATATATATATATATATAGGCCTGACGAGCGAAACATCCTTTCGCCTCTGAGTGTTGACTTCAATGTTCACTTTCATATATACATTTAAATACGCTCTATGTCTGATATTGAGCACTTTATCCCATAAATATAGCACACCTTAAAACTATATATATATATATATTAGGTTGGTGCAAAAATAATGTCGGTTTTTGGCGTATTTTTAAAGTCAAAAACCGACATTACTTTTGCACCAACCTAATATATATATATATATATATATATAACTTTATGCACTCTCCAGCAAGTGTTAGATATGAATCACTACATTATATGTAATTATGGCTATCCAACTAATGTCTTTAAGAGAGTGATGGAACGTAAGATCGAACTCTTTAATATATCCCTTCTGTTTGGTCCCAGTCTATGTCCAATTTACCTGTAATTGCCATGGCTTGGTGGCAAATATCAGAATGTGATTGATAGAATTTCTAACTCCTGCTTCTTCTGCTAAGTTACGTGTTGTTTTCGGGACTTGCCCCGTTTTTTCTTCCTTTGTAAAGGACTGTTTGTCCTATCTGAATAAAAGTTCTGTAATTTATAAATTCAAATGTCAGTGCCCACCTGAATATATAGAACGATCGTGTCTAGGGTTGGAAACTCAGCTACGTCAACATGCACTTGCATTTATTAAATTTAATCATCATTATAGCACTCGTGTTCCGCATTATGCGCATAAATTGGACAACACCTTTTGGAGAATGAGCTATGATCTTCCAAATTTTCTATCAACTCATTCTCTATTTTGAATAAGGCTTGGTCCAAACACTATTTGCAAGTGTTAGAAGCTGTATGTATTAAATTACAGCCACCTTCATTATGTAAGCAGAAGAATAATTTTCTTCGGTCACTTCGTTTGTCTGGAAGATTGTAAGGATTAATTTCTTTCATATTTTACATTCACGCTGGAGTAGTTACAACTTTTGAATTTACGTATACTTTAATCATTAATTTACATGTTTTACGTACTCCAAATTCTTACTCCATATTACACATCTATTCATACCAATTTTGAAACAATAATTTTGCCAACATTGGTCCTTGAAGAAGTGCTGGCCGAAACAGTATATATATATATATATATATATATATATATATATATATATATATATATATATGTATGTATGTATGTATAAAAAATAAAATATAATACAATATAATATAATATAAGGCTGAAACACTAATATTCCACCTTTTTGAATTAGTAGGTCTGGTGAATTGGATCGTGATTACGATCCCAATGTAATAAATTATAACGATGGAATATTAGTCATTGAGCCTTTTATATTCTTACTCTGTCCTGGACATTGAGTTCTGCTTGGATTCTACCCTCTTGGGAATTTATGTATATATATATATATATATATATATATATATATATATATATATATATATATATATATATTGACCACTAATATTATCTATCTATCTATCTATCTATCTATCTATCTATCTATCTATCTATATATATATATATATATAGTTTCCTGTTAAAAAGAATGTTCGTTCTGCATGAATAAATAAGCTAATGCCGAATGGACTCCTTTACAACTTTTAAGACACTTGCCTCTGAAAATTTGCTCAAGTGATTTGAATATTTGAAAGTTTAAAGGCGTTAAAAATCAAGTAAATTAGGATGCTGGGATATATATGGCTTCTCAGTCTAACAATTTCGTTGTTTGGAAAATAAAAAAAATTATATTTTTGTCAAAATAAAAATGATAAACAAATGTATCTAAGAAAAGAATCGTTATTAATAGCCATGATAAAAGCCCAGTAATAAAGTAATTCTTTTTTTTTCTTGAATTCCGGGGCTTCTGTATGAAATGAATTTTGATAATATTGACTGAAGCTCTTCTCTTCTTTTAAAGTTGATTTGGTGGTCTGTTTATATAGATTCTGAAGATGAAACCTGGACAGTTTAATAAAATTTGATTTGATCTTTTCGTAAATTTATTTTACTGAATGTGGATTTGCATTGACATTCTGAATAAGGGCAGATTTTCTCTTGAAATCAAAGCCTCCTGGTTGGGAAATGATTTGAATTCAGAGTGTTCCTTCTCAACTCGTTGCTAAGCAATTCTAAAGAGCCCAGTTTATTTTACCCATAGATGGGTACGAAGGAAGTGATGGGTTCCTCTTAAAAGAATTTGGGGTTTTGGGCATGAGGGATTCTCATAATGATAAATTTATTCCTTAATAACTTAAAAAAAAAATCATTTCACCGCAAGCAAGGCAATAAAGCCACTATGACAAAAGGGGGTTACTAAACGGGGATTAAGAAGACAGAAAATAACGATTGACATTAAATTTAAATTTTTGAAGGTCAAAGTTAATTGGGAAGCAAAATTCTGGAAGTGAGATCCACAAGCGAGAAGTGTCCTAGAAGAAAATGTTAACATAGAACTTGCAGTTAATTGTATCCATTCTAACTGTAAAATGATGAGACCTTGTCGTCAAACTAGCACTGGGTTTAAATTTATAAAGTCGAGGTACCATAAAGGAAAATTCGTTAGAACAATTACCGTTAATTATTTTATAGAAAAAACACAGGGAAGCGACGTTACGGCGTTGGGGGAGAGACTGAAGATGCAGGTATGGATCAATAACATGGAAGATCCTTCTTTGAATTTTACTATGAATCTCTAAATATAGCGCAGTCGCACCATGCCCTATCTATCTATCTATCTATCGATCTATCTATCTATCTATCTATCTATCTATCTATCTATCTATCTATCTATCTATCTATCTATTCAATTCTTATCATCTATCTATCTATCTATCTATCTATCTATCTATCTATCTATCTATCTATTCAATTCTTATCATCTATCTATCTATCTATCTATTCAATTCTTATCATCTATCTATCTATCTATCTGTTCATTTCTTCTTATCTATCTATCTATCTATCTATCTATCTATCTATCTATCTGTTTATTTCTTCTTATCTATCTATCTATCTATCTATCTATCTATCTGTTCATTTCTTCTTATCTATCTATCTATCTATCTATCTATCTATCTAATTCTTCTCATCTATCTATCTATTTATCTAATTCTTCTCATCTATCTATCTATTTATCTAATTCTTCTCATCTATCTATCTATCTAATTCTTCTCATCTATCTATCTATTTATCTATCTATCTATCTATCTGTTCATTTCTTCTTATCTATCTATCCAATTCTTCTTATCTATCTATCTATCTATCTATCTATCTATCTATCTATCTATCTATCTATCTATCTATCTATCTATTAAATTCTTTTCATCTACCTAATTGTAGATAATTTTATGCATATTCATATCTATATATTTACCTAAAAACACTAGTCATATTTTTAAATATCCTCGTCAGATGGAGACTTTCACTTGGATGCCATGCATGGCACCAAAATTGTTCAGAAGACAACCATTTTCACAGATCAATGGTTTAACATGGCATCGAGCTAATCAATCCTGTAAGTCTTATCGAGGATCATTCTTTTTCGAATCTCGTGGGCTGGCGCTACACAATCGTACAAAAAGAACTACGAAATAACAGAAACGTCATTGCTTGAGGACTTTCAACAGCAACAACAACTAAAATGGATAGCACATGTAAATCGTTGAGAAAATAAAGACGTAATCATGATGTTAACATTCCGCATTACTTCAAACAAAACGTTATGAAGGAAAGACCCATCAATACTGGAAAGAGTGACGACAGTAAATTTGAAAAACCTAAAAAAATTTTTCAATAGAAAGATTTTATAAATTTCAACCGAAACTAACCCTGGTTGTCCCTGTCGTTGAATGTCAAATGTTTCCTTATAAGGAAACGGCTGATATTACCATAACTATTTCAATTTTTTCTTATCTGTCCATCTCAGAGCTTCTGAACGATTTATTTTTCCATATACATCCTTTCATTCTATTTCAGAATCTCATTCTCCACTTACAGGATTCTCGGCTTCAAAAACTGAATTAAAGAATTGTGATTTGAGAAAAGATCAATATTCTAAGAGTTTGATTGTTCCGACGTCTGGTTCCAATTCCTAACCAAAATCTTATGATTTCCTTAGCAGTGAATGTCCCTTCTTCTTGGTTGGAACAATGGTGGTGAGTTTGCTTCCAGCATCAACAAATAGAACGATATGGCCATGTGGCAAACTGTATTGACAATTTCTTCAAAATTTCTTTAAAGTATTTTTTTAATATCCCAAATGATTTTAAAAATCTTTGAAGAATTTTAAAGAAGCGAAAATGGCAGAAAATGACACTAGAGAAATAAAATACAGTATATAAAATGTTATTAGAGCAAATCATATTCAGTTCACAGAAATTAATGGATCACTAGCAATGAGGACAAATAGTGGAAATAAAAAAATAATAAATTTGTGCGTTTGTCTCCTTGTGTGTACGATTCATTGATTCGTTTTTTTTACGGCTTATCAACCATTTGGGGGATATTTAAGGCTGAAAAATATTTTATAATTGTATAATTCTTCTTTTTTTTTTTTGTGAATATTGCATTGACAATTTTTTGAAAATCTTTTGAGATAGACGTATTATTAAACTGATAGTGGGGGCGCGGAGGACACTTCAATGTGGTGTAATTGTTAGCAAGCTTATTCCTGTAAGCATAGTGAGTTGGATCCTCACTGGGTGCCCCTATACTTTCGGCCTTATGCCACATCAATGCTACGCTTAGAAAATTGTCATAGTTGGAGCGGAGAGAAATGTGTATGAAAGGAATAGAGAGATGGCAAAGAGAGGCAAAGTGTGAGAGCGATGAATAAAAATATAACGAAAGAAGAGGAACGAGAGGGAAACATAGCGAGAAGGGAAAAAGCGTCCGGTTTAAAACTAAAACTTAGGGTAATGACTAACTGAAAAAAAAAAAAAAAAAAAAACTCATTTGAGAGACGAATTTTTATTATTTTTTATATTGGCTCGCAACCAAGAAGGAATTCTCCCCACCCCTGGTAGGAAACATATTAACTCTGTTGGATTATTCATCGTTCTCCAAACTACAATTCCAGTCAATTTTTTGATCAGATAACCTTGGAAGCGAGAACGACACTCTTAAATATGATGAATGCCCACGCTGGAAAAAGCTGCGAACCATTGTTTTATGACCTAAATATTCTTAGTATGTGATTTCTGTCACAACAAATATCACAACGCTGAATCGAATTTAATGTTAAAGAACTTTTGTTCTAAGGTGACTCCAATATGTACTGAGCTAACCCTCAGAGATACCAATGTAAGCTTTGAACTCAGTCTCAAACCATAGCATCATGGGAGTCATATGCATCGTATGCCGGTTCAAATAAATGTTCTGCTAAACATTTTTATATAAGTTTATTAAACTTAAAAAGGAAATAATCGTGCCACACAGAATATTATTTGAAAATCAATACGCTTACCATTCCACATAAAGAAAAAAAATTGATCGTGATTAATTCGTTTTCTATGGGTTATCAACCTTTTTGCAGGTTATTTAAATCAAGGAAATATTTTTATATTGTAAGAAATCTTTATAGAAATACTAAAGATTTACAAGTTGTATTAATTAACCCATAGCTGGGGTGGAGAGAAGACATGCATTTATACATTTACAAAGACTATTTGGGCGTAAATGAATATAACGAATTCGACTGGAATTTGAATTCAGCTCTCCTTTTTCCAATTTCGAAACGTTATCCATTACTTCACCTACATAGCCAAGCTTACGGAATCTGGTATTCTCAATCAGTCCCCCATCTAGGTACTGGCCTGGCTTGACGTAGCTTTACTTCGGTGATCGTACGGGAACTGGTGTCTGAACGTGATATGGCTGTCAGCCTTAATCGTCCTGGAGTTTGTCTTTGCTATATGAGCGCAATTTTAAGATGCATTTCTAATGCCTACTGCTTTTTGACAACGTCTCTCTTACCCAGATTTGTAACAATTAATTACTTATTTAAAATTACAAATGAATTGTTGAGAACAGTGATTCTCAACCGCTGTGCCGCGACACATTGGTGTGGCGCGCGATCCTCTTGACTAAGTCGCGAAAGTATGATTAAATTCGAAACACCTTCATAAATGTTCCCTTTAATATTGGTATTTATTTACGTGAAGAAGGTGAAGAATTGGCCACCATTTCTGGTGATCGAGGGATCAAAATAAAAGATTAGATGGTACCAATTGATATATTTTGGATTTCAATACAAAAGGAATATCCCACATTACCTATAAAGACTTTATCAGTTTTATTGCAATTTTCTGCTTCTTATTTATGTGAATTCGGCTTCTCAATCCTAAATAACAAAAAATTAAATGTCATCAAATTCCGCACTGGTTATAACACCAGAATTCTTTCCTCCCGCTAAAAATAATAATTATGCCTAACTGAAGTGGGCCCCAATATAAGATTCCCACATGGTGGATACAGACGTTGTATTAAATAAAGAATAGAACGCGAGAGACCCTCTGGTTTATGCAGGTTGCATTAAACAATATTACAGTAAGTCCCTGCACACTTAATGGTGTCTGCGACCAAACATATCTGCTGAAGAAGAATCGATGTTTACGCCATCTATGGACTCCGTGGTGATCACGGTGTAGAGCAGGCTGATTCTGCAAGTGTTCATTTCGTAGGTCTTACCAAGAGTGAGTGTCCTTCAAACAAAATGTAGAAAAGCGCGCCAATCAACAACTGTAAGCTGATTGGCCAACTTTAATCTGCCAAGGACAGATAATTCTCATAATATAGAAGGTATAATATATCTAATTTCTTTTAGCCTTTTCAATATTGAGAATCACTAATATACATGATGAATTCACGTTCTAATGTCATTTCTGTAACGTTGCAACTCAACTATTCTGCAGCGTTACAAAGTTCCATGCATTGAATATTGTTACCACATCTGATCTGGTACTTCTGCTATGCATTTAGAAATTACTGGTAAAATACAAAGCAGGATCTGAAATGTTATTGGTCCTGATCTGCTATTACGGTTTCAGTCTCTTTCCAACCGCCGTAACGCAGCTTACCTTTGTATTTTCTATAAATATTTTGATGGTAATTGTTCTGTTGAGCTATCCTTTTTGGTACCTAGACTTTATGAATTTAAGCGCAGTAATAGATTGGCGGCAAGTTCTCAAGATTTTACAGTTCAAATTTCTAGATAAATTCTATGCTGACAGTTTCTTCTCTCGCACTTCTCGCTTGTGGAACTCTCTTCCGGCTTCTTGTTTTCCAGGCATGTTTAATCTTCAAAAATTTAAATATCATTATTGTCTGTCTTAATTCCTGTTCTTTTATTGTTCTCTGTCCTGAATAATGTTTTGTTTCCTCATAGTGTCTCATGTCTCTTGTGTCTTAGTGGCTTTATTGCCTTGCTGTGAATGAGTTTTTTTTCCGACCGCCTCCCTTGGTGTATAACCCGAGGTGATATACCAATTCAGAGAGAAGTATATCGACTCGGCAGGATTATGTTTTGTTAAATATTAGGTTGGTGCAAAAATAATGACGTAATAATGTCGTTTTTTGACGTATTTTTTAAGGTCAAAAAACGACATTATTACGTCATTATTTTTGCACCAACCTAATAGTTTTCTTTGTGGTACAATCATTTTGTTCGAAGAATCAAAAATTCTCGGCGGAATGTTTATTTGAACCAGCCCACTTATTATAAACATTGGAAAATTCCCACCGGCATGACTATTTCAGATGCCATTTATATTCGAAAGAGTAAAGTGTAAATGTCTTGCTAATGATTTCACGAAACAATGAAAGAAATTAATGATGGTCATAATAACCCATTAAGTCATAAAGATCACAACGTGTACATTCAGAGTTTTTCCTTCTCCCAGACTAGTCGCCAACCAAAGCTATAGGTCCCAGTATCTCCCGCTATTTACCCATAGATATTGATTTATTGGCATCAAATGACAATTGGAAAAAAAATCTTATATTTAGCCGACGCGTTTCGTCTTCCGACTTTTTCAAGGCAAAAATGAAATCGAAATGTTTTTGTTATAGTTACATTAAAAAATCCAAATTAAAAAAGATTATTATTATTACTATTATTTTTTTCCCATGTCGGCAATATAGTTAAATTCCCAGATACTATATAATAATAATCCGTTACTATAAAAGTAATTTACATTAACCAGAAAAAGGCTTAGACAGAAGCGTCTATCTTTTTAAATTTGGATTTTTTTTAATGTAACTATAACAACAAAAACATTTCGATTTCATTTTTGCCTTGAAAAAGTCGGAAGACGAAACGCGTCGGCAAAATGTAAGATTTTTTTCCAGTTGTCATTTGATGCCAATCTGTTTTGTCCACAGAATTCATCTGGGAATTTAACTATATTGATTTATACCTTTCCCGTAAAAATAGGAGGATTTATACCTTTCCCACGAAAGCGAATGCAATGAACTCGACTGGAATTCGAACTCGGCTCCCCAATTTCTGTATTTGTGCTACAATCCATTATTCCCACTGCCTCTAAAGCATTCTTTTCGCAAACTTTTTAAGCAACGGCGCACCTAACAGCAAATGAAAATATCACGGCACACTTAGCAAAATGTTTAAAGGCTATACATTTAAATGTATTACATTTAAAACCAATATTTTTTTTTTAAATTACACACATAAATATAAATTAACTTTATTTCATTTGACGTAATACCATAACATTTTGGAAATGCCAGGGATGTGCGCTCAGTTTAGGGCCAGGAATATATTAGGTTGGTTCAAAAACAATGTCGTTTTTTGCCGTTCAACTTCAAAAGAAAAACGAGATTATTTTTGCACCAACCTAAATGTTGATTGGAAAGTTACTGTACCGTGTACACAACGTTATATTATACACCAACAAAATATAAAGTATTTAAAACGTTGAAAGAATATTCAATTTTGGTGTTAAAATATATGGGATCTTAATTCGAGTTTCGTCGCCGCTCTCCTTCTCCTCCTAATTCTCTTCTTCCTTATCATCATCATCATCATCACAATCCAGTCCCATGACCGGATGTGATCGTACGTTCGCTGCGTAACAGATCACCTGACCAAATTCCCGCTTCACCTCTGAGTTGCTTAGCAAAGTCATGGTCCACGTGAAGCGTCTTCCAGTAACAATCACCTGGCGACGCCCGATCCGTTATGAAATGTATTCATTTTTGCATAGCCTACCTTGGGTAAGTCTTCTTTTATGTGCCGTATCCCTTTAGCACGTAAGCGATCATGGCCCTCCGTATCTTCCCGTCCCTTGTAGTTCTTACTACGTTTTGTCTTTTTGTTATTTTTCTCAAACCCTGTTATGCCATCTGTTTGCTTAAGCCCATCAAGTTATGTTACGCGCTACTTTCCCCTGTCCCTCTTTCCCTCAATTTGAGTGTCATATTCTCTAAGCCCTCTTCCTCATTAAATGCCCTAGAAATTTCAACTGCCTCTTCCTGATGTTATGTAAGTTTTCCTTTGGTATCTGTCTATATTTCTGAGATGAGGTATTATGTACATTATTTACATTATTTGAACTATTGTCCTCATCTTTGTCGCCATATGTATGACAATGTTTCGGCTGTTGTACGCCCCGGCCTTCTTCAGGTAGTTGGAATGTCGAACTGAACCCTTTATTTCGCTCACTGGGGTAGATTGTTCTAGTTCCACGTGCCATGTTTAATGGATGTCAGTTATCAGTTATCTCCTTTTAATTCCCTTCTCCAAGTTCTCTACTGCCTTAAACGGGTATTGAACTCACACTCTTGAGGACACATGGCACAGTGGATAAAGGCGTTACTTAGATCCAGTGACAGGACCCAAAGAATGTGATTTCAATACCCAGTGAAGAAGCGTACAACGACCGAAACGTTCTAATAAATATGGTGACAAAGATGAGGACAATAGTCCGAATAAAGTTTCCTTTTTTTTCCGTTCTCTCTCAAATAAACAGTTTATTCTACAGTTCTTTTCTTTGTTTCCAATGAAATATTTCTGCTTCTTAATACGCTGCTGTCTCCAAGGCAGACCACAGCTAATATCCTGCGGTGGATAGGTGGACGATGATTCCATTGAGAACTGGAAAGTCTTTTCGGCGATGACGTATCATCATTGCAATTCCAATTTCATCAAGGGTTAATTCCTTTTTTTCCCGCTCTCTGTTGCTTAGTAACGATCATGGAATGATGATCTTGGAGTTTAGACAAAATGAAGATGAAAGAATTACGACTGAAAAAAAAAAAAAAAAAAAATCCGTATTAGTTAGTTTTAGAATTCTGGGATTCACATAAATTCGGTTTATTTCCGAAGCAAAAATTGAATCGTTTCCATTTTAACAAAAAAAAAAAAACAAAAAAAAAAAACGAAAAAAACAAAAACGAACTGGAATATGCGACTGAACAGCGGTAGCAGCTAATGTAAAAAGAAGTTTGGGCAGCCCGAGGTGGTGTAATGGTTAGCAAGCTTGTCTTGCTAGAACAATTACAACTGAGTAGTGATTTCGATTGTCACTGGGCGCCCCATACTTTCGACCTTGTGCCACATCTATGCTAGAAAAATATAAAAAGAAGCTTTAGAAATGTAAACAGGATTTTACTGAAATGCTGTGTTTTGGATACTCTAAAAATGGTGCATTCATATTGTTCTTGGAGAGATGAGAAATTCCCAAAGTCCCACAAATGCGATTAGCTATATATTGGATTAATTTAGATTTAGGTCATGGTTTTATATATGAAACATGAAAGAAAGTTAACCCAATAAAGTGCTCGAAAACAACTCAAGTTAGAGGGCTTATTGTTACAATGGTAATACTAGATTTTGTGTGTGATAGGAATGTAAGAGGAGGTGCTAGGAAGTGATGATGCTGAGGATAAGGAGGATGGATAACGGTTGATAGTTAAATCGGAGAGATTAAAATTGTAATGTTCATGATAGCAAATACGCGTCAGTCTGTTCCAAAAAGTGATTGTTCTGAAAAAAAAAAAACCCAAAAAACGAGTGGAACATTGTTCTTATGTTTGGAATAAGGAGGAAATGTGGATGACTCGAATCTGTGGCAGTAGCACAGGGTGTGTCCTAGCTGTAAAAGTCTGAATTTGGGGAACTAAAAACTAGAACTCATCTGAACACTTGCGATGGAAATAGCGAGAGGCTAGCAACGTTTTGCTTGTGGGAAAGAGACTGTAGAGTAGAAAATAATTGATCCCACCAAAGTCCATGTAAAAGATTTTGAACGACATCAAGACTGTAAAATGAGCAGGTCCGGATCAGATACAAACTTATGCTGTCTTTTTGGGAGGGTCGTATTCATTTACCCCACAGACCCAACGTTACAAGGCGACCACTATTCTCTCGCTAATTTCAATGCACGTATCAGGAGAGCACCAATCTTTAGTACAACTTATTTGAGATATTTACAGCTAGGACAAGCCATGGTACTTTCATGAGTGTTGATACTATGGGAGGATCATCAACAAAATGAAGACCACAATACACACACACATATATATATATATACATTACGAAATGGACAAAGTCCGACAATTTATTTATTAAAGACATTTTTATGTTTAACGTTCTTTTTTATAGATACAAGTATTTAAGTAAATGCTCTGTTTATAATAGACAGTATTAAATAACATTTACCGGCCTGAATGTCCGAGAAATTTTCATAGAAAATATTCGTCTTTTGACAGGATTCGAACCTGCATCCTATACGGAACCGTCATTTAGCCTGACGTGCCTAACCGCTCGGCTGCTTATAAACTTCAATCTTCGACCTTGCCAACCGAACGATCCTTTGCGGCGATTTTTATCAAATGACCTCTTAACGCTTTATTTTTTTTAACTAATGAACATTATATTATTAGTTTCAAAAATAAATAAACAAATGCACGACGTTGGGTGTAATAGAAAGAGAAAAGGAGGATGTGAAGAAGAAGAAGAAGAAGAAGAGCAAGGGTATTATAAAAGTATCAGGGTCGTTAATGGAAATATACATTTTTTTCTTATCCTACGTCATATGTGCTTAAGAGTATTTTCTTAATATGTATGCAAGAACTGAAGACTTCGGATTTCTGTTTCGAAATGTTCTTTTAATCTTGAAATGTCAAATATATATGTTCAGACATCTGTTGAAACTGGCTTACAGGGAACGTTTAATCTTTCTTAAATTTTTCTACTTTTGTGATTTTAGACAAAGTTCATAATGTTTTTGTTCAAGTAATTTTTATCGTCTTCAGTCATTATCCGAAACGTTAATTTCATTTTGCAGTAGGCAAAAAGTTGGTAAAGTTTAACAATAGTGCCCGCAAAAAAACTTAGTGTAAAAAGCACATTTTTTTTTCTCTAGACACCGCCAATACTGTATAATCTCGTGGCAATTCTTATTGTTTTTAAAACCTATTTTTAGAATTTTAATAAAACCCAAACATATAAAATTGGATTTTTATGCTTTCTTTTCAATAAAAGTTTTGTCGAAAAAACTCCCTACGTTACTCAATACGTAAAATAATGTTCTCCATGACAACGTAGAGCGCGGCATACAGCAAGAATAAAACGGAAATTTATTGAATTCGGTTGGTCAATTCTATGAAATAATGACATTCCAAAATTTCCAGGAACCGGTTCTATAAATTCATGTAATCTCTAGAAACCTATTCTGCTCATTTTATTTTCAATTTGAGAATGGAAAAAAATCACTTTATAGTATCAAAACGAATTAAACCATTTTGATAATTTAATAGAAAACATTTATTTATTAAGATATTTACAGATTGAAATTCTGTTCTCATAATATTTCTGTTCAGACATATGATGCTTTTTGACTCTAGTGTCATCAGCTGTGTTAGGGTTTCTAACTGAATCGCTAGTCTCAAAGGAAGTTCTATCAAATTTATGAATAGAGGATTTACCATATTTTTAATTTCAACATGGTTTCTTTTGTCAAAATAAATAATGTTAATAACAGAAAACCCTCTTTCAGCCCCCGAAGGACTTACAGCAATGGTATTAATTATAGTTTACTTATTATATATCAGCTATTAATATATAAGATTATTTTCGGATATTCTAACGACCGGTTCGCTAAGCATTTTTAATTTTAAGAATAGGTGCGCATGAAGCGGTGGGAACTGGTAGGAAGCCACCACTGGTTGGATCCCATCCACCATATTCATCTGACCCTACACCAACTGATTATCGAGGTGTTAGGTAATTCATACACAGAGGTGTGGGTGATCCATTCGACGATGTGTTTGGGTTATCCATACATCGAGGTGTTTGGGTGATCCATACGCCGTGGGGTTAGCTGATTTAAGGGCCAATGTGTTGCGTGATCCATACACTGAGGTATTGGGTGATCCATACGCCGAGGTGTTTGGGTTATCCATATGCCAAGGTGTTTGGGTTACCATACACCGTAGGGTTGGCTGATCTAAGCGTTGAGGCGTTGGGTGATACATACACCGAGGTTTTGGGTGATCATTGCGCGTGGGTGTTTGGGTTATCCATACGACGTCGGTTTGGATGATGGAAGCGTCGATGTGTTGGGATTTCCATACACCAAGGTGCTGGGTGATTCATATACCGAAGTGTTAGGTGATCAATACGCCGATGTGTTTCGGTGATCCATACAACGAGGTGCTGGTAGATTCAAACACCTACCTGGTAGGTGATCCATACACCAGGGTGTTTGGGTGATTCATACACCGAGGTTTTGGGTGATTCATACACCGAGGTTTTGGGTTATCCATACGAGGTCGGTTTGGCTGGTATAAGCGTCGATGTGTTGGGTGATCCATACACTGATGTGTTGGGTGATTCATACACCGAGGTGTTTGGGTTACGATACACCGAGGTGCAAGGTGATTCATACACCGAGGTGTTAGGGTTAACATACACAGGAGTTGGGTGATCTAAACGTCGAGGTGTTGGGTGATCCATGCACCGAGGAGTCTGGTTTATTCATACGCCATGAGGTTGGCTGATCTAAGGGCTAAGATGTTGCGTGATCAATACGCCGAGGTGTTTGTGTTATCTATACACCGTGGGGTTGATCTAAGCGTCGAGATGTTGCGTAATCCATACACCGAGGTATTGGGTGATCCCTACACTGGGGTGTTTGGGTTATCCATACGCCGTAGAATGCGCTGATCTAAGCATTGAAGTGTTGGGTGACCCATACACGGAGGTGTTGGCAGATTCATACAACGAGGTGTTGGGTGAACCAGGCGCTGGGGTGTTTGGGTTATCAATAAGCCGTGGTGTTGGCTGATCTAAGCGTCAAGGTGCTGGTGATCCACACACTGAGCTGTTGGGCGATCCACACACCGAGGTTTTGGTTTATCCATACGCCGTGGGGTTGGCTGATCTAAGCGTCGAGGTGGTAAGTGATCCATACACCGAGGTGTTAGTTTTATCCATACGCCGTGGGGTTGGCTGATGTAAGCCTCGAAATGTTGGGTGATCCATACATCGAGGTGTTTGGGTTATCCATACGCCGTGGGGTTGGCTGATCTAAGCGTCAAAGTTTTGGGGGATCCATACATCGAGGTGATGAGTGATCCATACACCGAGGTGTTTGGGTTATCCATACGCCGTGGGGTTTGCTGATCGAGGACCAATTTGTTGCGTGATCCATACACTGAGGTATTGGCTGATCCATACGCCGGGGTGTTTGGGTTATCTATACGCCGTGGAGTTTGCTGATCTAAGCGTCGTGGTTTTGGGTGATTCATACACCGAGGTTTTGGGTGATCATTGCGCGTAGGTGTTTGAGTTATCCATACGACGTCGGTTTGGCTGATGTAAGCGTCGATATGTTGGGTGATCAATACGCCGAGGTGTTTCGGTGATCCATACATACCAGCACCTCGTTGTATGGATCACCGAAACACCTCAACGTATTGATCACATACCAGCACCTTGGTGTATGGATCACCCAACATACGCCAATGTGTTTCGTTTATCCATGCGCCGTGGGTTTGCTGATCTAGGCCTCGAGGTGTTGTGTGATCTATACACCGTCGTTTTGGGTGACTCATACACCGGGTTTTTGGTTGATCCATACACCGAGGTGTTTGGTTATCCATACGCCGTGGGGTTAGCTGATCTAAGCGTCGAGATTTTGGGTGATCCATACACCGAGGTGCTGTGTGATTTATACACCGAGGTTTTGGGTGATCCATGCGCCGAGGTGTTTAAGTTATCCATACGCCGTGGGGTTGGCTGATCTCAGCGCAATATGTTGCTGATCCATACACCGATTTGTTGGGTGATTCATACGCCGATGTGTTTGGTTTATCCATACGCCGTGGATTGGCTGACCTAAGCCTCCAGCTGTTTTGTGATCCATACACCGAAGTGATATATACAGTGAGCTTTTGGGTGATCCATACGCCGAGGTATTTGGGTTATCCATACGCCGTGTGGTTGGCTGATCTAAGCGTCGGGGTGTTGGGTGATCCATACACCGAGGTGTTGTGTGATTCATACACCGAGCTTTTGGGTGATCCATACGCCGAGGTGTTTGGGTATCCATACGCTGTCGGGTTGGCTGATCTAAAGCGTCGGTGATCCATACACCGATGATTTCGTTTATCCATACGCCGTAGGGTTGGCTGATCAAAGCGTCGAGGTGTTGGGTGATTAATACGTCGATGTGTTTGGTTTATCCATTCACTGTGGGGGGTTGGCTGATCTAAGCGTCGAGGTTTTGGGTGATCCATACACCGAGGTGTTGCGTTATTTATACACCGATGTTTTGGGTGATCCATACGCCGAGCTGTTTTGGTTAACCATACGCCGTGGGGTTGGCTGATGTAAGCGACAAGGTGTTGCGTGATTCATGCGCCTAGGCTTTTGCGTTATCCATACGCCGTAGGGTTGGGTGATTCATACACCGAGGTGTTGGGTGATCCATTCGCCGATGTGTTTGGGTTATCCATACGCAGTGCGGTTGGCTGATCTAAGCGTCGATGTGTTGGTTCATTCATATCCCGAGGTGTTGTGTGATCCATACACGGCGGTGTTGGGTGATCCATACACCGAGGCGTTTGTTTTATCCATACGCCGTGGGGTTGGCTGATCTAACCGTCAAGGTTATCGGAGATCCATACACCGAGGTGTTGGGTGATTTATATACCGAAGTGCTTGGTGATCCATACACCGAGGTATTGATTGATCCATACGCTGTGGTTTTTGGGTCATCCATACGCTCTTGGGTAGCCTGATCTAAGCGTCAACGTGCTGCATGATTCATACACCGAGGTGTTGGGTGATCCATACTACGAGTGTTTGGTTTATCTATGCGCCGTGGTGTTGGCTGATCTAAGCGTCGTGGTGTTGAGTGATCCATACACCGAGGTGTTGTGTGATGCATACACCGATTTGTTGGGTGATCCATACGCCGATGTGTTTGGTTTATCTATACGCCGTGGGGTTTGGCTGATCTACGCGCCAAGGTATTGCGTGATCCATACACCAAGGTGTTGGGTGATTCATACGCCGAGTGTTTTTGGTTATCCATACACTGTGGTGTTGGCTGATCTAAGCGCCGAGGTGTTGGGTGATCCATACACTGAGGTGTTGTGGGATCCATACGCCGAAGTTTTGGGTGTACACCGAGGTATCTGAAGTGTTTAGTATTTACTAATTTCATATTTTGAATTTTTATGATTACTTCAGGATAGGTACCATCATTGCTTTCATTCCAATGTCAGATCATAATTTCTGTTTTTGAAAGGTTTATCTTGAATACCATTTCTTGAAAAACTTTATAAGGAATACAGATTTTCTGTTCATTCTTATCCCAACTATGAACACTTACGACATCAGCATAGCACCTTACTCAGTATCAGTACATTGCCCTCAGGAGGGAAATTAGGACTGTTGTCTTCTATTGGTAGACTCGTTTGGGTTACGTATAGAATGTTTAAATGATCAGGGATGATATTATCACATGTGTATATATGCGTAGCATAATCTAGGAAGAGATTAAATAGACTGGAACTCTCATTTCCTCCTTGTATCCTTATGAAGTCTTAAATGTTCCCTTATTGGGGTTCTTGCTAAACATGTAAAATTCTGTAGATTGATACAGTTCCTCTAGTTCGTGGATTCTGGAGCGTGTAATGCGGTTTCTAATGGATGAGAAGACTAAGTCTTTATTGATGTGCTCATATGATGCTGTGAGTTTGGCAAAGCAGATATAGAATTCAGCAACTACAGGTCAATGATAATTCGACTGAATATTTTAACTGTAGGTGTTCTAAACAATTTTGCCAGAAGTTATAACAATAGAAAAACTAATGAGAGAAAAGAACTGGAAGATTCTTGCTTAGAGAATCTTAAAATATTAAGAAGAAACCAATCAAAATTTGAAGATTAAAAAATAGATAAAAAGGAAGAGAATTAACGGTTCACATAGTAAGAAAGAAAACGCATTACTGATCCATCAGTGCATTTTATGCAGACGTCTGAAGGAGTTCAAAGCAAGTTTAGTTTAAAGGTGGGAAAGTGCTTCCCAAAATCAAATAGAAATAACTTAACGTTTTCAAGATGGCGTCGAAATGTCGCAAGCTGAAAAAAATCGTAGAGGTGGGCCGAGCAACCAGTGGAAAAAATAGAAAATCTTTCTTTTTACTCCAATCTTTAGTCTTATTTTTTGTTTCAAAATCTTTTTATTTTTGTTATCTCAAATTGTTCTAATTTCCTATCGCTGTCAGACATTTTTTTTATTTGAAGGTGCGTTGAATTATTGATTAGACTTTGTTCTGTATTTGTTTTTTTGTTTTTTTCACCCTGCTCTTTCTCTTAATGAAATGGACGTTAAAGTTGCCGAGTTTTTGTTTTTTCGTCTTCTTCTTCTCAACTTTCTGTCTCCTTTTGTTTCTCCATTTTTAATTTTGTTTGTGTTCGAAATAATACCAGTCGTTCTAAAGTCTTTCGGTCATTATCGATCCCACAATAATTTGAATCAAGAAAGCTGAATAGCACATCTCTGTCTGCATGCCTACCTATCTCTCCCGATCTGTTCATATCTATCTATCTATCTCATTCTATTCATATCTATCTATCTATCTATCTATCTATCTATCTATCTATCTATCTCATTCTATTAATATCTATCTATCTATCTATCTATCTATCTATCTATCTATCTACCATAGTATAATCGTTTCATTTTATGAGTTATGCTCGTGGTAACAGGATTGTTTCTTTATAAACTATGGTTAGATTAGTTAGGCAAAAACCTGCTGCTTCGTGGCTCATAGTGAGAATCGAACTCACTTTTCAGTTTTAAAGATCAGCCAAATTCACCCACCACGATGCTAAACAGAATTACGGGAAGAATAGAACTGAGGATCAACCTCATCTTTCACTTAGACGCCTTATTTAGATTTATTTTTTATATTATATTTTTATGCCTACATGAAAAACTACACATTATTAAGTTTCTAAATAATGAAAATTTGTTAAACCATAGACATGAGTTAACGGTTTTTTGCTGACATCAACAAATTTTCGTATTAAATAATTAACATAAAAAAGTTCATAGTCTAATAAAAAGCTTAAGAGCTTAAACCAATCATGAGATAGAAACACCTCTATAAAGTCGTCAAAAAAGCAAAAAAATAATTGTAGTTCGGTGCGACGCGTTTATGTATGAAACAGCCCTTTAAAAAATAAATAAATAAAAATAATAAATAAATAAATAAAAGAAAAGAAAACAAAATTCTCTAGACACTTAATGACATATTATGGTGCCAAAAGCTATCTTTGGCTGTGACTGACCAGACGATGTGCGTACATGAATGCCATCATTTGCCTTGAAATGGACACCCCACCCTACCCCAGCTTGACCTCTTTCCGAAGGTGACTGACATGTAGATAAAAATTAACTCTTAGGCACCTTATCAAAATGGCCGCCCCAGCCGTTTCCATAGTAATTAATTTTGCGAATGAACATGCTTATAAAGAGGCGTAAATTTCAAGATTGGTTATTCCTAAATTTTCGCTTGAGGATGAAACAGGGCTTGATACTTTAATTCAATTTAATTTGAATAATTATATTGAGTTTTTTGGCTCTTGTTTTTGAAACATGAGAACTATTATGTACCATATTCTTTAAAAAGTAATTATAATTTAGGCTCTACTTCTGTATGGAGCACTGTTTTATTTTTTTTTTAGAAATAACAACAAAAATACTAAAGAACTCCGGATTATTTACCTAACGTGTTCTTTCCTATTTTTCTACATATCTGCACACGCACATACACACATACACACATTAAATAATATAGACAAGTTTTGTCTATTTATTTTATGGAAATTCTTTTAAAGAAAATCACAATATTGTCACATATTTTTAACCCTCTCTATCTTACATAAGCCATTATCAATGATGACAATTACATTACAATATATTAGCCAATACACGGACTGGCTATTCCAATTTGCCTTTTCACAAGGCTACATTTATAATTCCAAGTGTTGATATATTGATGTGCTGCTGGATCATGTAATTTAAATATGCATATATATATATATATATAAAATGTCTCTAAATATTATATATGCACGGTACTTATTGGAAAGCGCTTAATATCAGTGATAGAGCTAACATATTTAGTTGTATGGATATGAGTTTGTAACCCTGGGTTTCACGCTTCTGCGATCATCAGATAAACTCTTCTATCTCATTCTATCTATCTATCTATCTATTCAATTCTTATCTATCTATCTATCTATCTATCTATCTAACTATCTATCTATCTATCTATCTATCTATCTATGTATTTAAATTAGTCTAATGATGGCAGGAGCGTCAACCCCAGGGTTACAAACTCATATCCATACAACTATATATATATATATATATATATATATATATATATATATATATATATATATATATAAAAACACACACATAAAGGTTAATGGTCAGAGTTGAATCAGACCAGGGAACAGTAGTATTAGAAGGGGCTCAATTCCATACACATGATAAAAAATATAAGTCAAAATGAAAATAACATGTAGAGCCTTTAAATTGAAAAATCAGGAGATCAATTAAAATACACGACCACGGTTTCGTCTAGACGGTCTCTTCTGGCGATACTTTTAAATTGATCATTTTAACGTTTTATTAAAAAAAAAAAAAAAAAAAAAAACCACACACACACACATACAAACACACACACACGCACACAAACACACACACACACAAAGAACGCTACATAATTATCTTTCAAAAGATATCTTTAAAA
Source organism: Acanthosepion lycidas (assembly GCA_963932145.1). Taxonomy (NCBI): domain Eukaryota; kingdom Metazoa; phylum Mollusca; class Cephalopoda; order Sepiida; family Sepiidae; genus Acanthosepion; species Acanthosepion lycidas. The sequence goes on from OZ010597.1 coordinate 14,283,515, forward strand.
AAGTAACAGGCGTTTGATGATTGAAAGACAGGACATTGTGTGTAATGAGAAGGGAAGTGGAAAAGAAGCAGAAGGAAAAAAATGGAAAAGTACAGGAATGCACGTTTATTGTAAATGTATACAGTATAAGAGAAAGCAAATATGTAACTTAATTGTTATGGAGGAGTGAGGTGGTTAGCGTGTCTAAAGGGTAACAGTGGGAATTTTTAGTTTAGATTTTTTTAAACCGGCTTCATATTAACTTAATAAAAAAAAAAATTATATGAGGGCAAGGTCTTCAAATTTCTAACTTTTGGTTTAAAATACTTTTTGGGTCCGGGAATATCATATTTCTCATATTCGCATAGTTTTGACAAAATGTTGAATATCTAAAAAGCCACTAAACTAATTGAGTTCTTTTTTTGCAGGTTTTCAAATAAGGCGTTTAGCCATTTTGATCGTAAGAATCAGTCGTAAGAATCACTGAAAAACCGCGTTGAGTTATTCAGCTAGAAAGAGAACAGGATAAAATCATTTTGTTTCAGCCCCACTGTCTTCCCAAATGAGCAATGATGAGAGGAAAAAGATTATTTAGGCATTCAGCAATAGTACCAACATTCATATTCTGGCTTCCATCTTCAAAGTTCATTCAAGAAGCATCAAAAGAACCGTGAATAATTTTAAAAAGAGGGGACAGTAGAGAGGAAAACTTGATCAGGAGGTCACAACAGCAAGAGGGATCATCATTTCATCTTAGAACTAAATGCATTCTTATTATTCAAAGTAGAGTCCAATAGTGTTATAAAAACCTCGGTGAATTCCAGTAAGATATCTTTAATCATTTCCAAGATACAACGTTTCAACGTTTAATCTAACAATTGGACAATTTTCTTTATAGCCTGACGTGCTTTTAAAAACAGTAAAATCGACCTTGCTAACCGAAACGCTCCTCTGTGGCGAAATCGGTAAAAGCACGTCAGGCTATATGACGGTTCCGTATAGGATACAGGTTCGATTCCCGTCGGAGGACGCATATTTTCTATGACAATTTCTCGGACATTCAGGACAGAAAATGTTGTTAATACTGTTTATTATAAAAAAGAAGATTTACTTAAATATTTGTATATATAAAAAAGAATGTATAAACATAAAAATGCCTTTATATATATATATCTGGGTATGCGGTAGTCAGGTTAAAAGTTTGCATATTACTCACTTTTCATTGTGAATTTCTTTGTTGATCGAAGAAAGAATATATATTTTGATTTCCATTTGTTATTTTCTAAACAATAAAACAGATTCTAAACATGTTTGCAAGTTTTACACAAACAGTTGATTGTCCGTCGGATGAAAATATATAAAATTTATCATCTGAAACGAAAAAAAAAAAAAATCCTAATTAACACTTTGCCGATAAAAATAAAAAAGAGAACATCTTTTAAATGAATGTTCAATGCAACATTTTGTTTTATTTCAGAATTGAAAAATTTTCTAAAAAGTGAATCGAGAAACTTTTCTCGTTAAATAATTAATTTTTTTTGTAAAAAGCTCTAATAAAAAAACAATGTTTATTTGCTATTTATGGGGAAATAGAAAAAAATCTTTAGAAACAATGAAAAGATTACTGAACTGATATGTAGTATTATTCCTCTTCTCTGGCAGTGAATGCTGAACAATCTCTTCACAGATGAAGAATTGACTTGAAGTAAAGAAATGTGGTTCTACAGAAGGATGATGAGAATACCATGAACCGAACATACGAACAATGACGAAGTTCTACACTCACTGGTAACACAAAAGACACATACTTAACATCAGGAAGAGACAGTTGAAATTTATGAGGCACATAGGGAGGAAAAAAGGCTTGGGAAATTTGATACTCACAGGGCATATTGAAGGTAAGCTGGCAAAAGAAATTCAAGACCATCTCGGATCAGAGTGGACCTGGGGAAAGCAGGAATTAAGAAGTGGTTCTACGCTCTTCAAACACCTCCAATCTCCCGATCAGAGGCGTTGCTGCCGGGTGTAGTTTATCGTCATACCGAGGACTGAGTTGAGGTCGAAATCGAGCGCGTGTCCCAATAGACATTCACGGTAAGGCAAGGCGTTTTCTTAACATTAAATCTGTTCACAAGGACTTTAGAAAATTTAAGGTTTGCTCGCTAACGATCAAATATTATCAACACTAACATTTATACTTTTATGTCCCGTGTCCATTCTCCAAAACTTCCAATCCTTTGTAGCTTTTAGCAATGTTTGTCATCTTACTATCACTTCCGGTTTCTGCTCTCCCATCCATTTACACAAGGTTGTTAAGTTACTTAGTTCTACAGGTTTGTCTTTAATGTGTCCTGTGAATGTCAAATTCTCCAAGCTCTCTTTTCTCATTATGCGTCCCAGAAATTTCAACTTGTTCTTTCTGATTCTATGTAGAAGTATTCTTTTCCTTCCCTTTTTTCTTTAAAACCTGCTTGTTGCTCACATGTTTTCTCCATGGTATTCTCAGCATCTGTCCGTCGAATCCCTCCTCTTTTATTTGTGCTTAACGAAATTTTCCTGTCTCTTAATCCCAAGTTTAGCATTTTGTAAAACGTCTTTCGCTATTCCAGTGCACTTTTCTGTTGTTTGTTATAAAACTTTCCAAGTATGGTGGAGTAATGGATAGCGACTCCGACTGAGGAATCGGAGAGCTGAGTTCGAATTCCAGTTGTGTTTATTACATTGGGTAAGATATGAAGCAATCTCTTCTCCTACCAGCTATAGGAAAATAGCGGGAGAGACTGGGTCCTATAGCCTTGGATGGCAATCGATCTAGGAGAGGGAGAACTCTGAATTAAAAACCTGAGAGCCTAGTGTCCGGACCGATGACGAGCCACCCAACATATACCGTGATCTTCGGTCAAACGCCTTGAGAATAGATGAGCACCGCCAAGCTAACTCGCCAAGCTAACTGAAAGCCCACTGAAAGCATAATATGGAAAAAGGATCAGCCTGTTTCTTCTGTCCTCAGCGCTGATCCCGACGGCTGAAGCAATCGAAGGTCTGATGGTGATGATAATGAGATAGTTAAATTCCTGTACTTGCTTGTCTTAAAAATCAGCATCCAAAATATCGGATTTTACTTAGGCTTAAACCTTTGGTACTGCATGAAATACTTGACTCAATCAGTTATTTGCCATGCGTGATACACGTTTAGGCGATCATGTATCTTTTGATACCTGACTGAAGAGGCAGTTTTTTTCCCGCAGTAGGTTGCCATTTCTTTCTGCGGTAGACCAGTTGCCATCCAAAGCTATAGAACCCAGTCCGTCCTGCTGGAGGGAAAAGAGGATTCATATCATTTTTCAAGGGTATTACCACGTAAGCGAATGTAACGGATTCAACTGGAATTCGAACTCGGCTCTCCTTAATCCTAGCCTCCCAATAAATATAATAATCATATCAGTTAAATGCCATGCGTGATACACATTTAGGCGATCAGGTATCTTTCGATACACGACTGATGAGGCAGATTTTTTCCGGAGTAGGTTGCCATATTTTTCTGTGGTAGATCAGTTGACATCGAAGGCTATAGAACCCAGTATGTTCTGCTATTTACCCATAGCTGGGGGGCCCTTGAGAAGAAGGAGATTCACACCTTTCCCAACGGTATTAGCAAGCAAGTGAATGCAATGGATTCGACTGGAATTCGAACTCGGCTCTCCGATTCTTCAAACAGAGCCTCTATCCATAACTAAGCTAAAAGGTAAGATGATCGGCAGACATTAATCCTTCAAATTGGGATATGTTAACTGTCTGGTTAGGATTTAATCAAACAAGTTTCATTAAATTCAACTGTCAGGTCCGTCTATATTTTTATTATATTTTTCTTTCCAATTTACGAATAAATGGTTTCACATCCTAATCAAATTTATGAAAAAATTCGTGATTTTGTTAGATTACTTTCGACTACTGACCGTCATTATCAGACACTTTGGACAGTTTATGAACAAATTTGATCCCGATAAAATATTTGTAAATTAGAAAACTATAATAAATGACACATGGCACAGTGGATAAAGGCGTTAGTTAGATCCAGTGACTGGATCCAAAGAGTGTGAGTTCAATACCCGGTTATGGCAGTGGAGTACTTGGAGAAGGGAATTAACAGGAGATAACTGACAACTGGCATCCATTAAAAAACATGGCACGTGGAACTAGAACAGTCTATTTCATTGAGGCAAAAAAAGGTTCAGTTCGACACTTCAACCACCTGAAGGAGGCCGGAGCGTACAACGGCCGAAACGTTGTAATAAATATGGCGACAAAGATGAGGGCAATAGTCCAAATAATGTAAATAGTGTACATAATACCTCATCTCAAAAATATAGACAGATAATAAAAAATGAATTTAATAAAACTTGTTTTTATATAAACCGTATTTTCCGGCTTATAAAACGCTCTGGCCTGGAAGACGCACCCTAATATTGGAAAGAATTTATAAGAAAAAAGAAAGTAATTCTCATACAACAACACATTCACCATACGTCCCTCACATACTGGCGCCACGTATTGTTTACACTCGTCCGATTTTTTTTTGTATGGCAATGACATAGTAATGAGCAGAAAGGCTCTCACCGTTGCTAGCAAACAGAGTATGTTTAAACTTGTGGCTCGGCCCCAGGGAGGTTTATAGTCTTGGAAATATTTGTAAGTACTGAGGTTATATCATATAAAAGGCTGAATTAGATAGATAACTAACTTTATAGTGCAATGACTCAATATAAAAATCCACTTCCCTAACAGTCAAGTTAATTAGGTGACCGTCGAAGCCTGGGCCTTACATTCGTCTTGGAAGAAGCACACATGTTGTTCAGGGTATTTTTTAAAGAAAAAATGAATCTTGTCAGCTGGAAAATATGGCTTTGGCTGGTGAATGAGAAGGATCCATCTTTATCATGGGCTTGTCGATGATTGTCGGTGGCCCGCTCGAAAGATGCACGTTTCGTTGAACGGTAGGCACTTTTTAAATCAATGGCCTATTATCTTTGAAATATGATCTGCTCGGTGCAGCGGTATTCTGTGGAGCAATGTTCACTGATGAAGGTGATCGAGCTCTCGAAGTTTGTAGTGAAGTCGCTTTAGATCACTTAAAGAATTGCGAGTTAGTGGTATCGAAAACGTTCAAAAAGGGGGCATGTAGCACTGGAAGATAACACAAAATGTGTAAATTAAAGTTTATGATAGCTTTTTTATTACTGGCTGGAAGAAACTCCAAGCTTAAAGAGTGGTCTCCTTTCTTCCACCCCTGCAGATTGATCCGGTGAAAGCTGTCAACTAGAAAAGCTTGTGACACCAAAAAATCATGTCAACATCCTCCCCCAGGTAGTCGGTAGCACAGGAGACCAGGTTCCTTTTTAACGAGAAAATATGTTCTTAAGAAAAATCCGCGAATGTGTGAAGCCATGAATGCTGAAACGCGAATGGATGGAGGCTCAATGTACCCCCATATTTCTAACTGATTTCCACCAGGAAGCTTCAAAAAACAACTTAGTTTTAAGCATTTGTTGTTTACGTCTTAATTCGCCCCCAAAGTTTGCGAATAACTCAATTCAAATGACGTCGACACTGATGTGAATTTCTTTACACGCTGGTATTTTCAAAACGCTCTTTCACGATGTCTCCAAGAATCTTGTCGAGATTCCTTGAATCAGCAATATTAATGGACCTGATCTGGTGCCTCGGCTTCAGCAACTTTCCCATTGCTGCCAGGATGGGGAATTAAACTAAAGAAAAATAGGGACAGAAATAAAAGGGGCCAATGAGCGTACATCCCCTAGTTAAATTAGCTGGAACGAGGAAACTAAGGACAAAAAAAGAAAAAGAAAAGAAAACAAGAGCGATATTTATTCTGTTTTATACAGAAATGTGGCACAAGGCCGAAAAGGGTACTGGGGAAAGGATGGTTTTCTTCTGTCTTAACTATAACTTAGTTAGCCACAAACACTTACCCAATCGTACGAACAATATTCCTTACACCAAAACAACACATTCATACGTACCTTTACTACAACCACCGTAATACCTCTTTGTCTCTATGAAAATACTAACTAGTCCCCATATTTACAATTCATTTGTCTGTGGGGGGGGGGAATAAAAAACAACAATTCTAAAAACAAGCCCCAACAACAAAAAACAACAGCTCATCCGAACAATTACCATGAAAATATTTATAGTAAAGACACAAAATGTTGTTTTCATATTGTAAATACTCATTAGGTACTAGTTCTTAAATTGTTGTTTTAGTCCCCTTCTCCACACACACAATTAATTGTATATATGGAGTTTAGTTAGGACTTTCCTAGAGACAATGAGGTATTACGGTGGATGTAGTAAGAAAGTTAATTAAGAATGTCTTGTTTTGGTGTGAGGAATATTGTGGTATGTTTGGGTCAGTGTTTGTGGCTAGCTAAGTTTAATGTTAAGACAGAACAAGACCGTTCTTTTCTGCACTCCCTTTTTATACCTTGTGCCACATTTTCTGTATTAATACGGAAATAAATATCGCTCTCTAACCCCGCCCAGATTTAGATTAGTTTAGGGTTGTTTTTTCCCTTGTTTCTTCTTTCAAGTTAACTTAGCAAGAGGATGTATGTTCATTTCCCCCCTTATGTCTGTGTCTATTTTCTTTAGTTTAATTCGCCTTCCATTCCACGTTTAGGTGAGCAGAGACGTCAGTTCTCTAGTGGATGCGGGGCGCCTTTTGTTTCGAGTGTGATTTTCGTATTTGTTGTTGTTTTTGAATAAGTGTGGACTTATTTGGATGAATGAGTGGCTTATAATTTTTAAATCCGACATTAATTTCGTCCAGCTAACTGATGTTTCTGCCACAATTATTTTCGTACGTTTTATTACTAGCACTATTTTGTTTATTCTCTTGTAAAGAGATTTGTTTTCATATTTGTAAATATTCATGGGGGCTTAGATTTTTAAAAAATCGTTATTTTATTCTGCTCCCCACCTCCCGGCAGACATGAATTGTACATATGGGCATAGTTATGATTTTCATAGAGACATCGTGGTATTAGGGAGGATGTTGTAAGAATGGTAAGTAAGAATACGTTGTTTTGGTGTAAGGAATATTGAGGTATGGTTGCGTCAGTGATCGGGGCTAGCTAATTTTAATATTAAGAGAGAAGAAGACCGTTCTTTTACCCCATTTCCCATTTTGGCCTTGTACCACATTTCTGTTAATAACCGGGATAATTATCGCTCTTCGCAGAGGTACCGAGACTTTTTGAATTTAAGCGCAGTACCAAACAGGCGTCGAGATCTCATCACTTCACAGGTGAGCTGGCTAGAGGTAACCATATATTCTATGCCAAGTTTCTTTTCTCGTACGTCTCGCTTGTGGAACTCCCGTTTCGGCTATATGCTTTCCAACCAATTTTAATCAGTAAAAATTTAAACGCAATGTCAATCGCTATCTACTGCCTTCCTGATCATTCTTTTTGTTCTCGCTCATCAATAATGGTTCTGTTTCTAATTCTTACACATCCGGTAACACTTTGTGTCTTAGTGGCTTCATTGCCTTGTCTATTCTGAAGTATCAAGCATTTCCAAGTCTTGCGTGGCTCCGTACGGTGCACACGCATCGTCTTTTCACTAATTCGTCAGCAATCAAACACAGTTCAGAATTCCTTGAAGATTACCCGGAACGACAAGCGCCTGATGAAGACCGGAGAGCACAACGGCCGAAACGTTATGATAGAAACAACAAAGATGATGGTAGTAGTCTGAATGTAGATATTGTATATAATGATAATTCCTCATCCCAGAAAGAGATAGAAGAATAAATATATGTAACTAGCAGCATGGCCCGGCGTTGCCCTTGATTGATTCAAAAATCGTACGACTCATACAGCAATCGCTATCACTTGACTTAAAATATTTTTGCCCTTCCTTGCCTTTAAAGGAGTGCCCTTTGCTGTGCTGATGTTGCTACATGCCTTACTTCTTGCCCATCTCACACTGCGAATTTTTTCTAAGCTCTATACTAAACATTAAATCTGTTACGAAAAAAGAACTAAACAAAATGAACACAAAACGATCAGCTTTAAAAAAGGACTCGTAACTGGAAAAACCGAATGAGAAAAGAATGTTAACAACAAATACTTTTTCAAACCTAACCCAGTTCTGCGGAATCAGAATCAACGTTGAGTTTAAGCAAGCGAATCAGCCAATTGGAGTAAAGTGGTATGCAGATTTAAATTTTTCCCACTTGTGACGAATGCAGCTATTGATTTTTTTTTGCATGCTAGTATGCTAGTTAACATTCGTGTCAGTCAGCAGTTGGCTCTCACACTGGACAATAGACTCTTCCTGCCTCTTCGTGGCAGCCAGCTATAGGCTCTCACTCTAGTCAGTAGAAAATTGCCGTAAACTACATGAAAAGTGCCGTAGAAGCATGAAAAAATCGATTATTTCCACTATCGATGGGAGTTGGGAAATGCAAAGTCGGTCTTGGCCTTTTCGCTAACTTGTAGCATGTGCATGTAAATTCTGGTGCAAATGCGTCGAAAATTGCGGCCGTGCATTCATTACACACACACACACACACACACACACACACACACACACACACACACACACACACACATCCTGCCTTTTATAGATAGAGGCATGATACATCTTTTAGAGCTGATCATATGTTTTCTGCTGGGAATTCTAATCTTGAACTTATGATAGAAGCGGCCTGAGATGTTCTAATGCAATAGAAGTATTCAAGAATACGTTATTAAGATAGCTTTTGTGGCAGTTGCGTTAAAATGCTTTATTATTCCTTCCATCCGTCCTGTCTACCTATCTATCTAATTATCTAAGCTGTACGTAACACTTCTTACACATTCTTAAATGTGTACTTTTAAGTAATTTTTTTTTACAATGATGTTCACGCTTTACAAGGCCTAAGAGTCACTTGAGGTACAGAGTAACATATAGAAAAAGCTTTATAAGGAATCGGTAACCCAATCCTAAAGAAGAAACAAGGGATAAACAAGGGAACAGAGCTTATTTTAATTCAATTTAATTCAAATAATTATATTGAAGTTTTCGGCTCTTGTTTTGAAACATGAGAACTCTTATGTAGTGTGTTTGAGTCGTGTTTTTGAATAAATAATTATATATCTATATATATATAATTATTTATTTAAAAGTGTGGTTCCAGCGCGCTACATAAGAGTTCTCATGTTTCAAAGGAGCCAGAAACTTCAATATAATTATTTGAATTAAATTGAATTATATTGAAGTTTTCGGCTCTTGTTTTGAAACATGAGAACTCTTATGTAGCGTGTTGGAATCATATTTTTAAATAAATAATTATATTTATGCTCTACCTTTGTATCGAGCACTATTTTTTAAAAATAATAACAAAAATACTAAAGAACTTTGGATTATTACCTTACCAGTTCTTTCCCATTTTCTATATATTTTCACACACACACACACACACACACACACACACACACACACACACAATATATATATATATATATATATATATATATATGTATTACATAAGTGGAGGTAACAAATGTAAAAAAAAGATATTTTTACCAAGATTTTTTAAAAAATAAAAAAAAAATTATTTATTTGTGAACAAGACCTGAAAATTTAATTAAAATCCGACAATTATTTGATTTTTGAAAGAATTTCCAAAAGAATATGTTTTTAATGCCAAAAAAGACACTAAAATTTACCGAACTAATCTTTGGCCTACCAGCTGATGCCTTGAGAAAAACAAGACTTTTAACCAAAATTTCGAACGTGCTAGAAAAGATAAAATAAATTAATAAGTATTTAAAAATACTTTGGTTTTTCTTGCTAATAATAAAATAAACAAAGAAATTTGGGGGGCCTTTTTCATCATCGTATGAGCTTTTGTAGAAAAGATTTGGAGGTACCAAAATAATAGTATCCTAAACAAAAGTGAAGACGAGACAAACTGGAAAAATTATTAACAACGCGTTTCGCCGTCCGCTCTCTTTGGCTTCCTCAGGTTAGAATGAAAAAAAAAGCTGTATTTGAAAGAAAATGAAATAAAACCAATTAATAAAATTTCCACTTTGTCTCAGCATTTTCACATATATATATATATATATATATATTACAATGAATTCATACAAAAAGTAAATTAGTAAAGTTAATAAGATAAAATGGCGAATTCACTTCGCTAACAAATTTTAAAAATGCATTGACCCACCTCCGAAACTCTGAAGGTGAGAAAGTAACATCAATCAGCTAAGTGACAAACTTTTAGTCCTATTTTATATATATATATATGTCCGGTGAATGTCGGTTTACGGTATACGGATGTCTTAAACCCATGCTCCGTTCGAGATATTAGAACATCCAGGAATGGGAGTGTGTTGTTACTCTCTTTTTTCATTGTGAACTGTATCGTAGGTCTTATTGAGTTCACATGGTCCAGTAGAACCTGAACATCTTCCTGGTGTGGCCAGAGTATAAAGGTGTCATCTACGTACCTTAACCATATTGTAGGCTTTAGATGTATAGATTCTAATGCCATTTTCTCAAAGTATTCCATGTATATATTCGCCATTGCTGGTGATAATGGCGAGCCCATTGCTAAACCCTCATAAGTGTCATTTTACACTATATATATATATATATATATATATATATATATATATATATATATTTCTTTTTTTATATATATTACAATGTTCATTGATGAATATTTGTTTTTCTATTCTACCGCTATTAAATATTATCTATTGAACCATTTTTATCTATCTATCTTTGCCCATGTAAGTTATATTCTAATAGTCTGTTTGAATTCGTTTACTAACATTCAAATTTGAATATTTGTTGGTGTGTATATATGTGTGTGTCTTTATTAATGTATGTGTGTATGTTCGTTTATATAGGCTTTTATTCTATTTATATGTTGTCTGTTTTTTTAAGGGTCGTGGACATTTATTTCCTGTTTCGTTCGTGTCTTTCGGCGTTTATATATCTAAATATTTCTACGTGTTTGTGTATTATAATCCGATTGTGTATATATTGTCATTTGAAAGATTTCATCCTCCCCTGCCCATATCACCACTTCAAATCTATCAAAGTTGTAACGAAGCTTTGCATTAACATTAGATTCTAAAGTTTATTCTGAGTTTTTGGCCTTTAAAACAAAATAAATAAAAAAAAAATATGTGTATGTTTTCCTAAGTTTCTTCTTTAAATAATTTTAGAATATTTTAAACTTAATACAGATTAAATTTTAAAATAGTAATTTTTAGTTTTCAAATTTTATAGTAAAATTTAATATTAATTAGTTAAAATGATTTCTATTTTAGTCTAAAACTAATATTAAGACATTAATTATTATAACCAAGGTTTGTTGCCAAGTTTTTTGAATTCTCATAAACTTGTATTTTGATTGGTCATTCCAGCTTATGTAACAGCGTTTCCGCTAACGAGGGGTGTTTGGTCAATTTTATTATACATTCAACATCATCACTTGATAAGAAACCGGAAGTGTTGAAACAAAATAGTTATTTTTATAGTGATTTTATAACATATTTATGCTATAATTTTCGAATAAATTATATTTGCTCTGCTGTGTACTGAGCTCTCTTTTAAGAATGATATTTTTTGGTTATTGGAATTTATTCCGTATACACCAATCCTATACTTGTGTGTGTATATATATATATATATATATATATATATATATATATATATATATATATATAAATGAATTATTTTTTAGGCATAATTTGAATGGCGTTCGCCTGATATCTTTCTCTATAGATCATTTTTCGTTCTGCTCTAAAAATGGAACTGCCAGGCGTTTTGCGATCTGTCAGTTCAACAATATTCGATAAAGAAAATCAACAGATTCAGGAGCCAAAATTAAAACTCTCTTTTTTTTCTGTTAGAGATATTGGTTATTGATATTCTCTTCGTTTAGTTTAGAAAGACACACTGGTAAATCGGTTGAAATAAGGGCGGGAAGAAGAGCAAACTATACTCGTCTTGAATGTTGATAACAATGCCATGACAAAAAGACGCAATCTCACTATGTTTACTGAAGGAGAGAGAGCAGCCGCCCAAGAATGTGACGTTAAATTAATATATATATATATATATATATATATATATATATATATATATATATATATATATATATATAAAAGTGAACATAGAAGTCAACACTTAGAGGTGACAGTCTGTTTCATGCTAGATGCAATCCTCAGGCCACCTAGCATGAAACAGACTGTCGCCTCTAAGTGTTGACTTCTATGTTTACTTTTATATTTACACACGCTCTATCTCTGATATTGAGCACTTTATCCCATAAATATAGCACATCTTAAGACTATATTTCTTCATATATATATATATATATATATATATATATATATATATATATATACTAAGCTTAATATACCCACGATGACACGTGATCTGATAAGGGTGTACCAGGCACATGCATCACAATCAATGTTTTTAAACATTTCACCCCAAGTAAGGCAATAAAGCCACTAAGACAGAAAGTGTTACTGTGTGTGAGATAGTCTGAAATAAAAAGAAAACATTATTAAGGAGAGAGAACAATAAACGAACAGGAATTAAGGAGACAGAAAATAACAATTGACGTTGCATTTAAATTTTTGAAGATTAAACTTTGACTGGAACGTAAGAAGCCAAAAGTGAGTTCCACAAGCGAGAGAAGAAACCGTTAGCATGGAAATTCGGTTACATCTCGCCATGTCAACTGTAAAATAACGAGACCTTGCCGGCAAGTTAACAATATGTTTAAATTCATAAAATCTAGGTAGCATGAAGGAAAATTCACCAGAACAATTACAATGAAAGTCTTTATAGAAATGAGTTTCAGTCCACGCGATATGGTAACAGGTTTTCACAAATGTGGAACTCAAACTTCAGGTAGGGCCCAATTACAAATAACTTCACATCAGGTAACTTAGTTCGCTCAGGCGGTCTTTGATTTATGATGCTCCTGGCTACGTATATATGACGCACATTTGGCTTAGAATCTTTATACAATAACTATAAAAGTTATTAATATTATTATTTTATTTCCTCTGATTTCTGGTGTATACACATTTTTCCGGGTCTCACTAAGAGACCTAAAGTTAGAAATGGCAATATGACATTTTCCACTGACCAATTACCCCAAATACATATTTTGCATAGATAAAGCCCTTCGTAAGGTGTGGGTTGTATTCGTGATAACAATTTTTTCTATTTCTTTAAGGCATGGACTTCCACGTATCCCTTCAATTAATCTACTGGAATCTTTTCCAATCAATCCGAGGGCTCCAAATACAACAGGTATTGTCGATGTTCTCATGTGCCACATTTTTGAGATTTCGATTTCAAGGTCCTTGTATTTTGATAGCTTTTTGAGAATCTTCAAAGATAAAGTCGACAGGGACTGTCATATCAATAAGGAGGTACTTGTTATGTTTGGGGTCTCTAATAACAATGTCTGGGCGGTTAGCTTTGATTGTTTTTTCTCTGTGTATTGTGTAGTCTCATAAGATTGTTACTGGTCCTATCTACGTAACCAGGTCTGATTATTATTATTATTATTATTATTATTATTATTATTATTATTATTTACACCAGATGATATTAACCATAAAATATATTCGGAGATTCTGTCTCAATGCAAAAATTATATTGGCAAAAAAGCTGTAATAAAGCCAGATAATAATAATAATAATAATAATAATAATAATAATAATAATAATAATAATAATAATTGCCTACTAATCGATATGGCTTGCCCCACGGACTGTAACATAGTAAACAAAGAATTTGAAAAACTATCAAATTATAAAGACCTGGAAATCCAAATAGATTAAATATGAAAATTCAAAACAAGAATAGTTCCTGTTTTAGCAGGTGCTCTTGGAATGATAAAAAAGGAACACAACACCACATTAAAAAAGTCCCCGGAAATCTCAAGTTAAGAAAAATACACAAAATTGTCTTGATAAGTTTAGTCCACACACTAAGAACTTTATCCATGCAACTACTAATGTTTTGGGAGTAAGAAAAAAAGATGAAATGTAGCCATAGCAACATACCTCTACCTGCCTTAGGTCTTGCCGAAGACTTGGTAGGTAGTGTAAGCATAGAAGAAATCGAAATGTAATAATAATAATAATAATAATAATAATAATAATAATAATAATTTTCGTATATACAAATATACGAAACCTAATCTCGAAATCTTGTCTGGTAAGTATATATCCAGCCTAATGTGCGCGATATTGTGACAAGTTTTCCTAAAAGCAGCGGGTGACCATGAAGAGAGAGATAGAGAGAGAGAGAGATGAGAGATAGATGAGAGAGAGATGTGTGTATGTGTGTGTATGCGTGTGTGTGTGTGTGAGAGGGAGAGAGAGAGTCCAGTTAAAAAATAGCTCCCAGTTGAATAACCCAGTCTGCTTAGGCAGTTTTCGATTGAAGTTGTTCCTATGTAATACTCCGACGTCGCCTTGGTTGCCTCACCCTTTGAAATTAAAAAAATAAATTAAGTTAAATATTAAGTGGGGAGGGGAGATTGATTCCGTTTTTAAGGAACAAAATGCCGCTACTACGTGTCATGTATTGAGGAAAGGAATTTATTTTCCTTTGCACCAGATGCAGGCCCCACTCTGACTCGCTTACTTTTGCGTAATTGTTCACCACAAGAATTGAATTTTGTCAAGAATCTCGAGATGAATAGCAGGCGTCCCAGATCAGTTATGGCAGCAGTATTCAATGTACGGAAGAATAACAGATTTATAAATGTGCAAAAGGGATTCTGAAGAGAAAATTCAGAGAAAATATTGCGTGAAGCTGTGATAAAAAGAAATTGCTAGTTATTTATCCAATAACTTTCCGTAAAATGTTGGCAGAGTATAGACAAGGCAAAGAGCCAAACGTTGCTTAGCGGTAGGAGAGACAGGGAGTTCCGGTGTAGAGGAGAGTGACCACGGGGTTAACAACCTCATTCCGTAAAAACCTTAATTGCTACGGAAAACACAGGAGTAACACCTAATGTTGTTGAGGGCTTTTGGCCTGTACTCCTCAGTGGAGTCTACGGGATTTGAGTGACTGAATAAGAGATAATCGCCCATATACTATAGTGATGATGATCAAACGGTGAGAGGGATTTATACAATCACTGATTTGACAAACTATTGACAAAAGTTGCTTGGTTTTGAAAAGACAAAACTATAGACAAGAGCTGTTTAGTTTTGAAGAGACAAAACTATTGACAACAGCTGTTTGGTTTTGACGAGACAAAACTATTAACAACAGCTGTTTGGTTTTGAAGAGACAAAACTATTGACAAGTTTGGTTTTGAGGGTACAAAACTATTGACAAGAGCTGTTTGGTTTTGGAGAGACAAAACAATTGACAACAGCTGTTTTGTTTTGACGAGACAAAACTTTGCAAAAGAGCTGTTTAGTTTTGACGAGACGCTTAAAAATTCATTACTTTTATCATTCAGTAAATCAGAGACCGGAGTGGATTCATGCCTTCCTTCTGCGTAATAAGTTCTCTTAATCAATCTAAATTGAAACCCGGTAGGTCGATTCTTTGTCTAATATTGATAACTGTTATATCACAGCGTGACTCTTAGAAAACTTCGAAGAATTTGCGTAGTTAAAATCCCCCGACGCCAGAACAATCGACCCGCTAAAAATAAAGTGACGGCAAACATTCTGAAGAAAGCAAGAAATATATCAAACGTAAGTAAATATGTAAGTGAAACAGCGAATGCTGGGATTGTGAAAGATGAAAAAGTATTTCTTTTTGAGTTGTAAATATATGGATCTCAGTTTCAAGAAATTCAGGCGGAAAAAATAATAAAAATGTTGATGGAATATAAAATCAAAATATGGAGAGAAAAAAAAAATCAGTTTCCGCATTCGGAAAACTAAAACAAAAATTAATGAAATCGAGACAGATAGAATTTTATGTCAATCTCTCTTTCACTTTCTCTCTCTCTCTCTCTCTCTCTATATATATATATATATATATATATATATATATATAAATAAAAATAAAATTTTAATGTGTATTTGGGCAGCAACCTTTATTTGAAGCATGTTTCATTGAAAACGGCCGACAAGGAATATTTAATTAATCTTTTATTGTGTTTTTCCAGCATCCTGCAGTTTTTTTTTGTTTGTCAAAGAAATGTCCATGGTTATACTTTTTCCGGGCGCTTCGGCTAGTTCTATATGGATTTCCCAAGCGTACCTTAGATGTGGCAAAAGGCCGAAAGTATGGGGGCACCTAGTGAGGATCGAACTCCATACTCAGTCGTAAATGTTCTAGCGAGACAAGCTTGCTGACCATTACACCTCGAGGCGACCCTTCATCTAGTTCTGTAGCCGTTATCAAGGATGTTGTTTTGGTATGGTGAATTTCTGTACGCAATCCCTACATAATAGTTTTGCTGTGTGGAGTAGTGCGGCAGGGGTTATATGCTTTTTTGTGGTCATATATATATATATATATATATATATATATCTTATGCAGTGTTACATTAGAACATGCACATATCCACTACAAAATTGTAAATTTTTGTTTCATCGTCAAAAAAAAAGAAAAAAAAGAAAACAAGACGTCTCATCAGGTGGGGAATTACGGTGCTACTAAAAAAATTTATTCAGAAATACAGTTATCAAAACAAATATCCCCCACTTCCGTTCTTTGGAAATTTTCATGAAATGTTTTCTAGAATTTACATATAGAGATGGAAGGGAATCTAATTCATTAAGTAGTCTTGGGTGGACGAAAAGGAAGGGAAAACGAAAAAAAGTGGAAGGGAAAAGAAAGAAAGAGGCTATGGTAAGAGTATGTGGTGATAAGTGCTAAGAGGAGATAAAATCTGGCCGTTAGAATGTAGAATACACACACACACATACACACACACACATATATATATATACTCAGACAGATTGTTTCATTGTATCACAGCTCATTAGAGTGGCTAGACATCCGGTCGCTTCAGGCTGGGACCGATTTGGTGTCAGTCGGAGATTCTAACCACTAGGTCATCGTCGCCCATAAGAAAGCGAATTTTTGCGTATTTATTATTCGTAAACACACCAGTCACTTAAAGAACTTAATTGGCTTGAAGAGCCATGCATTATCAGCAGTAGTAGTGACTGTTTACAAATTCGCTTTACTTCCTACAGTGCTCGATCGATTAAATTATTTTATCGAGAGCTAATTCATATATATATATATATATATATATATATATATATATATATATATATATATATATATTCAAACAAAAACACACATATATATACACACAAACACTCACGCCCCCACACACACATATATATATATATATATATATATATATATATATATACGTTCCCTTCCTTCCCACTCTTCTTTACATTTACGTTGCATTTGCTTTTCTTTTCTTCGTCTTCCTTTTCTTTATAAATTTACGATACGCCTGCTTTTCACTTCTTTTCTTTATCGTTCTTCTTCCTTTCTTTCTTCTTCCTTTTCCACGCCCTCTCCTTTATATTACATTTACCGTAAGTTTGTTCATTTTTGTGTGTTTTTTTTTTAATAAAAACGGCTTAGGTCGTCAGTTGAGAAAAACAAAACAAAACAACAACTCATGATACCGTATGGTCGAAATCAAGGTTGCGTATTCAATTGACCTCCTGATTTTTAAAGTATATATATATATATATATATATATATATATATATATATATATATATATATATATATGGGTATAGATAGGGTTAGGAAAATGTGATTACAAGGTATAAGTGACTATATACGCGCGTGCTTACGTGCATACGCTGGTAAGCAAATAAGTGATTACCGAATTTAGGCAAGAGGTGTAGACAATACTGCTCATTGAAATTAGATAGAGCTAAGAAATATATGTTAATAAATACGCACATACCTACATTTGATGTGCGATACAAGTTTCGTTGGTGGCCCAATAAACAATAAGCTATATCACGTGCCCGATGAGTTGGGCAACCAACGAAACTCGACTCGCATACCAAACGTAGGTATATGTGAATTTATATATATATATATATGTCTGTGTGTGTGTATTTATATATATCGATGTGTGTGTATATATATATATATATATATATATATATATATATAAGTCAACATTCAGAGGCGACAGGCTGTTTCATGATAGACACAATCGTCAGGCCGCTCTATCTCTGATATTGAGCACTTTATTCCATAATAATAGCACCTAAAAACTTAAAACTATACTTCTTAGCACACACACACACACACACACACACACATATATATATATATATATATATATATATATATATATATATATATATGTGTATATTATGTATCTGTATATGACAAAATGGGAAAAGTTTACTTCTCATTAGGATATCTGCCAGGAATGTCAAAATGTAAGAGACAAAGAGTAAATTTACTGTCGATAATCTTGTGATTAAGGTCCTCTCGAGGCATTTACGTCATAGTTAATTATTTTCTAAAGAGTACCTTAAAATACGGGGAGATTTTCTCATATCACTGTGTTAAATACCTACTACATAATTGATGGTAAGTAAAACGAGAAACAAAAAAAGAAAAACAAACTGTAAATGAATTCGTCAAGATAAAATAAATAAATAAATAAATAAAAATTCTAAAATTCCTTGTCTGTTGTGCGCATGTGTAATCCTAGCAATATAACAAATCTAGTAAACATTTTTCACTTCGTTATACAATTTTCCCAGTAATGTTCTTGAGATATAAAAATATCGTTATTTCGAGCCCCAAACAATCGTACCACCCGCACATCCACAACTAGTACAAGTATATTTGGATATATTTAAAGTTCTGGAGACAGAGTGCGGATGTATTTACGTTGAACTTTCAATACAAAACGCGTCCTTCCATTAACTTTCATAAAATATTATAAAAAAAAAAAGAAAATCGTGATCTGGAGGGCTCAAATTTAAAATATAATTATTTCTTGTTGCAGTAAAATACCTATATATATATATATATATATATATATATATATATATATATATATATATATATATATATATATATATATATACTAGCAGCATGGCCCGGAGTTGCCAGTGTTTGATTCAAAAATCGTACGACTCATACAGCAATGACATAAAATATTTTTGCCCTTCCTTGCCTTCCTTTGCTGTGCTGATGTTGCTACATGCGTTAATTCTTGCCTATCTCACACCCCGATTTTTTCTAAGCTCTATACTAAACATTAAATCTGTTACGAAAAAAGAACTAAACAAAATGAACACAAAACGATCAGCTTTAAAAACGGACTCGTAACTGGAAAAACCGAATGAAAAAAGAATGTTAACAACAAATACTTTTTCAAACCAAACCCAGTTCTGCGGAATCAGAATCAACGTTCAGTTTAAGTAAGCGAATGAGCCAATTAGAGTAAAGTGCCATGCAGATTTAAATTTTTCCCACTTGTGACGAATGCAGCTATCGATTTTTTTGGCATGCTAGCATGCTAGTTAACATTCGTGTCAGTCAGCTGTTGGCTCTCACACTGGACAATAGACTCTTCCTGGCTCTTCGTGGCAGCCAGCTATAGGCTCTCACTCTGGTCAGTAGAAAATGGCCGCAAACTACATGAAAAGTGCCGTAGAAGCATGAAAAAATCGATTATTTCCGCTATCGATGCGAGTTGGGAAATGCAAGGTCGGTCTTGGCCTTTGCGCTAACTTGGAGCATGTGCATGTAAATTTTGGTGCAAATCCGTCGAAAATTGCGGCCGTGCATTCGTTACACACACACACACACACACACACACACACACACACACACACACATCCTGCCTTTTATAGATAGAGATATATCGTGTGCTCACGGGATTTTGAAGAATTACCTAAAAATAGAAAATTACGTGCTTTTTCCAGAAATTATTCACAAGATGACTTAGGGCCAGAGGCACTTTCTCTTCCTGAAGGTTTGTATTATACATCCAATAATAATAATAATAATAATAATAATATATACAATAAAAATGATACTACGACTACTACTACTACTATTACTAATATATTCAATAATAATAACAATACTAACATTAATAATAATACATTTAAATTATAATTATAATAATATATTCAATAATGTTAATAATAATAACATATTCAATAATAATAATAATAATTTTAGCTTTTTTTATGAAATCTTCCTTGCTTGCCAATGTTAATCTTATGGCTGGCGGATTTTAAATTTTAGGTAAGTTTCTCTCCATCTAGAAAGATTGGACGACATGCATCGATGTTTCCGCAACGGGAATGATTGTGGAAGCATCCCCACGGGAGTGGTTCTTTAGAATTAGTTGTCCGTATGTCATTTTAAATAATGGAACACGAAGGCAATGGGGAAGATTCTTTTTAGTGTACGGTGACAGGGTGCGTGTTTCAGCTGTGAGATCGAACCAGAGATCAACAAGATGGGAAGCAGAAGACATTATTTGAAACTCAGAAAGCAACCCAAACATTTTTTTTAAAGTAAGATTAACCCTGGACAAGGCCCGGGGCCACTCCAGGTAGAAGGTTACGCTAAGGAGTAATTTATATGGACAGGAGGGGAAGATAACTGTTAAGCTGATACTTGAGAAGGTTAAAATTGTAGTGATCGGGGAAACATCCTCTTGCACGTCTATTCGAGTGGAAGAAGCTGTTCAAGTTGAAATTACATCTCACCGATGGAATACGGGAGAGAATATGGATAGTTTGCTACTGTGTAAGTGGCATGGCGGGACCTTGCCGTGAAGGTTAGAGCAGGGCGGTACCAAGGAATGTAGTTCGTCCGATCACTTTCAATGGAAATATCGATAGTGCAATGAGAGTCTCGTCATATCCAGCCTGTGAGAGAGAGGTTGAAGGGTGGAAAATTATTCGTCAACCACAAGGCTTCAGAGACGCTTTGGAACTGGAAAGCGAGGACTGGGCAGCTCCCGCTCAAATATGACAGCAGTACTCTATTTTTTGGCCTGATCTGTCTCTTGTAAAGCTAGAAAACACGATCGTCAGCACTCAAAAACTTTCAAAAGAGTTAGGATCATCGCAAGAGACCATATAAGAGATTAAATAAACCCCCAAAAGATAAAGGTCGGCGAGAGATAATAAGATTATAAGAGATAATAAGATTATTGGAGATTAGAAGATTGTTTTTATACCTAATGGATGTTTGTTTTACTAATATTTTGGTTTTGGAGCCATACGCTTCACTGTTGTTCATTGGTCAGTAAAACAATGATAACGCAACTTATCAATAGACATTGTGTTTAAATGGTTGAGTTTTTAATTTGTTAAACTGTTGAAAAATTTCGTTCCGAAAAGTCAAGTCTCATTATTCATTACTTCGACATATGACTGACTCTACATTTGAATGATATATATATTATATAAAGAATGGCAACGTTACAGTATATAACTCAAGTCAACTTGCTTTCTTTTAAGATTTACTATAATCAAATCATTTGTGCAGATGTCTGGCTGTCGGTTCCTAGGGACTAATTTGCTTGGTCGTCATATTTCGAGAACGACGGGAGGGTCCAACACACACACACACACACATATATATATATATATATATATATAATAGATACCTGTCTAGTAGGATGACTAGCCAATCCCTATTTGTGTTTGCTCAACACTCACAGAGCCTACCGGGGGTTTATACTGCAACTATGCTGAACAGACCTTAGTTACAGTTTCTGGGAGAAAACGTGTTATCTATCGTGATCAAAAATTTGAACCAGGCCAGCCCACTGAAGGCCTCGGCCACGATGACTTGTGGCTTCGTGCTAGCACCGCCATCGACGAACCACAAGAGCTCCGTCCAGTCAATTTCACTCGCATGGCTTGGGTCAACACGTAGTATTGTTTTCAGGCACTTGGGATCGATCCAATCCGATAACACCAGGAAGTCTCCTTGCTGGCAACTCGGTCTTGGCGAGATTCGAACGTTCTAACCACTCAGTCATATGCGCATATTTGTATATACTACTACATCTTCACAAGATACTATCAGTCCTTAGCAGGGCTAAAAAGCCCAATCCGCGTTGGCTATGTTTGTGGATGAGTCAAACGATAGGATTAGCCGCAGCCAATATATATATATATATATATATATATATATATATATATATATGAAGAAATATAGTCTTAATGTATGCTATATTTATGGTATAAAGTGCTCAATATCAGAGATAGAGCCTGTGTAAATATAAAAGTGAACATATAAGTCAATCGTCAGAGGCGACAATCTGTTTCTAGCATGAAACAGCCCGTCACCTCTAAGTGTTGTCTTCTATGTTCACTATATATATATATATATATATATATATATATATATATATATATATATATATATATATTGGCAAACTAATTTAATTTATTTTATGGTTTAATTTATTGTAATGTACTTGTCATCTCTGATGATGGTTCATGTAAGCCGAACGCTTAGATAGGATTAAAAACATGTATCAATAGGGTGATTTTCTTTCGTCTTTCAATGATACTATTATTAAGCTTATCAGACGATATGAAAGAAATTTGCTTAAAATAAATAGACAAAACTTGTCTATATTATTTAATGAAACATTATATATATATATATATATATATATATATATATATATATATATATATATATATATATATATATATTGGCTGCGGCTCGATTTCAACCAAAGCCATAGTTTGAGTCATCCGCAAATATAGCCTGCGCGGATGTGGCTTTTTAGCCCTACTAGGGACTAATAATATCTTGTGCAGATATAGTAGTATTTGGCACCTCTAGCATTAGATATAACAATAATGTTTTGGTGTACATTCATATAACTGAACTATCTTTCGAGCAATTCCGTTATTTTCCAGTTTAAGTGTCCGTGTGAAGCTGTCTATATAGGTAGGACCAATTAAGTCGTGGAGAACCGAAGAAAAATAAAAAGAAGACTAGAAAATTTGCATAATGATATCATGACATCCGGGTCTGCAATCTCAGAACATCTTATTAATAATTAGATCGGCGCATCATCCTTCCATGATATGTTCACAGTTTTGAGTGGATTACATTTTGTCTGTCATTTAAATGTCATAGAGACAATTTATATGAAATGTAAACAACCATCCTTATGAAATGGGTTTTTTTAATCTGTCTATAGTGTTATGTAGTGGTTTCACCGTGGAGGCTTGTATTTGTACTAAGTCGGCTCTAAAATAGGTTCGACGTACAAAACGGTAGGAATTTGATATAATAGGTAATGACGCAGTAATCTAGTTAGGGTGGCTGATACTTTAATATCCGACTAATGGTCGTCCGACATCGACTGACTGACCAACTCACTGCCGACTGACTTGTTATTCTTACTACTCCTACTTATTATAGGTGGGAGAGTCTGTTAACTATAGAATAGGTGTGTTCCGCTATGACATATCGATAGACCCGTGTCAATATATTATTAATACGTACCTGTTTCTGCTGGCCGGAGTCGATTTGAATGTTGTTTTTAGAGTCGTTTTAACTTTTAGGAGGTGAGCTTTTTGTGACGTTTAATTGTGGACAATTCACTTAAAAGTAAACACCTGAAAGAAATGTGACTTTTCTGTTTGGACTTGTTATATCGATCTGTGGTGTGTCACAAGTAGCATGTAAAGACTCAAATCCTCAATGGGTCGGATCCCGTCGAAAATAAATAAGGTTATAAACTTCTCTAAGATTTTTATATATTTAATTTCCAATATCAAGTTTGGCTCAGGATCACACGAGCGAAGGCCTCTCCTTGGGAGGAATGTGTCAGCAATGACTTGCGCAAGCAATCCGCAAACGTGAGGTTCACGAGACAAAATTAAATAAATATTTATATATGATGTAATGAAAGAAAAAAACAAAACACGTGCACATTAAAATCCTTCAAGTTAGAGTGTTTTGTGCACAATTGGTTTTGGATTATAAGTAAAACAGCTACTGATGCTGCTATTGCCACTGCTTCTGCTGCTGCTGATGATGCTGATGATACTGCAGCTGCTGCTGTTGCTAATGATGCTGATGCTATAGCTGCTGATGCTGCTGATGATGATGCTGATGCTATAGCTGCTGCTGATGATGATGATGCTGATGATACTGCTGCTGCTGTTGCAGATAATGCTGATGCTATAGCTGCTGCTGGTGATGATGGTGTTGCTGCTGCTTCTGATGGTACTGCTGCTGCTGCTGATGATGATGCTGATGCTATAGCTGCTGTTGCTGCTGATGGTGGTGGTGCTGCTGCTCGTAATGCTGCTGCTGCTGATGTTGATGATGATGATGATGAGGAGGATAATAGAAAGAAAATAGTGTGAAAAGTGGAAAATAGAGAAAGGGAGAGAGAGAGAGACGGAAAGAGTGACAATGTAGTGAGAGAAAGGAAGTTTGAAGAAAAGGGAATATAGTGTGGGGAGAGAAATATTAAAGAGAAAGGAGTAGCAAATCAATAAGATTGGGAAGATAACAAGAGAGAGGGAGAGAGGGAGAGAGAGAGAGAGAAGCCTGTGGGGATACACACGCACACAGACACACACAGACATATTCATTTATGTGGAGAGAGAGAGAGAAAGAAAAGAAGGGTATGGAAATAGAGAGAGAAAGACTATGTGCGCGTGGGAGATAGAATGTGAATGCGAGAGAGAAAGAGACAGAGAGAAGAGAAATTTGTGTACTTACTGACCCTTTAGCGATATAGAACTAAATGATGGCTGGAGGCTTTGCTCGCAGGAATTTCAGGATCAAACTTTGAAAAAACCAAAAACATGACCTTAATGTTTTATTTCGAAAATCATTTCTTCGTTGCTATCTTTCACTATCTCTCTATCCATTTCCACTTGTTTAAATCTCTCTCTCTCTCTACCTTCAGTCTATTCATATCTATCTATCTATCTATCTATCTATCTATCTATCTATCTCATTCTGTTCGTATCTCTATTTACATCATTCTGTTCACATCTATCTATCTATCTATCTATCTATCTATCTATCTATCTATCTCATTCTGTTCGTATCTCTATTTACATCATTCTGTTCACATCTATCTATCTATCTATCTATCTATCTATCTATCTATCTATCTATCTCATTCTGTTCGTATCTCTATTTACATCATTCTGTTCACATCTATCTATCTATCTATCTATCTATCTATCTATCTATCTATCTCATTCTGTTCGTATCTCTATTTACATCATTCTGTTCACATCTATCTATCTATCTATCTATCTATCTATCTATCTCATTCTGTTCGTATCTCTATTTACATCATTCTGTTCACATCTATCTATCTATCTATCTATTCGTATCTCTCTCTCTCTCTCTATCTCTCTATCTATCTATCTACTGGATTGGGACAAAGGTTAGTAGCGTTTTTAAGTGAAATTTAAAGGCAATATTTACGAATGTGTACATAAACTGATTTCATAACATTTTGTTCCACTACCTTTCGCTCTGTTTGAGGCCCGGTTTATGATTTCATACTGACTAAACTTGGGATCTTTCTGGGTGATCAACTAGCCTGGGTGATTTTTAAGGGCTTCTAGAAAATTGAAGTGCTTCCCAGAGAATTTTGAGAGGTTGGAATAAGTGGTATTCCGAAGATGTAAGTTTAGTTGAGCACGTCAGTTGGCGTAGGACATCCAAATTAAGCTGCACCAATTTTTGCCGGGCTCTGCAAAGAGACGACATCTCTGGTGTTGTCCTGATCGAACACGGCAGCTTTCCGATTGGACAATTCCGATTCCGCTTTTCATCAATTACTATCTTTAATCATTTCAAATGGAAACCATACCTGTATGAAAACAGAGTCTGATTTTACCGAAGGAGCTATTGCAATACTACACGGTAAGCAGAATCATCTTCGGACGCAGAGTGGTTAATAGTGGCTCATTTCGTTCCCAATGATATTTTTGCGTCACATTGTTGTAAACAATCAATTATTCATCGTCTTTGATCGTTTATTTTTTTTTAAAATCATTTCACCTTTAGGAAATCGGTATTTTCATTAGAACGCAGGGCGTTACAGGGTGTGAAAGAGAATTAGAAAACTGGGAGAACCGAGGAAAGGAGAAAAAACGAACACAGTTCAAGAAGACAGAAGATAGCGATTGACTTTGCTTTTAAATCTTTGAAGATTGTAGTTACTAGGGAAGCATTTAATTTTCCTATATTTTCACTTTGAAGGTAAAAACAATATCCCATTCACAATCTGCATAAAGATCGTATGGAAGGACGTGTTGAAATGTCATGAACTAGAAAATGTATGTATGTCATAAATTTCAGCCACACGTGAAACGAAATGATGTATTGAAACGCCACCTATTAAACAATGATAGGAACATAGGATCTATCTATCCATCTATCTATCTATCTATCTATCTAAGTTAATTTTTTTCTTTCTTTCTTTCTTTCTTTCTTTCTTTCTTTCTATTCCTTAATCTATCTATCTATCTATCTATCTATCTATCTTGTAACTGAGATGTTATCTAATAGACTCCCTGATTAGATTTGCAAATCTGGCATAATAATAATAATAATAATAATAATGATAATAATAATATATGTTTGTGTTTAAATATATATATATATATATATATATATATATATATATAATGTGTGTGTGTGTGTCTATATATATATATATATATATATATATATATATATATATATATATACACACACATATATAATTATCAATATATATATTATGTGTGTGTGTATAAAATAAATACGCAACAAATGAAATGAACAAATGAAAAGAGAGGAAACGATTCAAAATAGAAAATGTTGCTAAATGATTAAAATAGGTTTTTCTTTTTCTTCGTTGTCGACTCTTTAGAGAAATCAGTTGAAACTATTCATTCATTAATATCAAGTCAAAATGAGACAAGAATAGAAGAATTCGAGAAACAGAATGAAAACAAATTAACCATTTCGAAGTTAGAGGGGGAGGCGGTGGCAAGAGGAAAAAAAACTGGTTGGAATAATTAATTCCTGCGAATCAGGGTAAATAGATGGACGGAATATTAATGGAAGTGACAAAACAGAAAGTATCCGGCCGAAGAAGTGAAAAAAAGAGAGAGAGAGAGAGATATGAGAAATGGATGAGGGAATGAAGGAGAGAGAATAGTAAGATAGAAAAGGATAAGAGGGAAAAGGACAAATACGAATGAGGGAGTGGGGACGCAAGAAAGAGAAGAATTAGGGGGTGGGAAATTTAATAAAAATGGGGGAGATAGAAAAAATAAAGGTTATAAGAAGATAATTAACTGGAGAAAAAAGAGAAGGAGAAAGGGATTAAAAGAAGAGGGATAGGGAGAGAAGAAGACTGGTTAGGAAAGTAAATAATTATAATAGTAATATTCTTCTTCTTATTATTATTAATATCATAATCGGTAAACATGTGCAGGGACAGTGTGTTTCACAAGCCTGGTGACAATCAACCTTCAAGCCTGGTGAAAAAGAAAGAGAATTAAAAGATGCATAAAAGATAAGAGATAGGCGAGAGGGAAGCTGATTAATAGAGTAGTAATAATAGTACTACTACTACTAGTAGTAGTAGTAATAATAATAATAATAATAATAATAATGACAACAATAATAATGACAACAATAATAAATAAAAACATATAAAAATAAAAAAATAAAAAATATATACAGGGTGTTTCAAAAAGAATACGCCAAAATCATCACGTGATGTGTCAATAACGAAAAAAATTACAAACCTCTAGCATGAACACATGTGTTGTATATACATTCAAGTTTCATTTCATATTTTATAAGTGCTCAATCTGGCCACTACCGGCAGCGCGGACAACATCAAGCCGATATGAGAATTCCTCCCAAACGCGCCTCAGCATGCCACGGTCCACCGTGTTGATTTTGCAGCTATTATTCGATATTTCAAGTCATCGATACTTGCTGGAAGTGCTGGAACATAAACTTGGTCTTTAACATACCCACACAAGTGAGGTCCGGGGATCTGGCAGGCCAACCACAAAGAGAAAGGTCTTTAGCACCTCTCCTCCCAATCCATCGCTGAGGCATGTTCTCATTCAGATAAGCTCTAACCTCGAGATGCCAATGGGGTGGTGCTCCATCTTGCTGAAAAATGAAGTCATTCGAATCTGCCTGCACCGTGAAAATGGCGTTTGTTATCGCGAACTCAAGCACGAAAACGCCTTCTGCTGAGGAGTCGCCATTTTGATTGATCTTCCCACAATTCAGCTGCACCGGAAGTTATACTAACGACAGCGGTGAAGCTGACACCCAATAAAACTTTGATAACTACTCTATCAAATAACCACTGATTGAGTCCACTAGAATGCTACAGACCCGAAAAAACAGCGTAATGATTTTGGCGTATTCTTTTTCAAACACCCTGTATTTTCATATTCACGACTTTTCGGCCATTCTACGCTCCTGCTTTCTTCCGGTGATTGGAATTTCAAATTGGAATTTCAAACTGAACACGTTATTTCGTCCAGCGAGCTAGATTGTTCTAGTGCTACGTAACATGCCTCTGTATCAGTTATTTTCCTTTAGTAACTCAACTCTCCAGGTTTTTTTTTTTTTATTTTAATTTTTTTTTTTATTGTAGCCAAGTATTAAACTCACAGCTCTTCAACTTAAGTCACTAGATTCAACCAACTCCTTTATCCATTGGGCCATGTAGCCTTGAGGACAACATAGAATAATTTGGGGGGATTTGTTATCTTAATATCTCAACAATTTTAACTTGAGCTCATATTGCAATTTTGTTATTATTTTTTCTATAGCACTCCGTATTACTGCTTCTCATATTGTATTCATTTCTACGCTTGGCCGGCTTAGGAGATTTTTGTGGCCTAGCATATATACTGATTCCTTAAGATATATACGTTATTTTTTCTTGCGGTTCACAAGCGATGGAGTGATCTCTTCTACAAGAGGTAAATGTTGGTATATAGCTGTTTTAATACTGTTCCTCTCTCCACACCTCGTTCAGCCGTAGGCACGTGAAATCGATCCTATTAGCTATCTTTATCACTCCTTGCTTAAACTTTCGCCTAAGCAGGCACGCGAAAAAAATATCTTCACCCGTCATCCTTGTAACTCTTTGAATTCCATTCTGTATTTATTTTATTTAATTCTCTCTCTCTCTCTCTCTCTCTCTCTCACTCTTTCTCTTCCTCCTTACTAACGTTTCGTTCCTTTTCAGGGGAGTTGTTACGTTGTAGGGTACTGCTTATGAAAAAAATTCTTAAGAACATCACCACAGAATTATCTCCGATTCTAGCAAAGTTATTTAACGGCTGCTTCAAGGTGAACATTGAAGTCAAAACTCAAAGGCGACAGGCTGTTTCATGCTGGACACAATTATATATATATATATATATATATATATATATATATATATATATATATATATATATATATTTGTGTGTATGTATATAAGTTTAGATGGATAAATTGTTGTCTAAATAACACAAAAATGAAAATAATACAGACATCTCATTTTAACAGATATATTTGCCGAGGATTTGGGCATTATTATTATTAGGTTGGTGCAAAAATAATGACGTAATAATGTCGTTTTTGACGTACTTTTTAACGTCAAAAAACGACATCATTACGTCATTAATTTTGCACCAACCTAATAGCTCCTTCTTAGAAACTGTAATTAAGTTCCGCTCAGCATAGCTCTAGTATAAACTGATTTGTTCTGTGGGTGTTGAAGAAACACATGAGTCTGTGCAGGCATCTACAAGAGGTATTCGCTAGTCCCCCTAGCAGACGGCCGCACTCGTAAAATAAGCAGCAATCTAGTAAAAAAAATGAACGAATCTAAACACTGCCAGCTGGCGTCGACTGCGTAATGGAAATAAAACAGTAAGTTCGATCACAAGTATTATGGACTAAAACAGCGTATTACTTAGTACGACACACATACACTCGCAAGATATTAACTGTCAGTATAGAAGGGGGGTGGTTAATAAAAGAAGGTTAAAATCTAGAAATTGAATGAGGGGGCAAGTAGGAGGAAACAAGAAAAAGAACAAGGGATAAAGAGAAGAGAACACGTGACATAGATTATAACGGAATTAAAAAGTAGATGGGAGGAAAATAGAAAGAGGAGAAAAGAGAAAAGAGACTGGAAGTGTCACAGAGAGATATAGATAAATAGATAGATAGAGAAAGGGAGAGATAGATAGGTAGATAGATAGAGAGACAGAGAGATGGAGAAAGAAATAGCTAAAGTGAGAGATGATTTTACTGGTATTACAAGAGAAAGAAGTGGAATTTTAAAATTCTTTGGCAATGAAATAATATTTAAGAGAGTCTAGATTTCACAAGAGAATTTCATTACTTGTCAAAAGGAACATTTGAAAAGAAAAGGAAACAGCGCGGAAAACCAATCAAACATATATAAATGAAAACAAAGATTTGTGGAAAATAAAAGGAGAAAAAGCATTAAAATATAATGAATAAACCGGAACAAATTAAAAAAATTAAATTAAATTGTACAGGCAAACAAGAATAAATGAAGCCATGTTTTCTTCCTTTCGCTTTTAATGGTTTGAAAAGAAATAGAAAGAAACAAAATTTTCCTTCCTATTGTTACTGGGATTCTGATTTTCTCGTAAGCTGTCCATCACTATTGCCTCTGCTATGATTGGAAACGTTTGTTTAATTCATTGTTTAATTTCCTACTCAATTCACATTTTTCTCTCCTTCCTTGTTTTCATAAAATACCAAAATCAAAAGAGATTAATTACAATCAAACAAATTTGAAAATTATAAAAAGAAATCGTCGATTCCGGCTAAAAAAAAAAAGACGTTTCAAGATATTCAATGGTAATAATAATAAAATTATAATGACAAATTGAATCTGTTACAAATGACAAGGTATTGTTTGAAATGAAATCTAATCGGTCACACACGAATGCGTCCATAAGCACGCGTGAGCATTGACAGGAGGGCACAACTCGAACTCTTTCGTCATAATTTTCGAAACACTGCGCGCGAATAGGTAGTGCGAGGCAGAGATTAAAGGTTTTAAAAATATATTTAATTAACATATGTAAGCAGAATTATAACAAAAAGAAAGCAATGAGAAGCGAGCATCTAGAAGCGCGGCGAGTGAAATTGAGTAGAAGGAACTGTTCAGAAACCGTTGTGTGTTGCGCGTCCCACTCACTTCCATAGCTGAGTGCATTCCTGCTGCTTCTTTCCACGAACAGCCATTACGATGAACCGTTTCCCAAGAGGATGTTTCCCAGATCAGTACAATCATAACCAGTTCAAGTCTAGGGTTAATCGTTATCTTCTATTCGCATAAACTGCCTCTTACCATCTAACCCTACACATAACTTGTAGAACTGACTTCCAAGAGGACGGTTCCCCGATTACAACAATCTTAACCTTTCCACGTCTAGGTTTAACCGTTATCTTCCCCTCCTATTCGCATAAACTGCATCTTAACATGTAACCCCATACATGATTTGTGGAACTGACTTACAAGACGATGTTTTCCCAATAACTACAATCTTAACCTTTTGACGGCTAGGTTTAACAGTTATCTTCTCCTCTTATTCGCATAAACTGCCTCTAACCATGTAACCCTATACATGATTTGTGGAACTGACTTCCAAGAGGATGTTTTCCCGATCATTACAATCTTAACCTTTTCACGTGTAGGGTTAATCTTTATCTTCTCCTCTTATTCGCATAAACTGCCTCTTACCATGTAACCCTATACATGATTTGTGCAACTGACTTCCAAGAGGATGATTCCCCGATTGCTACAATCTTAACCTTTTCACGTCTAGCGTTAACTGTTATCTTCCCCGCATATCCCATTAACCCGTGTTTCTTATTCTCTAACGCTCTAACTCGAGTGGCTCTTGGGCTTTATACAGTTTGAACATTACTGTAAATCCCTACTCAATTTTCTGACAATTGATCACGTCACAGTAACCTTAGATTCACTTGGCATAGTTGCAGTATCAAACCACAGTTTGAACTTGTGTGTGTACGAGATTAATTGATTACTTTTTTACAGCTTATCAACCCGTTGCAGCTTATTTAAAGCCAGAAAAATATTTTTAATGTTTTCAAGTTTTGTTTTTAGATAATGACGATTTAATTCGATAGTCTTACTAATTAACCCATAGCTGAGGGGGGAAGAAGTGGATTCCTACCTTTCCCAAGGTTATTTTTCTGTAAGCGAATATAACAGACCCAATGTGAATTGTAACTTGAATCTCGAATTAACAATTCAGAGCAGTTACCTATTACACTGCCCGCACATCCACGTTTACAGCAACCAACTTTTTTGTAGAATATTGGTTAGCTTGCCAGTGGTCTGACCCACAAGTAGGCAAGTGTGGCCAGAAGCTAAAACTGGCTTGAGTCATTTACTGGAGAGATGTATGGGTGAATAAAGACCACTCATGCAAATGTATTGGGCAGGTCCATTCTAGCAAAATGGACCAACCTAACTGGTGTATTGGGCACTCTCTATAAAATGAGGTAAAATTAGCTGGCCTGCTTTTCAAGACGACACAAGAAGGCAGCCATGTTAGTAGGTAAGGCACTTGACTTCTACAATTTTAAGTGCAGTTCAGTTTGATTTTATTACTTCTTTTCTCTTTTTTTCCCTTCGTAACCTTTGTTAAATTGAAACGTGAGCGTGTGGTCATCTGGTAAGAACGTCAGCGTTTCAATCATAAGAACACAGTTCAAATGCTCCAGTTTTCTATTCCCAATCAAACGTGTCTTCTTTATATAATAACAGGAATGTCTCTTGTCCATCTCAAATTACTCGAGACATGGATTTTATTCGTAATTCCCAAGCGCTCACCCATCAAGGTAATGGCCAAGTTCGACGTTGCTTAACTTTGGTGATCGTAGAAGAACCGGAGCGTAAGCCTGGATGGAAGAGAGAAAACATAAATGTGTCTGTGCAGGATTCTGCAACAGGGATTAGCTAGCAACACTAAAATCGATTATCCTTAGAAAACGATTTATTGGACATTTTTCTTATTCGGGTGATGCTTCTGTTAGCAGAATTAAGTGGAGATCAATGATCACTGTTGAACATATCAATGACTAGGAAGTTATTGCCCGGAGGTTGATTCCCTCGCCTGACCTTGTCCTCAGTGGTTAATAGTGCTAAGGTTGACTTTTATCGTTCATTATCTTGAAAAACAAGCTGTTAGCCTTTCATCATCGACAAGCATGCCTTAAATTTTATCCAGTCCTGATAGAGCTCTTGGCTTGGTCGTTTGTAGGTCCTCAAGCTCACTCCAGACTTCAAATGGAACTTGTATATGCGAACAATCGCTAAGATGCTCGAAGAATGGTCGGTTTCAGCTCAAGAAATAAGCTAACCTCTCCTATCATTCTCTCCTTTTACAAGAGTCAAATCAGACCGAAAATTGGAAGTCTTTTACAAATATCTGAGCTGGAGCTGCCCAATCCTCACTTTCCAACATTGACAGAGTTCAAAAGCACTTACATGGCCTTGTAGGTGGTGAATTATTTTCCGCACAGCAACTCCTTTCTCAATGACGAAACGATGCTAGGCTCTCGCCATTCTACAGCTATTAGGTTGGTGCAAAAATAAAAAAATAATTTTTACGTTAAAAAATACGCCAAAAACGTCATTAGTTTTGCACCAACCTAATACTTACACGTCAAATTTTCTATACGAGCTACATTTCTTAATTCCAAATGATTACGGCTTATCAACCCTTTACAGTTTATTTAAAGCGAATTCTAATAGTTTACAACCAAGTTCGCCATGTCACATGCACAATGTTTAATCATCTCCATTCCCTTTGTACTCTATTGGGAAGGAGGGAGTTAACCTTAGACAGCTTCTTTCGCAGAAATATTACTTTTTGAAAGAGACTCCCAAGAGGATGCTTTCGCGATAACTACGATCATAAGCTCTTGAACTCTAAGCTCAACCGTTACCTTACCAACATATTCTCCTGTATTTCTTTCTTCCTTCTTTTATGCGCTTATAGCCACCTCATTCAAGAAATCTCTACCTTGAGTGGCTCTTGGGTATTATAATAGGTGAAAAATAGTATTAAAAAAAAATTCGCGTTTGCAGGCGTATTCCTTATTAATATACATTTAGGAAATTATTTTTACATCTTCGTGAATAATCTTTATTGTCTCTCGTTGCCCAGATCATCTCATATTTCAGGTGTGAATGTGTGTACAAGCCTGCGGCCATACAGGATGATTTATGTGACTGCGTAGTCGTATATTCGTACACATTACTCCAGTTTTCTCTCCTCGATCAAACGTGTCTTCTTTATATAATAAACAGAAGCCTCTCCTGTCCATCTCAAATTACTCGAGACATTGATTTTATTCGTAATCACATCTTTGGCGCGATTTTCTTGTACCGATCCGACATCTTGAATACTAATATCGTCTTCATGTTTAATAAATGCTCTTTTTCATTACTTCACCGACTAATGACGTCCTGAAATTCAGGCAGGAGGAGCCAACACTACGCCAGTAAACTCGTCTGAAAACCAAAAGTAGTTCAAAGTCACAGTTTTCTACGCTGGATCAATGCTAATACGAAGTACTTTAGGCTTACTTAGCTTACCACTCCCCTCGACCTGCTCCACACTCACGCAAACTCAAGCAACATTTCCTCAGGTTACCAGCAGATAATAATTAATCAAAACAGGAGTAGATCTATTCGCCTATTACCCAGTTCACACTCCTTCATAGTCTTTTGAACAGGAGTAGAGTTTTATCCTTTTTTTCCAGTTTAGGACTGGGTTTCCGGTTCATTCTATAGTCTTATTATTTATTTTTCCTTCCAAGTAAGCCCTTGTGTCTTAGTGGCATTATCCCCTTGCTTGGGGTGAACTGATTAAAAAAAAAAATTAAATCAAGATGAAATGAGGGAAACAGTAACTTAACTAAGAATTAAGAAGAAGGTGGGAGCTATAGTACACATTGTTAAGCGACAGTGAATAAGACATTGTAGAGTGCGCCCACATTCTGGAAGGAAATCGCCCATTTTTTTTTATAATGATGTTCATTCTGTACAAAATCTAAGATTCTCTCAAGGTAGAGGGCAACAGAGTAAGAAGCATAGTATATGCGGATATTGGAGAAGATGACCTTGTCTGGTTAGGTGGCTTCGTGGCTTAGCACTTTTTCTTGTTCGAAGATCACTTTAACATGTTAAGTTTGTAGTAATCGGGGAAGCATCCTCTTGAGTGTCAGTTCCACAAAGCAGCGGTCCGTGTGAAGAAGCTTCCCGAGTGGAACTTACATCTCAACAGTGGAATACGAAGGGAATGAAGCTGGTTCGCTGCAACGGGCGTAGCATGGCAGGCCTTAGCTGTAGAGGTTAGAACTGGTGGAAGTAAGGAATGTAGTTCATTTGAACATTTTCTCTGGAAATTACGACAGAGCAACGAAAAGCTTGCGGCGTTTTGTTTTTTAGAAGAGGTTGTTGGGTGGAAAATAATTGATTACCCACAAGGATGCAGAGAGAGAGAGTTTTGGACAACTCCTGCCTATATATGGCAGAAATACTCCATTTTCCTCCTGATCTGGCTCTGGTAAATGCAGAGGATAGCAGG
The DNA here is from genome assembly GCA_963932145.1 of Acanthosepion lycidas. Lineage (NCBI taxonomy): Eukaryota > Metazoa > Mollusca > Cephalopoda > Sepiida > Sepiidae > Acanthosepion > Acanthosepion lycidas. The sequence continues at coordinate 14,319,199 of OZ010597.1, forward strand.
AGGTATTTGACGTTAAACTCAACCTAGAACACAAGTGGAACCCGTACATACTCCGATCCATCGCTAAAGGTTCTGGAAAAATGGTCGGTTCCCTATATAAATCTTCTAAGTACTTGACTCCTTCTGCTATCCTTTACCTTTACAATAGACAGGTCTGGTCTAAAACGGTGTATTGCTGTCATATATGGACAGGAGCTGCCCAGTCTTCACTTTTCAGTCTCGGTAGTTCAAAAACATTTCCGAGTCAATTTGGGTGACAAATTATTTTCCGCCGTACAATCCCTTTCTAACAGACAAAACGTCGCAAGGTCTCCTCTTCCGCTATTTTCATGGAATGTTCAGCCATTTCTAACATTTGGGGGCACGACATGCTATACACATTGTAGCGAACCACCTTCATTCACTTCGTATTCAATTGGTGAGATGTAAGTTCTACTCAAGCAGCTTCTTTCCACAAACTGCTTTGTGGAACCGACTCTCAAATCATTACAATCTTAACCTGTTCAAACCTAGCTTTAACAATTATCTTCCCCACATATCCGCATAAACCACGCTTCTTACTCTGTAATCCTCCACCTCGAGTGGCTTTTTGGCATTGCACAGGGTGAACATCGTTGTAAAAAAAAAAAAGAAAAAAAAAGATATTTACTTAAGCGATATAGGGAATCGACCATTTTCTCAGCATCTTTATATGTCCGAGTTCCGTATGAGAGACAGGCGAAAAAGAAGAAGAAAAAGGAGGAGAAGGAAAAAAGAAGCAGAAGAAAATCCTAGGACGAAGAAGATGAAAAAAAGAAGCAGAAGAAAAAAAAATGAAAAAGAAAGTCCGAGGAAGAAGAAAAGAAGTATAAGCAGAAAAAGAAAAGAAGAAAAAGACAAAAATAAGAAAGTTCGAAGAGGAAGAAGCCGAAGCAGAAACAGAATAAAAAAAAAGAAACTCCGAAGAAGATGAAGAGAAAGAAGCAGAAGAAAAAAATGAAGGAAAAGTCAGAATAATAAGAAAAGAAAATTGAAGAGAAAGAAGAATAAAGTCTGAAGAAGATCTGCTTTCGATTTTTGATGCATAAATATAACTAAATAGAATATGAAGCACTCTCTAGTGAGCGTCTGTAATTAGCCAGAATAAACAAAATGGCGTAACACACTTGGTCATAATCAGTGAAATTGTCAAAGACTAATAATGCTTATAAAGTCTGTTAGGAATTTCCGGGAGTTGTAGCAATGTGTATTCTCAGGTAGTAACTGAGTCGCACAGGAATTTTAGGCTCAGAATATTCAGAACGGAATCGGGTGGTAATTATGCACAACGACTGAAAAAAAAATCTGCTAAAAACACAGACAGTCCAGCCGCTCTTCCAATTCATTTTAATACATTGTTCCACAGAACATAAAAACGGACAAGATAGCTTTAGAAACAATAAATCATTCTGTTTTTCTTTTTAACAATTTATGTTATTTATTTATTTATTTTTTTTTGGATGTCTTTCTTTAAGCAAACATTGAAATAGCTTCGCAGCATTTCCCGCCACAGGCGCTAAGTGACCCACCGTCAGTTCTTGCCGCAGTCCTTAGTCGTCTTCACCTCGCCGCAAACAAAGAACAGCAATGAAAAAGATTTGTTATCAGTCCGCCGTCATGCAAGCCGACCCTGGAACTAATAAACAAAATAAGGCCAAACAGAAGACACAAGATGGAAATATATGACAAAAGAAGTAGCCAGACAACAAAATCTGATCCACGCTCTTTCCAAGTTTATTACAAGACAAAAAATCGTTAGAATCCGAAAGAACGTGAAAGTTTCTCATTTTAAAGTGGCTTCTGCAATAAAAAAAAGAACATAGTGGCTGAATAAAAGAAGTTATATATATAAAAACCCTACCAAAATAGATGTTATTATTAGGTTGGTGCAAAAATAATGGCGTTTTTGAAGTATTTTTTAACGTCAAAAAACGACATTATTTTTGCACCAACCTAATAGTTCTTTCTTTTATGTGCCGTATCCTTTTAGGACATAGGCGATCATGGCCCTCCACATCTTCCCCTGAAAGTTCTCCCCTGCATTAACTGGATATTGAACTCAAACTCTTTGGGTTCTGTCGCTGGATCTAACCAACGCCTTTATCCACTGTGCCATGTGTCCTTTATTTCGCTCACTGGGGTAGACTGTTCTAGTTCCACGTGCCATGTTTAATGGATGTCAGTTATCAGTTATCTCCTGTTAATTCCCCTCTGAAAGTTCTTCACTGCCTTAACCGGGTATTGAACTCACACTCTTTGGGTTCTGTCATTGGATCTAACCAACACCTTTATCCACTGTGCCATGTGTCCTTGAGGACATTCCAACCACCTGTAAAGGGCGAAGCGTACAACGGCCGAAACGTTGTAATAAATATGGCGACAAAGCGAGGACAATAGTCCGAATAATGTAAATAATGTACATAATATTTCATCTCAGAAATATACACAAATAATTTGTATTTTACATATTCCTGAACCACACAACATATGTACTCGAGAGAGTTTTACTGATCAGTTTCTTTTAAACAAACAACCGGAGATTGCATTATACATAAGTTTTTGAAGAGGTTAAAAATTCATGCATTTTCAATGACCGGTTGCACTATAGACAGGTACTTTTTTTTCTGCCGGGGTTAAAATTGATGTAAAATGTTCAAGGTTCGCACTATGTTTGAATTCGGTTTATGTATGGTAGCCGATAAACAATAAAAGCAAAGAACAGCAAATGAGAATAAAAAAATAAAGTAATTTAAAAAATGTTATTCAACTTTTCTACAGGAATCAACTACACGGTAACTACAAACTAGAGGAAAAAAATATTGCATTGTTAACAACGCCAAAAAATCGAACTTCATAAACCAATATTAGTCATCAAGAAAAAAACAAATAAACTCTTAACAAAAACATTTTCGTTGGCTTTTAATCAAGCACACACACACACACATATATATATGTATATACACTCACACACACATATACATATATATATACACACTGACACACACTGACACACACACACACACATATATATATAGACATATATATAGACATATATACACTCACACACACATATATATACACGAACACACACACACACACACATATATATATATACGAACACACACACACATATATATACACGAACACACACAGACATATATATATATACACGAACACACACACATATATATATATATATACACGAACACACACACGCACACGCATATATATATATACACGAACACACACATATATATATACACACACGAACACACACACACACACACACACATATATATATATATATATATATATATATATATATATATATATACATACATATTGGCGTTTGCTTGTTTATTCTAACTGCTGATCAGATCTCACTCAGAAGAGAAATGTTAGAAATAGAAAAAAAAAACATTACAATCTCAGAAAACGGTCATGTAAAAGTTTATTCCTTTGACGTGTCGTAGCAAAACGACATGTACCAACTTGCGGCAAGGAAATGTAGACACGAATCATAAAAGATATGAATAGATAAATCAATAAAAAAAAAAGAAAAGAAAACAAAAATTAGAAAATCAAAGATGGCGACGGGAAGTTATGAGAAAATAAAAAAAAACAAAAAACACTGTAACCTCCGTAGATGAGTTAAGGCAGAAAGCATAAGAAAAATACATGGAGACGCAAATCAGAAAAAAAAAAATACAAATAAATGGAATATTTGAAGAAGACCAAAGAGAAATTCTATATAGGGCCAACTTATTGCTTAACTAACAACTTAACATATTCAATCAATGGCCGCATGAATTTAACATAAAGGACATATATCAAGAACAGTCCAATATTATTTTCTTTAATTTTAACGAAATTTTGCAATCATGGCCCTCTTCATGTTCCTGTTTATTGTAGATCTTTTGTCTTTTGTTATTTCTCCCAAACCCTGTTCTGTCACCCATTTGCTCAAGCCCATCAAGTTTGTCACGCATTGCTGTCCTCTGTCCCATGAGTATCAAATTTTCCTAGCCACCCTCCATCATTTCATGCCCCATAGAATTTAACTTCCATTTCTTGAAATTATGTCTAAGTTTCCTTTTCTGAACCTTGTCTGAAATTCATCATTATAAGTTCCATGACCGAGTGATGTTGTAGAGACGCTGCATAGATGAGCACCTGACAAACTCAATCTGATGAGTTCGTTAGGTGCTCAGCTGAAATGATCAAATAACACATCAAGGTAAAAAGGAATGCTATTACATAGTCCAATGTGCAAGAAAAATACTTGCTGAATTCTTATTCCATCGTCGTCAGAGTCGAAGAAAGTGTCGATGGCACGAATTTATTTATGGTTGACCTCAACTTGCCAGTTAGTGACCCACCCACTCCATTTCCTGACATGTCTCTGCGGCACGTATGGAATGAGACATGCAGAATTCAGTTATGAAATTGCAACGCCACTGACTTGAGTGGTGCCTTCTGTAGCATGTCCATCATGCGTAGCCTTCTTCATCCGCTGGTTCAACCGTTGAGATCTATTGAAATGGTCTTGTTCCAGTAGTGGGGACCTTGGGGTTGGTCGCGCTTTTAGAACTCCCGACGACATCGCTCAGTACCACGCATGCCCCTCCAACACAACAAAGAACGACCATCAGAGGTACGCACATAGTTATTCCTGACTCTTATTCTTTCCAGATAATTTTCCTTTCAGTATAATGGGACTCAAAGGCCAAAATGAAAAGGATTACAATGAAACCATGTCGAGTAATCTTACTGTATGAGTACCATTTTTGCATCGAATCCTTACATGCAATGAGGAATGGATATTCATTGACAACAGTAAGAGAGTAGGCCAGTGGTTAGAAGCGTGGGAATCACGAAAACAATACCCAAAAGTTTCACTGCGCCCTGAAAGGTTAATGAATACTGTATGGTGGTCTTTTAAAGGGGTTATTCATTGTTCATTCTTGCCTCGAGGGAAAACCCTAACAGCAACCTCGTATTATGGAGAAATTGAGTGTAAACTTGTAAATAGGGATGGCCCAATTTTGCTGCACAACAACGTACGGTCGCACGCTTCTCAATCAACCGCTTAAAAGTTGCATAACTTGAATTATGAAATTTTGCCTCATCCTCCAAATTTATCTGATATATCTCTTACAGATTATCACTTATTTAATGATTTTGAGCTTTTCATACAGAATAAAACATTGTCCAATAAGGAAGAGGCAATCAAAGTATTTGAACTGCTTATCACATCAAAGGATGGGAATATTTTTAAAGATGGGATCAAGAATTTAGAGGTAAGTTAAGAACAGTCATTCATCAAACATGGTGCCTGTTTCAATTAAATAAATTAGTTATTTAACATTTCAGAGGCGTTTTATTAATTTTCTATAAAGTTAATCAGTTCATGTGTGACAGCTTAATATGTTACTTTTGACTCTTTAGTTTTCTTTTTGCTCTTACTTACCAAATGTATGGGGTTGTCAACAAGTGAAAAAGCCAACAGATGTGAACAACGAATTACCGATCAAACAAGTACATCTTTTTAAATATCTGGGAAGTGTTTACAAAAAGTATGTAAAATGTGACATTAAAATTCGAACGCGTATGCGACTCGCAAAACGTCTTCCAAAGCTAAGCATAGTATTAAGAAACAGGAAAAATTCCTAAGAAACAAAGAAAAAATACTGAATTGTTATGTAATATCTAAGTAGTGTCAGTTTATACATTGCAATACCTTAAATAAGCTATTGAGGTTGATATGCCACTAAACATAATCAACCAATCTATTAATAAAGAAAATGTACCAGGGTTCGAACCTGCGTCGTCTTTTGTAGGAGAAACCACACTATTTGATCCGACGTATCTTAAGAATAATTTTACTATTGCTTTCTCCAAATTTAAATGTAAACAATTTAAGCAGGATACATATAATTCTATTTACACTATTTACATTGTTTGGACTGTTGTAATCATCTTTATTGTCATATTTACGACGTTTCGAGCCTTGTGCGCTCTGGCCTTCTTCAGGATGATATTCGTTGGAATTTCGAACCAAACACTTTATTAAGTCCACGGGGGTAGATTGTTCTAGTTCCACTCTCCAGGTGACCCAGTGGATAAATGCGTTGGTTTCAGTAATCCAATTAATGACTTGATTCAAACAGTTATGAGATAGAGGTGAAGAAAAACTTGGAGAGTTGTGTTACTAAAAGGAATTAAATGAAATTGAGATATCCAGAAAAGGCATGGCAGGTGGAACTAGAACAATCTACCTCCGTGGACTAAATAAAGTGTTTGGTTCGAAATTCCAAGGAATATCATCCTGAAGAAGGCCGGTGCACACAACAACTGAAACTTCGTGAATATGACAATAAAGATGAGGATAAGAGTTCGAACGATTTAAGTAGTGTAAATAGTTACAACATCTTATATCAGAAATATAGACACATATTCTGTATTGAATTTGGTTTATGTAATCTATCTATATATAAAGTTGTAATCTCTGTCTGTCTGTTTGTTATGGAGGATTTTGGAGATAGACCACCATAACCATATATATTCTGAAACTATATTGCCCATGGTACTTGGATAAGTATATTTCATTTTGATCAAAGGGGTTCCCGGCTGGTGGGGGCACAATCCCTGAATTTTTCCCCTTTGATTTGAATTAAATTTAAATTTGAGCAAGGGAATAACCCCTACCCAAAATATAGAAGTAGAAATTCAGAATATTGAGGTCACATCGGCAAGATCATTTTGAACAAAGATGGGCCCCGAGGGCACAAAACCCCCACTGAAAATTTTATTCCCTTGGATTTCAATTAGATTTAAATTTGAACATGGGAATGACACCTAGGGTACTTCAATCCCTATATTTCATTTTGATCAGAGGTGGGGTCCCTGGGAGCGCACAAAACCCCCATTGAAATTTTTTCCTCTTTGATTTAAAATAGATTTAAATTCGAAGAAGGGAATGACTTCCATACAAAATATAGAAGGAGAAAGCCAGAAGAAAGAGGTCAAATCGTTAAAATCAAAATGAGACAATATGGACGTCAAGTTTATTGCAGTTTTTTTAATATATGTATGTACTAGTGAGCTAGCCTAAATGAGCTGACTCCTTTTATAGTTCACCAATAGAAGGGTTAACCAATCAGAAAGCTCAAAATATTCAATCCGACGTGTATAAAGGCAGCCATTTTGTTTTTTCTTCCAAACTATCCTCACTGCCAACCTGATATCGAAGACTTAAAGAATTACTTAACAACCGCTACTTTCTCTGAATCTTCACTGCCGACCTCTGATATTGAACAGATTACGGACTTCCCTGTACTCCATATTCAGAGACTGCGGCAAACATGGTCAACAATGGTTATGAGCCCAGGTTACGATTGTATTTTAACGGAGACAGAACCAAGTTTGAATTATGTGAAACCAAATTCTTAGGCTACCATAGAATACAAAAACTTCATGACATTATTCTTTGCCAAGATGACCAGAAAGAATGATGATTTTATGGAAAGAAATGCGACCGAGTTCGCCGAATTAATACAATTCCTGGATGACAGGAGTTTGTCTTTGATAATGAGAGAAACCAAGGACAATGGACGACGAGCTCTACAAATTTTGCGAGAACATGACTTGTCAAAAGGTAAGCTTAAAATTATTGCTTTATATACTGAACTAACCGCGTTAAGGAGACGGGAAAATGAATCTGTAACAGATGATATTATACGAGCTGAGAATGTCACAAATGCTTTAAAAATTGCAGGTGAGACTATCTCAGATGGGCTGCTAATAGCCATGGTTTTAAAGGGATTACCACCGACATTCAAACCATTCACAACAGTCATAACTCAAAAAGATAAAAAATTAACTTTCACTGAGTTTAAAATTGCGTTACGTAGTTATGAAGAAACCGAAAAAATGTGTACCCCACAAAATCAAGGAAATAACGTAATGCAACTGAGAACGTCATTTAAAAAATTCAGGAAACCAGTCCTTCAAACCTATCAGACTAGGAATTATGATATTAAAAACAAGGGGCTTAAAAACAATTATTACAATAACAACAACTGGAACAGTAATAATAGAAAAAGAAATATCGTTTATTTTTGTTGTGGTAATGCCGGCCATGTACGTGCCAAATATCAATTTTATACAAGGAATGATTTTTGTAAAAATGTAGAAACTTTTTCGAATGGGCGAACATATGCCTTTTCGTTTGGATTGGATACTATACCCAATAATTATAATTCTTACCTAGTCGATACGGGTGCGACAAATCATGTAATTACAGATGAAACAAAATTTATTAATTTTGACCCCAACTTTGAGCCTGATTCACATTTTATCGAGTTGGCTGACGGGACCAGAGCTAATAATTTAGTTTTAAAAAGAGGCGTATTTATTTACGAGATACTAAAGGAAATATTTGTAAATGTTTATTAAAAAGGGCTTTATATATTCCTAAATTTAAACAAAATATTTTATCGGTTCAGTCTTCTGTTAGAACTGGTGTTAAAGTTAATTTTCACCGAGACAATTAAAAGTTAATCTACCCAGACGGAACTGAATTTAATATACAACAAAATGAACGTTTGAATTATTTGAAAAGTATTAAGTCTGTGAAGACAGCCACGCACGACTTAAGGACTTGGCATAAAATATTAGGCCACTGTAATAATTCGGATGTTAAAAGATTGCAAGAACACGTCACTGGAATGAAAATTACATTTCCAAAGGGCTTACAATATTGTGACACGGGTATTAAAGGGAAAATGACGAAATATAGAAATAGGGGTCAGATCCCCAAATCAACAGATATCTTGTTCAGAGTTTATTGGGACTTAGCGGGTCCAATTTCACCAATGGGTATAGGGACCTATTCATATGTATTAAACTTTGTTGACGAATATTCAGGACTTATTATGATATATTTTCTGAAAAAAAAATCTGATACCCTACAAGCTACAAAAATCTATTTATCCGATATCTCCCCGCATGGAAAAGTAAAAATAATTAGAACAGATAATGATGGAAAATTTACTTCTGATGCTTACGAAAACCTTCTAATAAATGAAGGCATTAAACATGAGAAAACTTGTTCTTATTCACCGCACCAGAACGGAGTCGCTGAACGTAATTGGCGGACGTTTTTCGAAATGGCTAGATGTTTGCTAATAGAATCTAAGTTACCCCCAAATCTGTGGTTTTATGCATTAAATACAGCCGTATATATAAGAAACCGTTGCCATAATAGTAACATTAAAAAGACTCCTTACGAAGCTTATACGAACTACAAGTGTTATGCATATTTTTGGTACAATTTGCTACACATATGTCGACCACAGGGCAAAACTTGATTCAAAAAGTGAAAGAGGTATATTTATTGGGTATGACAAGACAAGTCCAGCCTATATGATTTATTTCCCACAAAGTAAAATAATTAGGAAGATCAGATGCGTCAGATTTACAGATTCCTTTGAGCAAGGGTAGGATCCCGAAGAAAAGAATATTAACTGCGAGGAGCTGGTCCAACACAAATTAATATGGCCTAATTATGGGATAGGGCCTATAAGTAGAAAACCCGTTCAAAATCAACAATCAGAGGAAGGTGTTATACCAGATGATGTAGACGAGGAAAAATCAGACGCAAAACTTGAGTTAAAAGAAAATACAACCGATGAGGGGGAACAAATTGCGCGTTATCCAACGGTTACTGACCTATAAGGTCCTTATTAGACCTGGCCAAGACGTAAAACTGCATCCATTAGTTATTGTCTTAAGAAACGTAAGTTTTTGGTATGAATGTGAGTCCTTAGTTTCGGGGTATAAACGTAAATAGTCCTACTTTTAGCCCAATCCTCCTTTTAATAACTCTCAGAATCACTCTGACCCGGAGTGATAGTGACTGTTTTAATGGGTCCCAGCTATGGGTAAAATAACAATTTTTTTCCACTTTTCTGTTATGACCACAACCCAAATTTATAATATTGTTGTTAATGTTTATTAACCTGAAGTACTTAACTGTGGACAAAATGATATAACTAATTTTTGTGGATATCAATTTTCTTTAAAAAAAAAAAAAATTAAAAAAAAAATTATTTTATGAATGCTAAAAAAAAAAAAAATCTGAATACTAAAATATTTGTTCCATATGGATATTGACTGAATTAATATTTGAAAGAAGATTCCATAATATACCAAAAAATGAAGGGGTGTTGCAGTTTTTTGGATATATGTATGTACCAGTGAGCTAGCCTAAATGAGCTGACTCATTTTATAGTTCACCAACAGAAGGGTTAACCAATCAGAAAGCTCAAAATATTCAATCCGACGTGTATAAAGGCAGCCATTTTGTTTTTTCTCCCAAACTATCCTCACTGCCAACCTGATATCGAAGACTTAAAGAATTACTTAACAACCGCTACTTTCTCTGAATCTTCACTGCCGACCTCTGATATTGAACAGATTCACTGGATTCCATATTCAGTGACTGCGGTAAACATGGTCAACAAACTTGAGCAAGAAATCATCAATCAGTGGGTAGTGCCTTACAATACATATTTGTTGTGACAATTTAAATGTCATATCAATGTTGAAATCTGCTCATCAATTCATTCAATCAAATATTGCATCAAATACATATCAAAGGGGGTCAGGTCAAGCTGTTTTTGCACATCTCCACCCAGTGATGTTTTTTTTCTTTGATTTAAATTAAATTTAAATTTGAACAAGAGAATAACTTCTATCCAAGATATAGAAGGAGAAATCCTGAAGATGGAGGTCTTTCCTGCTGGGCGGGGGGAGAAGAGGATTAATATCTTTCCCAAGGGTATTAGCACGTAAATGAATGCAATGGGTTCGACTGGAATTCGAACTCGGTTCTCCGATTTCTCAATCTCTATCAATTACTCCACCGACGTACGTAAGTTTAAGTTAGGTCAGGTTGTTTTTTTTTTTTTTTTTTTCTCAATATATTAACCTTTACTTGGATTATTTATCGTTGAATTTTCTATCGGGCACTCAGTGCGAATCAAACTCATGATTCACAAGCCTATCCTCGTTAACATCAGTTATTGGTTGGTTGATTTTTATGATATGTCAACTTTTGTTTACAGATATAACGTCGAATTTTGTAGGGACATCCAGTAGGCATTGAAAGCACTATTTAGCAGCAATGGTCATCAACACTGACCCTTACTGGGATATTATTTTGTATGCGGCAGTCAGTGAGGATCGAACTCAAAATCCAGCCTTACTAAACTTCGTCCTATTGGCTTCCTTGATTTTACGACGTATCAACACTTGGGATGTTTATTATCGAATGTTGTATATGTACCTAAGGAGGATCGAACTCACTACTTAGTAGTAATGGTCAAGCAGTCTAGCTTTGCTGACCATTACTGAGGCGCCAACAATTTACAGAAAGAAAAAAATGGAAGATGAGAAATGACTGTTGTTAGATTATTACCTTTCCTGGTAATTCGAGAGGTCACTTCAGAGTTAGAATGACGGAATTATACTGAGGTGTGAAAAGAAAAAAAAGATTATTGAGTAATATAGAAATGCATCAACTATCATTTTTCTTACAAAAAAATGTGTGTCACACAGCAAGTAGCGGGTAATTCGGCTAGTATTCATATAAAAACGTAGAAGTGAGCATCTAGTCTATATTATAAAGAAATATCCGAAGTCATGAAGAGATTTTAATATATTGATATGTAATGAGCCTTTCCATTACTGTTGTTGATAAATGGTTGACATTTGATTGGCAACTCCGACTCTTGAATTACAGAGGCAACTTATCATATATGTAATATTTTTAGCTTTCTTTTATATGTAATATTTTTAGCTTTCTTTGCTCAGCTTTCTTATCTGTGTTTTTATTTATTTCATTATTATCATTTTTTCCTTGACAAATTCGATGATTTTTTCTTCCAGCCAATATTTAACATTTGATCTTTTTCAATGCAATTTGTTTTCCTGTCAATAATAAATTTCCTGAAGATTTGTCGTCTTTTCTCTCGGATCTTTGCAACCCCGTTCAACACCCTATCCGCTTCTCATTTGATGCCCTGTGTGACGCCAGCGATGAAGTCTGTTAAATTCAGTACAGCAGCATTCTTCATGGAAAACCGTGTCTGATAAGAAAAATATCGGGTTTGATGCTATAAAAAGAAAACCACAACGGATACAGTGCTGTGAAAAATATGTGAACCCCTAAGATAATATTTAAATTAATTGTCCTTTTTTTCCCAGATAATCAACAAATCTTAATTAGACTATATATTCATTAAGAAAAATCTTGATTAAATGAATTACAACCACTTTCAAAGATTTTTATAAAGTTGGATTAAAAATATGAAATCAAAATTTACAATTAAGACGTGCAAAAGTAAGTGAACCCTAATATTTACGCTCTGTATTTTTGTTTAGACATGGTTGCCAATACAAATATTTTTTTGTGCAAATGTAAAAATCAAAATGACACGTCTTCATTTTTTGGTAAGCTGTGTCTACTGCAGTCAAGCAATATAACTCATTGTGCATGCATATGTGTGCAGTTAGAGACTAAATTTAAAAAATATATATGTAATGATCAAAAGAACTTGAAGCTTTATAAAATCACATTTTTGAAACCTATAATGATGGAGAAGGCTAAAAAAATCTATGAAAACAATTTGGAGTGCACTTCTCCACCGTGCAACAAATTATTTATTAATGGAAGGCCTTTGACATGATGGCCTCACAATCAAAAAGTGTCCATCAGCGAAAAATAACGGCAATTAGACATCTAGTTCGGCAAGCTCAGGCAAATCTTGCTATGATAACTGCGGTTCTTCAGTGATCCTTGGTCAATGGTGGAATCAATATGCATACATCTACAGTGCAAAATGCCTAGAAAATAAGCTAGAAACATTCTGGCAAACGGTTTTATGGTCGGATGAGATTTTTGGGGAGGAACAATAGGTGGTGTGTCTGGTGAGCTCCTAATACGGCTTTTAAAGAGAAGAATTTGATACCAAGCATTAATCATGGCGGTGACAGCATTATGATTTGGGGGTGCTTTGCTGCAGCTGGAACAGGCAAAATAGTACGCATTGATGGTACAATGGGCTCTGCACGATACCAACCAAATTTGAATGAAAGTGTCTTGTCCTCAGTTCAAAAGTTACGTTTAGGTCGGGGCTGGAACATCGAACAGGACAATGATCTGAAGCTTCAAAGCAAATCTATATAAGAATAGGTTCGTAAAAAGAAATTTCAAGTCTTGGAACGGCCTAGTCGAAGTCCTGATCTAAAACGAATCGAAAACCTGTGATTCAAGTAAAAGAAGGCAGTACATGGAAGAAACCCAGCTAATATCGAACAATTGTGGGAGTTTTGCCACATAGGTCAAAAATCAGCACTCACTACTGCCAGAAACTTCTTAAAATTATAGAAAAAGACTGGTTAGCATTGTAACAGAAAAAGAAGCAGTCACCTTATATTAAATGTAAGGGTTTACTTACTTTTGCACATCTTTTTTTTATTCCAGATTGATAAAAACTTTTAAAAGTGGTTGTAATTAATTTAATAAAATTTTTTCTTAATGAATATATAGTTTAATTAAGATGTGTTGATCATCTGGAAAAATGAGACAATTTAAAAAAAAATATTATCTTAACAGTTCACTTACTTTTGCATAGCACCGTATCAATTCGCCATTTAATTTTACATATCTATAAATCTACCATTCGTCCATGCTTAGAATATTACTGTCACATATCACCCGGTGACCCTGCTATTCACCTTGAACTCCTTGATAAAATCACCCAATGAAAAATCAGCAATATTATTGGTCATGATCTGGCGTTTCGGCTTCAATTACTTTCCTAACACCGTAAGGTTGCCTCTTTGTGTCTTTTCTATATATACTTTTATGGTAATTGTTCAGATGAGGTCTTCGCTATGGTACCTAGAAATTTTGAATTTAAGCGCAGTACTAGACTGGCGTCGAGATCTCATTAAATTGCATTTGAGCTGGCTAGATGTAACCGCAAAGTATATGCTAATAATTTATTTTCTCGCTTGTGGAACTCTCTTCCGGCTCCATTCTTTCCAGCCAACTTTAATCTGCAAAAAATTTAGATACAATGTCAATTGCTATCTACTGTTGTCTTGATTGCTCTTTCTTCTTCCCGCTCATTATTAATCTTTCTATTCCTAATTCTTTCACACCCTGTAACCCCTTGTGTTTTAGTGGCTTTACTGCCTTGCATGGGGTGATACCGTTAAAAAACAAAACAAAAAAACTCCTTCGATGTAGTCCCCTTCTGATGTCTGCACATCGAAAACTGATTTAGCAAAACTTTTCTCCTCAAATTCTTGACATTTGGCCCTGTGGCATACGATCTTAAATAATTTTGTTACATAGGAATAAAGTGTCGCTGCCGACAATTGAGTTTGAACATGGATCGCCAGTGAGCAAACATGGGCGATCCCATTTCTAATAAGTAGATCACGTGACCATCGAGGAAAACGCATATATATATATATATATATATATATATATATGTATAGCGTGGTGTCTGATTGATCGCTATATCTAGTCTATCCTCTATTACTAACGGATCCCTCTTTCTAGTCTATCTATAGGATCGTTATTCCATATACTATCCACTATACTATTTCTCTATACGGATTACTATTTTCGAGCGAGTATTATTGAGCAAGTACTATTAGTGCGATTACAAAGTCTCTACTAAAACGAGCATTACGAAAGTGACAACGTGTATTCGTTGACATCGCAAAAGATTTTTAAATGATTTTTGTGGTTAAATCATTTCACCCATACAAGGCGGTAATGCCACTAAGACACAAGGGGTTACTGAGTGTGAAAGAATAAGAAAAACGAGAAACATTATTAAGGAGCGAGAACAATAGAAGAGTAATCAAGAAGGCGGTAGATAATGATTGACATTGGATTCGAATTTTTGAAAGTCAAAGTTGGCTGGAAAGCATGTAGCCGGGAGAGTGTTCCACAAGCGAGAAGTGCGAAAAAGAAACTCTACCATAGCGAAAAGTTCATCCTGACAATTGTTATGAAAGTATTTATAACAAAAGGTACAGGGACCCTACATTACGCTGGTGGGACAGTGACTGAAAGTGATATGGCAGGTCAGTAACTGTTATGGTACTGTTCCTTGTCCCACGGTGATAGTCCAAGGTAGAACCAATAAAGAAAAACTCGAATACGAATATGGAATAACACAGATATATTACAAACAGGAATATATACATAGAAGTAGAAAGTGTTAGTACGAGCAATCAGGTTTAGTAGGGAGAACAATGTAGTCTCGACCAGTATCACTATTCCAATGTCTTGTAGTAATTGTCTGAACGCGACTTTGTTTTGGACTGCCTCTGACTCGACTGACTGACTCGCTCGCTCTGACTGACTGACGGACTTCTGACAGACCTCACTCCAGACTTCAGACTGAACGGTATTTAGTCACCCACCCATCATGTGGCACAAGGCCGGTTTAACGTGGGATCTCCGAGCCCGTGGGATCTCCGAGCCCGTGGGATCTCCGAGCCCGTGGGATCTCCGAGGCCGTGGGCTCGGCCAAAAATATACCCTTTGAACCCGTATACACGGGTTCAGGGTCGGTTTACCTCCCCGAAAGAGACTCCGCCCTTCGGCGTAGCCTCGATCGGGTTCCTCCCCGCCCGAAGGCAGAGAGTTCAACCGATCTCGGACTGAACTCCCGGCTTCCTCTTGAGGCGCAGTATTTATTACGTATAGAATAGTCCATTATGTTATTATGGGTAAGGTCCCATAACAGTAACATTGCAGATTCTTCTTAAGATTTTATCAAGAATCTCTAAATATATAACATGAGCACCATATGTGACGGCAATATTCGAAGTATAGTCGAATTGTGGTAAACTTATAAATATGCAAGATATATTTTGGAGTGAAAAAATTGTCTAGGACAACGCAGGGAAACAACTTTCTTAGCAGCAAATCTAGCAATTGATTCAATATAATCTTTCAATCTTATGTCAGCCGAAAATGTTAACACGATAGACGATACTGGTCAATCTTCTGAAGGTTAGCATCAGCTATGTTGATAGGAGACGGAAAGGGTCTTTCAAATGATTAATAGAAGTTTCGTTTTGGAGGCGTTAAATTTAACGTGAATATTTTTCTGTTATCAAAGTCTACTGTTCGATCCCATAGAAAAGACATGGTTGTAATATTTAAGGTAGGCTCCCCACGGAAAGACAACGTTCAACACATTACGCCTCGTGTTACATTAAACAAAGCTCAACTAATAATAGCCTCAGGGTTGGAACTGTTGCATATGTGCCACAAAAATACAAACTTTGAGAAAGATTTCGATGTCTGTCTGAAATGATGTTTAATATTAAGGTAAAAAAATAATCAAAAGCATGAAAGGAGATACGTCATCTTAGTTACATTAAAACTAATCCTACTAAATTCTTACACATTTCCAGTGTTCATTCCACTGTTTAAACCGTCTAAAAATTCAGCTTTCGAGGTAGCTATCAACTGCCTCGTTGTGTACTCTTTAATCTTGCATTACGACCTGATGTCGCCTTCATTTCAACTACGATTTATTTTGGGGGAAAATGACAGAAGAAATAGGCAGCTGAATCTGGACTGTTGGAAGTGACAATATAGGTGGCCATGTAGGCGGGTAGTGACGCGATGTTTTGGTGAATATTCACGGTGAGTGCAGCTGTCTTACATTAAAGAAATCCCTTCAATGGAATTTCAGTCTTTTGTGAATGTTTTCCAACCTACAAAAAAGAAAAGAAAGACATGCAAAATATCTGCAAATATATTGAAACAAGAACAGGATCGTCGAATAAGAGAAGTGAACTATGATGCAAAGATCCGAATAAAACGACGAAAAATCTGCAGGCAATTATGATTGACAGGAAGACTAATTGAGCAGAACAACAGGAAGGATCAAATGTTAAAAATTTGCGGGAAGAAAAAAGGTTCAATAAAAAACAAAAACAAATGAAATAAGTTACTTACGTAAATTAAGAACCGGAGAATCAAATGCCAAGTTTTATCACCAAAAGTAATGGTAATTATACTTCAGTGAATTGCAATCACTTCCGGTATATTTACATAATAGTCGTCTTGGGTATGAGGAGACACGACTTCCGTTTTGTTTGCTTGCTTTTGTTTTACGGCATATCAACCTCAATGCGTTATTTAATGCCGACAAGATTTTTATTGATGGTAATATTTTTTCAAAAATATCTTGGTGGTAATTTTTTTTTTCAAAAATGCCTTGGTTAAAAGTAATATTTTTTGTTCAAAAATGTATTGCTGGTAATTTTTTTTTCCTTCAAAAATGTATTGCTGGTAATTTTTTTTTCCTTCAAAAATGTATTGCTGGTAATATTGTTTTTCAAAAATGTATTGCTAGTAATGTTTTTTTTCAAAAATCTATTGCTTGTAATATTTTTTTCAAAAACGTCTTATTGGTATTTTTTTTCCAAAATACCTTGGTGGTAATATTTTTTGTTCAAAAATGTATTGCTGGTAATATTTTTTTTCAAAAATGTTTTATGGTAATACTGTATTGCCGGTAATAATTTTTTTTCCTCAAAAATTCATTGCTGATAATATTTATTTTAAGAAAAGGTATTGCTGGCATTAAAACCTATTTTAAAACTTTCATAATGATTTGATCCCAGTTTGAGGGTTAACTATTTGCCCATAGCTGGGACTCTAACAGGTGCTACAACCCCGGGTCAGAGTAGACCTGGGAACACCAGTAATTAAGGAGTAGTTTCACGCTCCTCAAAACCTCCTTATCAGAGGCCTTGCTGTTGGACGTAGTTTATCGTCTTATCCAGGACGCGGATGTAGTTTATCGCCTTCCCCATGACGCTTTCTTTTTTTGGCCGGGGGGCTTACCACTCTGCATAGGTGCAGTCGGTGTATTCTAAAGCCCCAACCGACAGGGCGCAAAACAAGATTGGGAGGTTTTGAGGAGCGTGGAAACACTTCTTAATTGCTGTATCTGTATTTCATGGAAGTGGGTCTGTTATTTTTAGTGACAAGCGAGCTTAGTGGAAGAAAAGGCGCCTATTCGTTCTACGTCCCGCTAGGAGACAAAGAAGGGAGAAGGTCAAGAAATAAAGAAGAGAAAAACGCAAAAAGATCCCCAAATTGAAGTTCTGGAATCACTTTTTGTACTATTCCTCCCTGAATAGTCGTACAAAGTTATCTTTGTGCCTAATTATAATCCTTATGCGGTAAGGGTAAACTTACTAATAGGGAGTAATCGCACTTATACTAATGTACAAATTCATCGATAAAATCGCTCTTGCTTGATCCCTGCTACTGACAAGCGGAAAGCTGTAGTCCAGAACAACAACAACAACAACAACAACAACAACAATAATAATAATAATAATAATAATAATAATAATAATAAATCGAAATCTTAAAAGTGTGGCACATGGGAACATCAACAATCCCTGTTGTAGTTGGAGCCCTCGGATTGGTCGGAAAAGATTCCAGTAGACTAATTGAAGGGATTCCTGGAAGTCCATGCTTCAAAGAAATACAAAAAATTGTTATCAAAAGTATAGCCCACACTTTACGAAGGGCTTTCTCTATGCAAAATAATTTTATTTATTTATTTTATTTTATTTTTGTCAGTGGAAAGTGACATGATGCTATTTCTAACCTTAGGTCTCTGGGCGGGAACCGGAAAGAAATATGTAAACGCCAGAAATCAAAGGAAATAAAAACAATAATAATAATGATCAACTAGAAATGTCTTACAAAACTGCAACAATCGGTCTTCAAAGATAAGTGGGAACCACAGAAGACTTTATGATGATCCGTGTCAAAGAAGCTTTATTCAGTAATAAAAGAAACTCCGCCAAAAAATAAAATTTCAAGTGGGTAAAGAAGTGTAAATAAACCAGAATAAGCATACCACAGCGGCGAAGAACCTAAAATAAAAGCAAATACAATGGACCAAATGCAGAAACAATGATGAGATAAGTCTCTTCATAATCAATACTCTGCCCGTAGCAAACAAGCTGATATAGACAAACCCCATACAAATCAGTGTTTACGTAGTGCAGGTTTAAAAGCTGAAACCGAAGGTTTTATTCTTGCTGCGTAGGACCAATGCTTGGTAATTAGCAATTACCAAGCAAACATGCTGAAAAATTGTGTTAACTTGAAATGCTGATTCTGTGATAAATATCCAGAAACAATTGACCATCTTGTATCACGTTGCACGGTATTAGCACCCATGGAATATAAAACTCAGCATAGTAGAGTGGTCGCCTATCTTCACTGGAAAATAGGCAAACTTTATGAAAAGAAAACAGCAAGAATCTGGTATGAATATCATCCAGACCCGTTCACAGACGTCGGACCTCTAACAATTTAAATAGGACTTTAAAATATTAGGTTGGTGCAAAAATAATGACGTTTTCTCACATTATGTGAGAAAACGTCATTATTTTTGCACCAACCTAATACATACAGAAAGAACAATGAAAGCTGATCGCCCAGACATCGTGATCAAAGACCACAAGAAGAGAATGTGCTTTCTTACTGAGCCGACATTCTTGCAGAATGTAATGTATCTTTGAAGCCCTTCAAACATCTATCAAAATAGAAGGACCTTGAAATAGAAATAATAATAAAAAATGTCGCACAAAAGGACATCAATATATTCAGTTGTAGTTGGAAAACTCGATTTGATTGAAAAAGGTTCTGAGGGATTCACTGAAGAGAATCCTCGTAGCCCATGCCTTAAAGAAATACAATATATATATATATATATATATATATATATATATATATATATTCGCAAGTATAGCTCCCACCTTTACGGCTTTATCTATCTGTTATCTTGGCTTTGTTCCTTTGCAAAAAAGCTCAGTGGAAAATATCAGGATGCTATTTCTGACCTTAGGTCTTTGGTTCGAACTCGGATTGAAATGTGTACGCCATAGAAAACAAAGGAAATAATAATAATAATAATAATAATAATAATAATAATAATAAGAAGAAGAAGAAGAAGAAGAAGAAGAATTTCCCACTGCTTCAGAAGTTTGCGTTGCTTTGCACTGTAAATATTCTGTGAAATGTAGCATCTGGATGATGTCATACGACTTGATGGAGAATACACATAATGCAAGACGTCCGGTTAAAAATGAAAAACAAAAAAAAAACGCTTTGAAGTTGAGGGAGCAGATGTTACCATTCTCTGGAATTTTTCTGCCAACACAGATGGAACAATAGAAGCCAATCGCCCAGACATTATAATCAAAGACAGAAAAAACAGAAAAAAAAAACATGTTTGCACACTTACTGACATGAGCGTTCCAAGTAGTAAAAACTTTCTGTGAAGGATTTTGAAAAAAAAAATTTTAATCATTCCATCCAAAAGAAGGCAATAAAGCCACTAGGACGCAAGAAGTTAGTGAGTGTTAGAGGACATGAGAAAAAGAAAACATTATTATTATTATTATTAAAACATTATTAACTATTATTATTTGAAAATATACAAAAACCCTGAGATGGAAATAGAAAAAGAAATGTGACTCTTCAATGTGACAGCTCCAACCACAACAGGAACAGTGTTAGTTTTTAACACTGTTCCTGTTGTGGTTGGAGCTTTGGGTCTGATAAAGAAAGGAACTCAACAACATTTCTCCGGGAAATCCCCCCGGCTCCAAATAGTTCTAAAAAGGACAGCCAATATCATGCGAAGAGATTAGGCCATTTTCTGTTTAAGTGGAAAAAATCATAGATTATATATATATATATATATATATATATATATATATATATCTTTCTTTACCTTCTCATCTTTGTCAGATAAAAGCAGATGTACGTCAAGAATAATTGTTAATAATAATAATAATAATAATAATAATAATAAAACTAAAAGCAAACTAAAATTTTGAATGCTAATTTTCTTGGAAAACATGCCTGTTCACTTCAGCGTTCGGTGTATCATAATCTATCTAATCGGGTTCTACTGTGCTTTGCTAGGAAAAAGGAATAACTCTATAAAACCGATTATGAAGAAATATTGCGACTTATGCAGAATGCCGCTTCTTGTCTGCTGTTAGTCAAGTCGTTGCTGGGATATGTTAAGAGCTGTAAAACTTTAAAAACTCTAAAAAGAGATAAAAAAAACCCCAACCTTGAAACTAAAATCCGAGCGCCTGCAAGTACAAGAACTTCATTCGAAGTCACACTAAAAACAACCTTCCACAAAAGACTAAAATTGCTTAGCAGTGGGGGAAGGCATTCAAATGTGAACCAAACAGAAGACAAAGTCAAAAACATTAAAAAAAATAAAAAAAAATAACTATATCATGTTTCCCTACAGATGTTTCTCTTCGCCGCCATAATGGCCGGCACCAACATGGCGGCCCGTTTCCACCGACCTTCCCATCCAGAATCGTTCTATTATGGAAGTGTTATGGACAATGCAGACTTTTCGTAGCATTGATTGAATCTATGTGGCAAGCATTGGAGTCAAATTGACTGGAAGTCAGAGAAGATAGCGAGCTGCCGGTTTTTATATATTCTTTAAGTGAAGGAAAGTGAACATGCAATTGGGTGTGGTTGTTTTTTCCCTCTCTTTAAGATATGAACATGTACTGCTGAATCATGCAAAGTGAGATGTAGATGTAGATGTAGGCAGTAATGGAGAGACCCTTTATTCGTATGTACACATTTGACTGTAAGCATTAGCACAAAGAGAAAATGTATCTATCTGGATTTACGGATAAGCAAGCGAACTAGTTAGAACAGCCATGGATTGATAGATAGATAGATGTGAAGATATATATATATATATATATATATATATATATATATATATATATATATATATATATGTGAAAATATATATATATATATATATATATATATATATATATAGTACTAAGCTTTGTTCCATCTTCAAGCGAATTTTTTTTGCAATAACTTATTTCTGAAATTTACGTGTTTTATAAGCATATTCATTATTGAAATCAAAATTTCTATGGTAACGGCTAGAGCAATTGTTTAAAGAAATAGGGGCGTAAGGTGAAGATAGAACAGAGCTTAGTACTTTAATTCAATTTAATTCAAATAATTATATTGAAGTTTTCGGCTCTTGTTTTGAAACATAAGAACTCTTATGTAGCGTGTTGGAATCATATTTTTAAATAAATAATTATATTTATACTCTACTTTTGTATCGAGCACTATTTTTCAAAAATAATAACAAAAATACTAAAGAACTTTGGATTATTTACCTAACCAGTTTTTTTCCTATTTTCCTTTTAAACCTATTGGCATAGAATTCCAAACTGCATAATTACTTTCATGCCTTAAACGATCAGTAGACAAATGCGCCCCATATATAGGACGCTGGGGGCTTTTGGAAGTTGGGGAAGAGGTACACCGTTTTTTTCTACCCAATTTTTGTTTGAGGCGAATTATTTGACTTATTATTTGTGATTTTTTTAGTTTGTTTAATTTATTTAATATTTATGTATTTTATTTAGTTTATTATTTATTTATTAATTTTCATTTACTTTGCTTCTATTGATTTTATTTAATTTTTTGATAATGTTCTCCGGTTGTGTCCAATTTCTTTGACTCTAAAGATTAATTCTTGAAATTTCTATAGATTTAGTTACTATTCGCGAAATGACGCTGTTGTACGTAGTGTCGTAGAAATTTTTTTTCGTGGCTACATTTGGAAATGAGTCCTGATCTTTTATTTAGGTGTTGATATTGTTCTAAAAAAGACTGAGCATACTTCCCTCTTGAATATATCAAAATTTAAACTTTATATATATATATATATATATATATATATATATATATATATATATATATATATATATATATATATAGTGTGTGTGTGTGTGTCTATTATATAAATATAAGTTTATACTAGTGCATGCATACGCACACAAACGCACATAGACACTGACAAAGACACGCACACACACATGCATATATATATATGTATTAAAAATATTTCGGGAATATTACTCGCTTACTTTTATCTTATCAGATTTTGAATTATAAATCATTGTGTGTTCCATGTGTTTTGACTGACCTTTGAACTACCTGATAAATATTCATGACCGTCCTCATATTAAATCCTTACACGTGTTTGATAAAGTCTCTGAAAGGACGAAGCGCGTCGGCTAAAAATAGTTTTTCCTCTTCTCTTTTTATTCATATATATATATATATATATATATATATATATATATATATATATATATATATATATATATGTTTATTTTTTCTGTATTTTGGGTCCTTGTCTTGGTTTCTGGTACAAATGTAAGAGTTGGAAACATACTTAATCGAAGTCTATCTGGGCGGACTTTGTTAACCCAATTAAATGTATTTATAACGGGGCTCCACCTACAAGGTTATACAGTACTTTTATCATAACACGCACGTACACTGAGGCATGTGTCGGATATACCCTTATAAAATTGGATGACATGAGAGGTATATTGGGCTTCTTATATTTCTAGCTCACCCTCACATTGGTTTTGTGCTTCTCTCCCGCACAATAATAATAATAATAATAATAATAATAATAATAATAATAATAATAATAATATGATTGACGTAACTCGTCCAATATTTTTCAGCAGTTAAGAGAAGAGTGCTATTTGAGAAAAGAAAAAGAAAAGATTGCTCAGCAATATTTCTACAGTGCGTTTGTTTAAACATATTTTACAAGTATAACAATATAAAAGAATCTATAAAAAAATTATAAGTCTGGTTCCATGAGCAAGATCACCATCACAGAGAAAAAAAAATCTTTCAAAATTTGGAAAGAAATGCATTCATTTGTTTTACGTTTCAGGTGAAGGACATTGAATCAAGCGGTAAATCAAACAACAAAAATAACAATAATAATAATAATAATATCCATTGTCTTGAAAGAATGGCTGTAGTGGTAATCAACGCGTCAAAACGAATGAAATGCAGCCAGCGTGAATGTCATGAAACAGATAGGTGCATAATATGAAAATACTACACGACTGTTATGAATGCATTGCGTAAAACTATCCAAGTATTAAAGAGATTTTCCAACCTGCCTATTGTTTCTTTCAAACGAAATAAAAACATTAGTCAAATTGTAACAAATGCAAGCGTCCCTATTTAAAACCCTCTTGAAGTTTCGGATCGTTGTACTCAAGAAAACTAAGAAGGGGAAAAACAGGTTCATTTTGCAACAACATGTGTCAGTTCCATCACAATTTCAAAGAGAAACCTCACAATTTCTTCAGAGGGTGGCAATTGTACTGATTCACATTTAATATACGCCGTACTAAATGTACTAAATATGACTTGATTTATGTTTGTTGCACTACAAAAATGTTAGATAAAAGATTCAGTGGTTACAGGCACCGTGTCAGACACAAGAAAGTGGCATCAACGGATCGTGCAGAACATTTTATTACAACTGTCTATAATTTCGACAAAATCTTAAGGTGCACATTCTGAAAAAATATTCAGAATTTACCGACCATACGACCACAGAAACGAATGAGGATAGTTACATATGCAAACTACTAACTTCAGTCCCCGTGGGGAGGATGATTGGATGACAGGAGAGTTCCATAAGATTTATCCTAAGCTGTTTGATTAATTCCTCTTAGTAACTAATAAACTAACTGGAAATTCCAAGATGAACAAGTAATACTATCTTCAAACATTTACATAGTTTGTCGTACCCCCAGCAAACAAACAATAGTCAAACTCCTCATACAGCTCATTGTTTGGCTTAACATGATCACCATCATCCGTGCCTGGAAGGTGTAAAATGCATTGGGACCTTCACCACACAAGACAAGACGCCCTCGTCACATACACACAAACACATATCGATATTGTTGGACCTCTACCAATATATCAGGGTTACAAGTACCTGTTAACCATAATCAATCGATTTTTCCGTTGAACAACCGCCTTACCATTCAAAGAAACTACAGCCAGCACAGTCTCCAAAGTGATTCTAAAAGACTAAATTGCCACTTTGGTTACATGTCCCAAGAGCCACTCAAGGTAGAGGTTTGTTGTATGAGTGCAAGAATAGAAGGTTAAAAGGAGAGATAACGGTTAGCCTTTGAGGTTAAGATTGTAGTGTATCAGGGACGCATCCTCTTGGAAATCTGTTCCACAAAGAAACGGTTCTTATGAAGAAGCTGTCAGAATTAAAGTTCCTTCATTCTAATGGAATACGAAGAGAACGGGGATGATTCATTTAGGTGTATGTGGAATGACGGGTCTTAGACGTGAAGGTCTGAACTGGGAGAACTAAGGAATATAGCTCGTCAGAGCATTTTCCTTGGAAATTGGCTGTAGGTGGTGGGAATAACTCATCACGCAAATGACCGCGTAGGTGATTTTGACCTCTATCAAGTCTGGAAAGTGAAGACAGGACAGCAGCTCTAGCCCAATTTGGTGATGTATTACCAGCAGTAGAACAACAACAACAAAAGCAAGAACAATCAAATTAATTATAATCAAAGCAAAAGAATGGAGTGAGGAGTTGAAAAAATAATTAACATCTGCCAGTGTTTTTTTCTTTTCAGAAACAACGCCTATAAAAAAAAATAGTCATTATAAAATAATTTGCAATTAAATTACTTTTGCTATTGTATTCATAGTCTTTCGAAGACGACAGTTTCTTTTTCATAATAGTTAGGCATGGTGGAGTAATGGCTAGCGTCTCGGATCGAGGAATCGAGGAGCCGAGTTCGAATTCCAGTCACATCCAATACATTCACTTACGTGCTAATACATTTGGGAATGGTATGAATCCTCTACTTTTCTCCTCCCCCCAGCTATAGGTAAATAGCAGGACAGACATTGAATGGCAACTGGTCTATCGCAGAAATAAAGGGCAACCTACTGCGGGAAAAATCTGCCTCATTAATCACGTATCTTTCGATACATGATCGTTTAAACGTGTATCACACATGGATATTTGTCTGTCTCTGTCTGCCTGCCTGTCTCACCCCCCCTCTCTCTCTCTCTATATATATATATATATATATATATATATATATATAGCGAGAGAGAGAGAGAGAGAATGAGTGAGTGAATGAGTGAGAGATAGATTGCTATACCGAATCATATTTAAAAATATCCTAAGTGACCCGTTTCATCCCAAGGAGAGAATGTAGCATCAGATTTATATCACTAAATATCAGATGATTTGAATATAATGTCGAGGAAGAACCTTTGTTATGGAGAGTCTGATCTGTGATCACTCCAGTATGTACTGAGATTTCTCTAGATGATACCAAATTAGTCTTTACAGGCCGGAACTTCAAAGACGTATGATGCATCAGCAGGTAGATTTGAATGATGATCTAACGACTAGGTGCAGATCGGATTTGCCCGCATTAGAAAAAAAAATGACATGTATGTATGTGTATGTGTGTATGTGTGTGTGTCTATATATATATATATATATATATTAAAAAGAAGTGAGAAACCGCAAACGTATATGGTTATGATGTGGATTTATATATATATATATATATATATATATATATATATATATATTGCTACACGTGTTTCCGGTCTTGTGACTTCTTCAGGTAAACATTGGATCGTTCCACATATTATTAAAAGGAATAAATTTCCCTTAATTTTTTCGCTTTCTAACCATTGTCTCTTTTGTGTAGTAGTAATCATGCTGTCTTTCTTGGACTGGTGGCAAAAGTGATTTTCTGCTTAAGGGGTAATAAGAAGCCATCAGGATTGGCCCGAGAAAGAGTGAGGAAAGATGTCTTCTTCTTATCTTTTTATGACACCTGAGACACATCAATTTCCATCTTTGTACATTTTGTGTGCGTGTTTTTGCTAGTATGTTTCTCTCCATAAATACATACTGTCTTATAAGGAAACAGTATATATATATATATATATATATATATATATATATGCATATACACACACTTCCTGTGTTTTGTAGGTTTCCTGTGTGTGCTTGTGAATAATCTATGTTTTTTGCCAGAATATGTATACATATTCGTCCACCATAGATACCTGTTTGTGTGTGTGTGCGTGTGTGTGTGCGTGTGTGTGGTCCGACCATTGTATTTGGTCATTATGTGTGTATGCTGTGTGTTTATGTTGGGGGTGTATGATCCGTTTAATGCTAGTTTAAATTTGTTTATGAAAATTTTTTACTTGTATTTGTAGGTAAGAATAATTGCCTGCTTGATATATTACCATAATTTTAAATTTACCTTGATTACATTTGTAGTTGTATTGTGATACAAAGAGTTTTCTGTTGTCTAGTAATTTGATGTTGCTTTTGTGAAGGGAAACTCCGTTGTTTAGTGCTTGGCTGATACCTATATATAACTTCTTGCATTCTGAGTGCATAAATCACATTTTTAGAGTTGCAGTTTAATTCTTTTTTTTTATTGATTTTGAATGTCGTTGTGGCGTTTTCAAAAGTTTAGGAGTTTCTTTCTATAATCATATCACAAACCTCACATCATTTTTGTTGTATTTTGTGAACCGCTGTATTATGTGTTGGTTGATTTGAATAAGGTTAATATATGTTTCAGGTTTTTAGATTGGCGTTTGCTTTTAATTATTTTGCTTGTTTTTAGTATATTTTTCATTTTGTCATTCTTAGTCGTTCTAGATTTCTTGTAATTTCTGTAAATGGTTTAGGAGTGTTTTTGCTGTATGCTGAGACATATGCTAGAGTTTGATCGACGTTACATTTCTTTGGATTTCGTAGTTGGTCAGGAGGTGTTTTTTCTTCTAGTTCAAAACTTTGTTTATTAATGTTGTGGTGGATTACTACTATACAAAACAGACACTCGTTACACATCGAAAAATATGAGGAAAATTTACTCCTTTTAATAATATGTGGAAAGAATCACTCTGCCTGAAGAAAGTAGTGTGACTGGAAACGCGTGTAGCAAAAAGAAGGAAAAAATAATATATATATATATATATATATATATATATATATATATATATATATATATATATATATATAAAGGTTAATGGTCAGAGTTGAATCAGACCAGGAAACAGTTGTGTTAAAAGTTCTCAATAAATGTAAAAAAAATAAATAAAAATAAAAATAACATGTAGGACTTTTAAGTTTAAAAATCAGGAGGCCAATTAAAATACGCGGTTACGGTTTCGAACTGGCGGATCTCTTCGGCCGACAGGAAAGAATGGAAAGGGAGAAGAATGCAAGTGCGCTTCCCCCATCTTCCATAACAATTAAGTTACATATTTGATTTCCCCTTAACTTTATACATTTACAATACGCTTGCATTTCTGTCCTTTTCCATTCTTTCCTTCACCTTCTTTTCCGCTTTCCTTCCCATTGGGCCTAATGTCCAGTCTTTCAATCATCATACACCTTTTTTTTGAAAGATAATTATGTAGCGTTTTTTGAGTTTTTTAAAAACGCATTAAGGTGGTCATTTTAAAAGTATCGCCCGAAGAGGCCGCCAGGTCGAAACCATGGCCTTACATGTAGAAAATCAGAGAATGTTTGGAATAAATCCCAAGCGCGCTCACCAACTCGATAGAAGTAACTGAGGAAGAATAGAGTTGATTAAAGCAAAGTGTTCCGTGTGAAATATTTGTTCTCATAATTTTATCGCCGTACAAAGTAGTACGGCTATAACATCACAAGACTTCTTTTGCCTAATTCTGGAAGGAAACGCGAAACGTAAGAGAGTTTTTTTTTCAATGTTATCATTTTAATGCTGATAGTGCTGGTAACAGGTACAGAAAGGAAACTAGTGATAGCTAGTGGAGGAAAGAGAGAAGAAAGGACTAATCTTCAATTGCAAGAAGGTAGACCGCCTGTTCGTTAGTAAAAGGAACAACTCAACAGGCAAATGACAATTTGGAGATATCAAAATCAAGTAAGTACAACAATTTAAAATAGCTGAGAAGTCTTTTAACAGAGGACGAAAAATGCGACATTGAAATCCGACGGCGCATTGGGATAGCGAAAACTAACAAAAGTATCAAAAAACTGGAAAATTTCGTTTGAAACAAAGAAAAGACTACTGAACAGTTACATAATACTAGCAGTAGAGCCGGGCGTTGCCCGGGGATGTAACAGTAAGAGATCATAAAGACTGAAAAATAAAATTGACAAAGATTATTGTTTAAGGTTGACGGACACGCATGTCTTAATTAGTTTTATTTTTTGTTAGTTTTTTTTTCATTTTTTGTTTTTTTTACGAATTGGTCAAACCCAAACTCAAAAAAAAAACATTGTTTTCAATCGTTATGAGTCTATCGATTGAATAGAATTTTTTAATTTTATTATAAACAATTGTCTTTTAAATGGAACTTTTTAAAGCATTCTGAATGTAAAAATAAAGAAATAAGTGTGCAAGACAATAAGAAACACTACCTGCCAAAAAAAAAGTGAAGTTTTGTTGAAATCAGTTGAAAAATGTAGGAAATCTGATATGAGTTGTCCCCCTTTCATTCTCGCGATGCTTCTTAATCGTGTTTTCAAATTGATTTCGTGCAAAAAGAATTGTGTTTTTCCAATTTTTGGCGCTGTCAGAACCGCCGCAATATAATTTTACGTAGTTCTGTGAAATTTTGTTGAAATCGGTTGAAAAATGTAGGAAATCCGATCGAATATATAAACGGACAGACACACACACACACACACAAAACTTGCGTTTTATAATAAGTATGATCAGTCCTGCTATATGACAGTGGATGCTGGAGAATCTTCCCACAGTTAAAGAAGATAGTTGAAACAAGAGAAATGTTCTACAGAAGGATGCTGAGAATACAATAGACTGAACGCATAAGCAATAACGATGTTTTGTTGAAAATGATAACAACAGTGACACTTATACTTAACATGAAAAAGAGACAGTTGAAATTTTAGCGTGCATAATGAAGAAAGAGGGGTTGGAAAGTTTACTACTCACAGGACGTATTGAAGGCCAGAGGAAATCAGTGCATAATCCCTGCCTAACGAGCTTGTGAAAATGGTTGGAAGAACAAAAATTAGGAAGGGTTAGTAAAAAAACAATTGTTGCTAAGAGGTAAAATTGATAGGAAATAGTGGAGAGCCCTAATCGCTCAGGTCCTGGAGGGACAAGGCACATAAAAGGAGAAGAAAAACAACCGAGTTTAAATGGTTGGCAGAATATAGTTTAGGAAAGATAGCGAAAAGACAAAAAATGTTAAAAGCTGCAAAGGACAGGAAATTGGGGAGAGCCATGATCACCCACATCCTGAACGGACAAGGCACAGATATGGAATAGATGAACGACCTTGATTGAATGTGTGACAGAAAAGGGTTTAGGAGAGATATCGAAAAGACGAAATGTACAAACAGGTAAAAAGGACAGGAAATTGTGGAGAGCCATGATCGTCCACATCCTGAACGGACAAGGCATAGAGAAAGAGTAGAAGATCGACCTTGTTTAAATGGTTGACAGAAAAGGATTTAGGAGAGATATCGAAAAGACGAAATGTACAAACAGGTAAAAAGGACAGGAAATTGTGGAGAGCCATGATCGCCCACTTCCTGAACAGAAAAGACACATAGAAGAATTAGTACTTGCTTAACTCATTTCCTATTCATATTTAAGTGGTTTCTTCTCAGTAAATATAGATTATACTATTAGGTTGGTGCAAAAATAATGACGTTTTTTGACGTATTTTTTAACGTCAAAAAACGTCATTATTTTTGCATCAAACTAATAATATATTTCCCATATAATCCGAGCATACCTAGCAGTTCAAATAGTGTTTTCTCTTTTAGACAAAAAAAATGTTAGATATTTAATGAAAATCCAACTCGTCTGTAGTGATTGCGATGCGGGTTTTTGTTAACAATTACTTTACGACGATATTCTGTTACTATTTATTTTAGATTAAACTGGTACTAACACCACAATAATGGGACAGTATTAAGATGGAACTCGCTACGCTTGCAAGTTGTCTGCTCTATTAACTAGCTCTAAGCGAAAAGGCCTTCGCAAGTTTATAACATCATTTTCGAAAAAGACTTACGACGATCGGAAAATCTGAAAATAGTTTAATCAAACGAGAGCCTATTTTATATACTGACAGAAAATAATAATGCATCTGACATTTTTGATTAAAATCTTGGCGCACGGACAGATAGATAAAAATGTTCGTTTTCAGATGGAAAAGTTTGTAGTTAGTTTTACCTGTTTAGTTTTGGTGGTCTATATATCTACATATATGCATATTTTGTCAGGGGAATACTTGATAGGCATTACATTAGACGACATAAAATGACGTACAAATATATGCGTTCCTATACATACATACATACAAATATATATATATATATATATATATATATATATATATATATATATATATATATATATATATATATTCTTTCCCTGACGATCCGTTTAGGTGAAACCTGGGTAGGTTTGTCTGGCTCACTACGTTTATCTAGGTCTGCTCTACAGTTGTATTGAGGTCTTTTGTTAGTTAGTTGTCTACTCGTATCGGGGTTTTTTCTTTGGGCTTCAGACCTGCATCTGTGTGATTTTTTTTCGGCAGAAGTTCATGTTTGTAGCTCTTTCTTTTTTTAAAACCTTTTTTTCCCTCGAGATTGATTTGATTATTTGCAAATCAAGAATTGGAGGGTTTTTCGAGACGAGTCTAGTTATCTATATATATATATATATATATATATATATATATATATATATATATATATATATATATATATAAATATATAAAAGAAAAACAGACCACTTTAAGGTACCATTACAATAATTTATTTCACCAGAGTACTTTTAAAAGGACGCCGGATCATCAGATAGCACTTCCAACAACGAAATGAAACGAAAAGGACTCTGGTGAAATAAATTATTATAATGGTACCTTAAAGTGGTTTGATTTTCTTTTAAATATTAGCTCTGGATTTACATTGAGCTCTCAGGATTTCATCCTCCTTGGGATTACCCATATGGATTACCAAGTTCTTCATAACTTATATATATATATATATATATATATATATATATATATATATATATATATATATATAAACTATACTATCCGTTGGGGTACTGATAATTGAGGTCATAAAACACTGAAGCTGATTTCAGGATACCATTCAAATGAAAGTTTATTTTTATTATGATTCAGTTAACTATTTCCATTCTTTCGTCTCATCATTGGTAAAGTTTACAAGTTTATGTTTAACGTTTTACTGATCGTTTACAGCATTTGATAGGAATAGGATTTACGAGATAAACTTTTAATTATAATTTTTAAAATATGCCAAATTATTTTTAAATATTTGAAATATTGTTTGTTTAAAGAAACCTGAAATATAATACTCTACAAACAACTTGGCGAAACGGCAAAGCGGGATCTCTTTTTGTCTGTCTTTAATTGAAACACATTTTAATTAAATAAATAGCCAGTTTGAAGAAAGTTAAAATAAAAATACTTATTGTATAAACAACTTGTATTTTTAAAACATATTCACTGAAATAAAATTAACTTAAATCCTTATAGGCCGGAGAGACGACGTACTCACAAATCACAGACTTTTATTATTATACTAGACTACCTGTGATCCGTTAGGTTACTGACAGTTCAGGGTATAAAACATTGAAATTGATTTCAACATTAAAAAAATTGAAATTGAAATAAAAACACTGTATGAACAACTCATATTTTAAAATCTTATTCACTAAAATATTTATTAAATATAGCAAAAATAATTTTTAAATATGGCAAAAATAAGTTTTTAATTTTTAAAATAATGCTTGTTTAAAAAAAGCTGAAATATAAAGAATTACTCTACAAACAACTGGACGAAACAGCAAATCGGGATCTCTTTGTGTCTGTCTTTAACTTAAAAAGACATTTTAATTAAACAAATAGTCTGACGAAAGTTAAAATAAAAAAATACTTACTCTATAAAATCTTATTGACTTAAAATATATTTAAATATAGCAAAAATATTTTTTAAATATGGAAGAATATTTTTAAATATTTAAAATATTGTTTGTGAAATATAAATAATTACAAACGACTGGACGAATAGGCAAAGCGGGATCTCTTTGTGTCTGTCTTTAATTAAAAAAAACAAAACAAAACATTTTAATTAAACAAATAGTCCGAAGAAAGTAAAAATAAAAAAAAACTTACTGTATGAACAACGTGTATTTTTAAATTCTATTCAATTTAAATCAGATTAACTTAAATCATTATACGCCGGCCGGACGGACGGACGGACGGACGCACCACACAAGCACGCACGCACGCACGCACGCACGCACGTATTATGTTTGATTAGTATTATGCTTGATTAACCGTTTTTGTTTTTTTTTTTAGTTTTTTAGTTTTTTACTATATTTTTTGTGCATGCGTACAACTATTCTCTTTTGTTTGGAGAGGAGGATTCTTTTCTACTTCTTTGTGCTTTGTCCTTTTAGGACGTGGGCGATCCTGCCTCTGCAAAATTTACTGACATTTGTTACTCTTATTAAATGTTGTCCTTTCGCTATCACCCCTAAACCTTGTTCTGTCAACCATTTACACAAGGTCGTTAGATAGATTATACGCTGCTTCTTCCTTACGCTATTGCTTTCAATGTCTCCTGTCAGTGTCAAATTTTCCAAGCCCTCTTTCCTTATTACGTGTCCGATACATTTCAGGTGTTTCTTCCCG
>OZ010597.1:14357985-14370485 GCA_963932145.1 Acanthosepion lycidas
TCTATCTATCTATCTATCTATCTATCTATCTATGATATTCTCTTCATTATCTCTTTCTATCTATCACATTCTCTTAATTATCTATCTATCTATCTATCTATCTATCGAATTCTCTTCATTATCTCTTTCTATCTCTCACATTCTCTTAATTATCTATCTATCTATCTATCTATCTATCTATCTCTTCATTATCTCTTTCTATTTATCACATTCTCTATCTATCTATCTATCTATCTATCTATCTATCTATCTATCTATCATATTCTCTTCATTATCTCTTTCTATCACATTCTCCTCATTATCTATCTATCTATCTATCTATCTATCTATGTCTTTATATCAATTTCTTTTCTATCCTCTGAATAACTATCTACTTATTAATCTTCACATATATATGTTCCACATTACGCATGCAGTTCATAGTTCCCTCCTCCTCAACACATACCCGCATGAATACCCTGACTTGACCAAATCAGTTATGATCTGAGCGGGTATATATGAATACTTGGAATACATACAGGCTAATCTAAATGAACACATTTTGCCACAATAGGCGCGTCATTCATTGTTTATTTGCATTTATAAATTCTGGAACAAACAGCAAAATAAAATGGCGAAGAAATAAACAATCAGTAAAAACAAATAAGGAAAAAAAAAAGAATAAAACTGAGTAACCCTTCCGTGTTTCCTAGTATGAAAAGTTCCAGGTTCATTCGTCGAGAATAAAACGTATCAAAATGCGTACACGTATATAAAAAGTGTGCGTGATTGTGTTTGTTTGTGTATGTGCGTGTGTTTGAAAAGCCAAGATCAATTCAATGAAAACACGACTAAAGGGGGAGCGTATCGATCATACGGAAAGCTTCTCATTCGACAACTAATAGATTTGTTCATTCAAAGAGTAGCTTTCTCTTCCGTTTCATTTGTTTGAATATTTTCGCCTTGTTAAATGTTTGTTCTCTTGTTGAATATATTTGTTCGTATTTATTTTGTTTAAGACACGCCAAGTATCCCTGCACCGCACACGATTAGGAAATAAATAAAAAAACAAGAGAAAGAAAAGAATAGAAAAAGAAATGGATGTTCATGTTTTGAATTGAGGATTGACTTTTGTGAAACATTCATTTGATTGGTCATTTATTGGAAGGCGCCACCTTTCTTCCTTTATTTATTTCCGTCTCCTTCATGCGTTTATTGTTTTTATGCTGCAAGTCGTTTTTAGACTGACTTCATTTTTTTTTTGTATGTATTTTCTTTGAATGCACCATTCATTCTTTCATTAATAAAGCTTTCGCTTTTTTGTCTTCCTTAATTAACTCAACTACTTTCTTTTTTATATTTTTATGCCGGTTTTTTTCCTCCCCTTATCTATTTTATATTTCATTGTAATTTTCTTATTAGCTCATTCTCCCCACTCTCTAAGACTTTCCTCTATTTGTTTGTTTGTTTGTTTGTTTGTTTGTTTGTTTGTTTCTTTCTTTCTTTCTTTCTTTTAATTCTTACATTTCCATAATCTATCTATCTATCTATCTATCTATCTATCTATCTATCTATCTATCTATCTATCTATCTATCTACACACACACACACACACACACACATATATATATATATATATATATATATATATATATATATATATATAAAAGTTATCCTCTATTTTTCACGCTTGCCATTTTTCAACAAGAGCGTGGTACGACGTGTCCCACTTCTAAAAATTTTAGTAAATGACCAAACATCACAATATTTTGGAGCTCCTTAATTCGTGTGAGCGGCAAATTATCAGCACCTGTGAATATATATATATATATATATATATATATATATATATATATATATATATATATATATATATATATCTATCAGAGAGAGAGAAAGAGAGATTAAGAGAGAGAGAGAGATCTTTCAAAAGTTGTTTGCTTTCTCCTTTGTTTCTTTACATTAAGCATTTTTATTTTTTTATTTCTGAACTTTGCACAAATTCTTTTTTCTTTGTTAGATTTCGTTCCTCTTTAATAATTCACGCTTTCGTATTTTGCATTTGCCATTGTTTTTTTCGCCTCCTTTTCGGATTCTTTTCAGGTTCTGCATTTTTTTTTTAAACCCTGCTGTCTTTCCAAAATTTCTCTCTCTTTCTGAAAATTTATTTTATGATTCTTTTTCTCAAAATTGTTTTCATACTACTTCTTGGCGTTATTTTTTTTATTCTCCTTTTCTTTTTCTTTCGTTTCCTCGTTTTTTTTCCCCATCTTCTTCTTCCTCGTTTTTTCCCCATATTTTTTTCGTTCTTTTCCATTCTTTTTCATCGTTTTTCCCCATTCTTTTCCATCTTTCTCTTCTTTGTTCTTTTCCATCTTTTTCTTCCTCGTTTTTCCTATCTTTTTCTTCGTTTATTTTCCATATTTTTTTCATTTTTGTCCATTTTTCTTTTCGTTCCTTTACATTTTTACTTCATTCTTTTCCATTTTTTTCTTATTTCTTTTCTCCCTTTCTTATTTATTGCTCTTTTTCCTCCTCTCTGTTTCCTTCTTCATTTATTTTAAACTCTATTTCCTTGAGAGATTATCTGTTTTTGGTGTGGGGGTTATTTCTTCTTTAATTCCTTTACATCAGACTCGTCTCCTTCCGCGAGTAATCTCCCTTTAATTCCATTATTTTAGTCTTCGCGCGTATTTGCTTTTATTTTCTTGTCGTATTTTTTCTTCTTCATTTTCTTTTTACCATTGTTATGTCTGGACATGAAAGCCATTTTTCTGTTTCCCAAAAATTTCCCTCGCGTCAGATTTCCTTTTTCTTTTTTTTTGATTTGCTCTATCATCTAAGCTAACGAACCGAGACAGATTTGAAAACCAAACAACTTTTGCCATTTTCTCATCTTTTTCTTTTCTTTTTCATTTTTTTTAACACATTTTTATTTTGCTAAGAAAAAGGCTCCATCTTTGTGTTTTACATTCCACCTCTATGATTTTCCTCGAAATCCCGCAAAACATCGAGAAGAAAACAAATCACAAATGTCGTCTGGTATCATTTATTTTCTTTTGTTCTTTTTCTTTTTTTTTCTTTTTAACCTCCTTCACTTTTTTGTTCTTGTAAACAATGAAGTGTCAATTATGGATGACTACTAAAAAAATTAAAAAAATAGCTGTGAAATGTTAAATTGCGAAATTCGTCTCTAATTCAGGTGAAAAAAACAAAAATTCCTCCCGACAAAAAATTTCAAAAGTACAGGGGACGCTCCAAAAGTAATGCTTTTTATTTACTGCCGTCTATTAGTTTCTTTCATATATTCATTCGATTTTTATAATGATATTCTGAAAATTATTTCGACTTTTGTAGCATTTTTTGCTTCTTAGGTAAACGACAAGAAAGGTAAGGGAGTATGTATGACACCATGACTGTTGACAAAAATTCACTGGTGATCTAATTTTTATTTCTAAGGAAAGAAAAATATTTTTCATGTTAAAAACAAAACGATTTTAATGAATGTTCAGGTTTATATCACTTTTAGAATATAGTGTAAAACGAAAGTTGTGAACTTATGTAAGTTTGGTCATTACGTGCAATCTTAGATCTATTTACGACACATAGAGGAAATTTCGAAGATTTCAAACGCAGGGATACACCTTCCTCATTACTTTAAAAAGGGAAAATCAGTGGATTCTTTCTTTCTTTCAGTTTCCCCCGAGAAAATATTGTTTGTTTGTTTGTTTGTTTCTTTCTTTCTTTGTTTCTTTATTTTTGTTTCTTTCTTTGTTTCTTTTTATCTATTTGCAAACATATCTAGAGTTTTGCTTGCATGAATTCGTATGTATGACAAAGATAAACTTGTTGTCTTGTAGGCATAATTGTGTGTTCAGCTATGAGCAGACGACCAAGGCAAAGGCTGTATTCTATCCCAGAGGAATAGTCCACAGACAGTACAGCATGTATGGCTAATTCAAGAGCCGACTCTAATAGCTTTGAAATGGTGACAAATAAATGTGGAAAAATATTTAATTAAACATGTCCGTGAAATATTGTCCCTTTGTGTAATGTCAGAAAGTTCTCTTAGAAATTGTGCGTCATATATTTCAGTCGCTATTTTGAAGAAATGTCTGTGGAATAATGTTCATTATGCTTTAAGGCATGTAAGGAAGGGTTCTATTTTAGAAAGACAAAATATTTAATTCACTTTAGTTTAAGCTTCATTTGTTATATTAATGTCGATCCTGTAAAAGCCTTAGGATCAACTCAAAGTTACTATTAAAATGGTTACGAATAATGAGGTTTGATATGCAAGAAAATGAAGGTGGTAGGAAGTGAAGATTATGGGGATAAGGAGGATATATAATGATTGACTCTTGCCTTGAAGATGTTAATATTGTGGGGTTCAGGAAGTATGTTGAGCTGAATTTTTCCGTTACATCTGGAATACGGAGGAAATGAGAGTGATTCAACTCCGTGAATGCAACAGGGCGTGTAACAGCTGCAAAGGTTTGAACTGGTGTAACTAAAGAATGGAGCTCATATGAGTATTTTACTGTGCGTGTAGCTCTAGATTAGCGATTGTCTAACAATGTTGCGTCTGTGGGAAGCGATTTTGAACTCCATTAAGATTGGAAGGCGAGGATTGAACAGCGCCAGCCCAGATTGTTAAATGTAGCCGTCTCTTCTACTCCAATACTTCATGTCCTACACTTCTTGCCTGTGGAACTCCCTCCCCTTTTCCTGTTTCCTTGATAGCTATAATCTTCAACTATTCAAATGTAATGTCAGTCGACGTCTCCAGATGTTTTGATCTATCCCCTATCCTTCTCTTCATCCTTTCCTCTATCACTCCTATTTACTCTCGCTCCAACTCTCTGTAACCCTTTGCGTACTAAGCGACTTCTCGTCTTGCTTTGAGTGAAATGCTTAAAGAAAATGTGAGTTCCAGTTTATGGTGTGGGGTGAACTTGAGACTCAGTAAAAGAAATAAAAGAAAAAAAAAATAGTTCCATGTAGAGTCTAACGAATTGTTCATTTCACAAAATAAGTTTAAGAAAACACTTACCCTACACCGACTTGAATCCCACCCACCTTCAATATATATCGGTTTGACTAAGCTAGGATGAGTTCAGGATTTTGCCTACATGGCACAGTGGATAAAAGCGTTGGGTAAATCCAATGACAGGACCCAAAGAGTTGTGAGTTCAATACCTGGTTAAGGCAGTGGAGAACTTGGGGAACTTGAATTAACAAGAGATAACTGATAACTGACATCCATTAGACATGGCACGTGGAACTAGAACAGT
This sequence comes from Acanthosepion lycidas, assembly GCA_963932145.1. Classification (NCBI taxonomy): domain Eukaryota; kingdom Metazoa; phylum Mollusca; class Cephalopoda; order Sepiida; family Sepiidae; genus Acanthosepion; species Acanthosepion lycidas. The sequence goes on from OZ010597.1 coordinate 14,363,259, forward strand.
CTACCCCAGTGAGCGAAATAAAGGGTTCAGTTCGACATTCCAACCTCCTGAAGAAGGCCGGAGCGTACAACGGCCGAAACGTTGTGATATATATAGCAACAAAGATGAGGATAATAGTCCGAATAATATCTATAATGTACATAACACCTCATCTTAGAAATATAGACAGATACCAAAGAGATTGACACATCATGGTAAAAACAAACCAAGGTTTTGGAAGCCTCGACAAGCATGTCTTGGAAATGCATAAACATGAATTTGAAAAGCTACAAATATAAAGTTTTATATAAAATCGTCAAACTATTCTCTATGGTGCCGAATATCGGGTCATATACTACTGCTGATTTGCACAATTGTTTGACTAAGGTGAAACTGCAATGTCAATGTGGCGCCAATAAATATTGTATTGAAATCCATTTCCATCGCTAGACCATCCACCGTCACTTTGCGTCCAGGTTCTTACAACATTTTATCTTTCTTTGTAGATCTTCTATTATCACAATGTGGGTGGGGATATTTAATAACAAAAGTGGTGGAAAAATAAATAAAAAAGAAACTAAATAAAATCGAATTGACAATATACATATAAAATATATGAAGAAAAATATACAGAAAAAACAAACAAAAATCTTAATATAAATTTTTTTTCTGTATATTTTTCTTCATACTGTCGGATCTATATCCATATATTTGCTTACATATAAAATATATATAATTAAAAAATAGTGAAGGAAGGTTTTTAGCTGCAGACTTTGCAAATGATTCAGTATATTCTTTCGATTTCATGATAGCTGAAAACGTTAATCTGAGATGGCGCACTGAATCACGCTTAGCATGGAAAATGATGAGACCTTGCAGCTAATCTAGTACTGCGTTTAAATTCATAATGTCTAGCTACCATAGCGGAAAGGTCATGAAAACAATAACTATGAAAATATTTACAGAAAAATCACAGGGCAGCTACGTTACGGCGGTTGGAAAGTGATTGAAGCCGAGATGCCAGTTGAGGACAATATAACATTGCAGATTCTTCTTTGGATTTCATCAAGAATTTCTAGATATATAGCAAGAGCACCAGACAAAATGTGGCAGCAATATTCAAATTTTGGCTGTTGTACTCTCTGAACTTCTTCCGGTGTCTGTTTTCATAATCGGTACACTTGTTCGGGATTTAACCAGAAACACATGAGTAGATTATTGTTATTCGGCTTTCCAAATTTAGGAGATAGTTCATATTAATTAATAGTCCACAGTTTTAGTCTTATTCTAATTTTTATTCACTAGTCTGTCGTTTGTCTGGTTCTTCCACTGAACCAGGGTGCGTCACCAGTGGAGTGACATCTAAACAAAAGAGAAGATAATACGACAAAGCTGTTGAGTTTCGAATAGTGATTTTCTTAGCCCGGCTTAGATGTGGCACAAGGCCGAAAGTATGGGGCACCCAGTGAGGATCGAAATCACTACTCAGTCGTAATTCTGTTAAGTTTCGAATATATGACGTGTGTTGGGTTCGGTTTCTTCGGGTATGAACGAGAAACTGAATGTAAGAAAAATGCTTTTACTTTTTGTGTAGACACCAACGTCTATATATATATTAGAGACGTTGATGCCTACACAAAACTAAACGTCACCTATCGAAATTTAATAGCTTCGTCGTATCATCTCTAATTTCAGATACTATTACACATCATACAAACGCATCCATGTTTCTGTGGGCATATAATGCCTGCTTGTTTTCCGAGTACACCCTCACTCGCCTGCTACTCTAATTTCTATTGTAGGAAGACGCTGAGACACATCGTTTCTTCAACACCCACATGGCCGACCTATGACTTCAACTTTGCTGAGAAGACCTAAGTTACAATTTCTGGGTAAGAGCGCGTAGGTCTGCCTATCGCCCGGGCCACACCCTCTCTGATTTTCGGAAGAAGATTAGGTGCGTATACCTTGTTTTCGGTTTAGGATTGAGTTTCCGATTCCTTCTAAAGTCAGTTTCAGCCCTGTACTCCTAACGTCTGAATCTAAACTCTGAATTTTTATTCAATATTTCTTCAATATTTTTTTTCTCTCCTCCACTAATAAGAGAAGATAACTTCGCCTAGCAACAGGTTTACATTTCTCCCTCCATTTAAATAAAAGTAGAGTTTCATCTCTTGTTTCCTGTTCACAATTGGGTTTCCGGTTTGTTTGTTTGTTTCCGGTTTGTTTGTTTGTTTTGTTTTACGGCATATCAACCACAATGGGTAATGCTGACAAGATTTTTTATTGCTGGTAATATTTTTTCCAAAAATGCACTTCTGGTAATATTTTTTTCCATAGAAAATGTATTGCTGGCAATATTCATTTTCTTCAAAAATGTATTGTTAGTAATAATGTATTACTGGTAATAATTTTTCTTCAAAAATTTATTACTCGTATTAAAACCTATTTTTAAACTTTCATATGTTTTGACCTCAGTTTGGGTGTTAACTATTTGCCCATAGCTGGGACCCCAGGTCAGGGTCTACCTGGAAACACCAGCAATTAAGAGGTGGTTCCACGCCCCTCAAAAGCTCCAGATCAGAGGCCTTGATGTTGGATGTAGTTTATAGTCTTACCCAGGACACGGATTTAGTTTATCGTTTTACCCAAGACTTGGGTCACCGGTTCCTTCTAAAGTAGACTTCAGCTCTCTACACCTAACCATTGTCCTTTCCTACGTTAATATAATCCCATACAGTGACCCTCTACATTGAGTGGTTCTTGGTCCCTGTAATGGGTGAATATTAGTGAAAAAAGAACAGAAAAATGCCTGGCGTAGAACAACGTTAGTGCATGTACAATGTTGAAGACTTCCGACCAGATTGGTCTGCCCAATTCCAATCATCCGTGTTATTTTTTAATTTTAGTTTGTAATCAATTCGCCCCAAAGCAAGGCGACAATGCCACTAAGACACAAGAGGCTACTTGAAGTGAAAACCGGAAACCCGAACCTAAAAAGGGAATAAGAGATAGACCTGTTCAAAATACCGAGGAGGAGAGTGAACCGTGTGATAAGAAAACCTATCTACTCTCATTAAGGAGAAACAAAGAATAACTATTAAATAAAATTTCAGAGTTCAGACGAAGACATTAGAAGTATAGGAACCGGAAACACAATCCTAAACAGGAAACGAGGGATAAAATTCTATTCCTGTTAAAAAAAACAAAAACACGAGGAGTGTGAGCAAGGCGATAGGCAAACCTGCCTACTTCTGTATGGTTTTCAAACAGGTCTGGATGGAGACACCCTACGTGAAAAATTAGCTATGGTATGATTCGAACCCTGGTTGTTTTGCTAGCTTTCTAAATACTCGCGTATTCATCCGCTTATTACAAATACAACACATCATAATAATTCCTCATCTAAAAAAAACTCAGGCATAAAAGACTTTTCATCGAGTCTGGCCAGCATGGTCCCGCCAGAGTAATTACCCGTAATGAAAAAGATTCCGGTTCAAAACTGGCGGGAAGTTTAAACATATCTTCTATACACTTTGATTGGTTAACGGTAACAGATTAATGACCTGATAAACGCAGCATAAGTAAAATAAAAATACGAGTCTGTTTTGCAAAGATGCGTTTGCTAGCTGTTGCGTGATGGTAAACGATCAGGCACGTTGGATGATAATTTGCTCGGCGAAGCTTAGATGTGGAACGCGACCTCAAGCCTCAATCAGCAGTAAGAATCGAACTTGCTACTCAATGGTAATTGGATTAAGCTGCTAACTAATACACCACGTCGAAGTGCCCAGAAAGCATTAGACAATGGGTTAGACTATGTTTTTGATTTTGCAAGTGCATATTAAATATTTCATTGCTGAATGTGCTGTCGTACGTACATTTGGATGCTGGCACCTTACGGAAGGAAATTCGTATTACGCTGCTAGTATATATTAACTCGCACGACGTGGGCTGACTACGATATTAGTTTATAAATGACCTCCCATGCGATCTGCTTATAAAGTACTTATGCATCACATTTGAATGGTGTTTGGAGAAGACTCGAAGCCTTTAATAACATCGCGTGAAGCAAATTCCAACATGGACGCCATTCACAAAAGCATCATTTATCAACTTGCCAAGTCTTTCACTTTGAATGGGCGTTTTGCAATATCTTGGGGAAATTGGTAAAACATATTTTCTTTTATGGTTTTATTTCACTTCAGCCTTTTTTCTTTCATTTTCCTTCTTTTTATCTTTTTATGTGTAGTGTTGGATGAGGCGCTCATTCAGTTTTCAATCCATTGTTTTTGGTTCAGATACAAAGAAAAGAAAAATGGAAAGCAAGACAAAATAGAAAAGATTGGAAGAAGAAAATAATGAAAAAGAAGGAGGAGGAGAAAAATGACGGCAGGGTAAGCATAATTAAAAAAAAAAATGATATTTTACTTCTAATGTTTTTCGTTCCTTCTCGATTCCAATCTTAGTTTATTTAATCGGTTGAGTTTTATTTTTCCGTATATTTTTTTTCACACAAGATATCTTTTTTTCTTTTCGTCTCAGCTTCTTTAGTTTAATTTTTCTTTTTTTTTTTTTTTTTCTGGAATCCTTTTTAAAAATCTGTCTGTCTTTTTCTAGTTTCTGTCATTTACAAATCTCTTTTAATTTCATGACATCATTCTTGTGAAAGAATATCTATACAAACACGAACATGGCTATAATGTGTTTTTTTTTTTTTTTTTAGAGATTATCTTTCATTCGTTCTTTCGTTTATTCTTACGTTCTTTCATTGTTTGAATTGATAATATTATCTATCTTTCAACCGTTTCTTTTTTCATGACTCAATTTAAAAATCTGCTTGTCCTAATACACACACACACACACACACACACACAGACACACACACACACACATATATATCCATGTATGTATATCTATATTTATATCTATTCATATGTATATATATTAGGTTGGTGCAAAAATAATGTCGTTTTCTCACATAGTAACATATGTGAGAAAACGGCATTAATTTTGCACCAAACTAATATATATATATATACATACATTTATATACATGTTTATGTGTATATACATATATATATATATATATATATATATATATATATATATATATATATATAATGTATGTCTGTGTATTTATGTATATGCATGTATATATATGCATATGTAAGTAAATATATGTATATATCTATATAAACGGATGGATGTATATGTGTATATATATGTATTGATGTATGTATGGTTGTATGTATATACATGCCTGTATATATATATATATATATATATATATATATATGGATGGATGGATGCATGTGTATATATAAATGCATATGTACATATATGTATATTTATATGTATATATATATATATATGAATGTATATGTATGTATGGATGTATATATATATATATATGTGTGTATGTGTGTGTAGCTATATATTTATGTGTATGCATATATCAATGTTTGTGTATACATCTGCATGCTTGTATATATATATATATATATGATTATAAGTATATATATATATATATATATATATAAATGAATAGATATATGGATATAAAAATCTATATATAAAATAAATATAAATATATGTATATAAATGTATATATATATATGTATAGTAATGAATAAATGTATATATATGCGTATATATATATATATATATATATATATATATATATATATATATATATATATTCCGAGAGCCGAGTTCGAATTTCAGTGAAATCCATTATGCTCACTTACGTCCCAATACCCTCGGGATAGGTATAAATCCTATTCTACTCCCCAGATATGGGTAAATAGTAGAATAGACCGCGTTTTATAGCATTGGATGGATGGCAACTGGTCGACCACAGAAAGAAATAGCAACCTACTACGCGAAAAAAAATCTGCCTAGTCAGTCATGTATCGAAAGATACATGATCAACTAAGCGTGACTGATACATACATACACACACACACACATATATATATATATATATATATATACATGTATATATATATATATATATGTATATATATATATATATATATATATATATATATATTTGTGTGTGTATAGAAATGTATGTATAAGCATATATAAGTATATGTTCAAGTGTAAGGTGGGTTCCAATGACCCATAAATATATTTTACAAAGTACTCAATATAGGGTACATCTTTATTTTCATATATATATATATATATATATATATATATATGTATGTGTGAGTGTACGCGTGCACGTATAGATATGTATATATTTTAAGACATTTTTTACGTGCATACGTCCTTGAAATAATTGTCAGACTGTCGATTTCATAATATGTATTTATGTGCATATATATAGATATGGTTTTATAGTCATGTATATATATGGATAGATATACGTATATAGATGTATTGGTTCAGATTCCTGTTGCCAGCAACCCACCCTCTTGTCCCAGAACTGCACTGGCACTTCACGGCACTTGATGTAGGCCTCCGTTCTCTGACCGTGGGTAGATGAATTGAAGTATTACATCAATTTCACTAGTGATCACTCCAAACACCATAATGTTTACTGGATATTTGGCTTACGTCAATCTCGGTACATCTTTTGGGGACACAGCATTCTCTGTACTGTCCTCAGATTAACACCTAAACACTCTGAAATGCTCGCATTGGAGCTACCGGCGCGAATGCCAAGCAGTACAGCATGTTGTTTCCAAATTTCTGGCGGAGAAAATTGCGTCATGGTGCTCTTCTCTCACATTTAGTTCCCAACTGACCTTATTTAATCGGCATAATCAAAAAGAAACAACGTGCCTGCGTGAAATTAAAAATATAAAACGGCGTCAATTTGTGCCTTCGCACCGTATATATATATATATGTGTGTGTGTGTATGTATAAGACATTTGGGTCACTGACGCACAAAAAAGAGAATGTCCCATATCGAGAATATTTAACATCGATAAAAAATTAATTATTTTTAATATTATGTGGAAATCTCCATCCTTTTCCTGATGATGGTCGCCAGACCAGAAACCTGTGTAGCAAAATTATGGAAAATAAACCATAATATTTAAAAAAAAAAATCCACATTACAACGAAAAACGTTTGTGGCTTCTCTCTTCTTTTTAATATACATACTTTTCTCTCGTTGAAACTACTATAACCTCTCCCATTCACACACACACACACACACACACAAATATATATATATATATATATATATATATATATATATATATATATATTTCCGAATGTAATGAGAACAA
>OZ010597.1:14375485-14407985 GCA_963932145.1 Acanthosepion lycidas
TAGTCATTTTAAGCAGCAAAAACATCGTCATCGTATTATAACCGTCACATTTACAAACTGATAATAATAATAATAATAATTATTATTATTATAAAATATTGGACATCAATATAAAAACAACAGCAATTTAAAACGAAAGAATTCTTCAAAAAATTTTAAAACTAAAAAACCAAAATTTTTTTATTAAATTAATAGAGATAAGTAAAAGACCATTTTAAGTAACTAAAAACTTAAAAATGCACTAACTTATATATATATATATATATATATATATATATATATATATATATATATATATATGCACACACACATATATATATATGCATATGTATATAAATATATCCATATATACACATACATACACATAAACGCTCATATACACTTACAGACATCCATACATAAACACATATATATTCCCTTACACATAAATATATGTCCATAATAAAAATAATAATGGCAATAAAAATATCCAACACTTCAAGTATAAAATTCTCAAGAAATAATGATATTAAGGAATTTTAAAACGGTTCTTATGTCTACACTTTAAGATAAGTTAATTCCGTTGGTTCAATAATTCATCAGCATTTTTATACTTAATAATTATAATGTTTAGTTTAATATATAGATTGCATCCGTCCCTGAAGTTGTTGGGAGTCTGTGATTGACAGATGACCCTCCATTTTATTTATCGGGTCAAGCCTCCATCTTTAAGATTCCAGTAATGTTTAGATAGAACTGTTTGATATCTTAAAGACGCAATGGTGAAGGAATCCCGGTGATTGTAAAATCTTTCCTTCCAACTCGCAGCTGATATCCCTATGTATACCTTCTACTGAGTGAAATTTTCCTTCGGAAAAACAGTAGCTTCGTATACTACATTTTCAGAAGTACAGATACCTCCAACTGGGCAGTTAGTTCCAGTTTTACAATTACAAGGTTTATTTTCTTGTGTTTCGCTGTCATTTTTTTTAAATAAAAGGTTATTGTGTGAATGAATTATACAGTATATATTACTAATATAGGAATAACTCATTTTTAGAGTTTTTCTATTAAAATATTTTCTTAAAGTATTGTTATGATTGAAATGTCTGTCTATTAAATTGAAAATAATATATGCCAATATTAATATATTAAAGTTGGGTTAAGAAATATTGTCTTTCTTTTTCTGTTTTTAGTTTTATTAGTTGGATTCTTTTTCAAATACACACACACACACACACACACACACACACACATATATATATATATATATATATATATATATATATATATATGATTACGCGTTTCGCCTTTCTAGGCTGTATCCAAAAAAGGAAAGAATGACTTGTGTGTTTGTATAAATAATGAACCATAATACTTTTTCACCTTAAGGTGGCGTTTCTCGTGATTAAAGTAGAAAGAAAAGGAGTGTTTTTTTTTTTTTTTTTTTTTTAATCTGTTAATATTTATTCTGTATGTTTTCTTTATAATTCTAAGTTCATGTTGAAAGTTGTTCATATAGTTTTCCTGCCATTTTGTATCGAATTAAAGGTAGTTTTTTTTTTTTTTTTTTTTTTTTATCTCATTCCAGAATGGATCTATTTTCAAGAAAACTTTTTCCACTTGTCAAATTTCTTAAAAACTTTGTCAGGATTCTGTATCTCATTTTAAACACACACACACACAGACACATACACATTCACACACACACACACACACACACACATATATGTACATATATATAAAAGAATATTTCACCCTGTTTCACGCTTCGCGGTTTTTAAAAAGGTTTACTCTGTTTTAATAGCCTTCCTGCGATCTATTTTTATTTTAACGTTTCATATAAGACATGGTTCAGTGAGCCGAAAGTTCGGAATAATTTCATTTCCTTTATTTATTATATTATACACGTTCTTAAACTCTATATTTTGTGTTATTGAATGCCGCTTTTTCCCCAGTTTCTCTTTAAACTCAACTCTAAAAAGAAAACAAGGGATAAACCTCTACTCCTTTCCATAGACCGGGGTGAAGTATGACCCGAACGATAAGCGAACCCATCTACTTCTATGGGAGTTTCTTTCAAACTTTTTTTTTTTTGTATTGTAGAAATTTAACTGCATCATTAGATTATTTTCTCTTCTAGTTAAATTTGCTATCCATTTTAGCTGTTGCAACTGTTGAAAGTCTTTAAGTGATATATGTTTAGTTATTCGGCAAGGTTTTATGTGATTTTGTAGCGACATTTCATAGAACCTGGTGATATATTTTTCCTTAAGGGTTACAGGATTATGTCTGAGGATATTATTGTATACAGACGATGGTTTAGATGTGTCTGGACCAGTTGGAGTATCTCAAGCCAAGATGAGACGAGCCAGTTTATGAGCATGCGTCGGGTTTTTAGGTCATATTTTGGTTTTGTAGGAACATGCTGGGTTGGGAGAAACTATTCTTAATAGCTCAGCCTATTCTGTGTTCAACTTAGGAAAGTGTGGAAAAAAAGAAGGGGGGGGAATTGTGCCTTTTTCTTTTAATCCCTGAAAGAGATCCATCGGCTGCCAGTCGATTTCTAATTCATTTACACACACACACACACACACACACACACACACATATATATATATATATATATATATATAGAGAGAGAGAGAGAGAGAGTAATGTTACTGATCTTCTCATCATTCACCGAGTAATATTATTCATTTTCCCTCTTCCATCAAGTCGTTCCTGTTTACTTGTAGAAAGAATTCAATAGCTTTCGGGACAATCTGATTTGGTTTCTTATATGCACACACACACATACACACACAAACACACACACACATATATATATATATATTTATATATATATATATATATATATATATATATATATATATATATATATATATATATATGTTGAGAAGTTTATTTCAAATCCAACTTACGAGTTACCATCCCTTACTGGATGCAAACGCTATAAGCATTATTTTTTTTGATTGAATAAAAGCACTATTGTTTTTTTTAAGTAATATTAATTTTTTAACTTAATTAAAAGACCTTCTTTCTCTCTCTCTCTCTCTCACACACACACACACACACACACACACACACATATATGTATATATATATATATATAATATATATATATATATATATATATATATATATATATATATGTATTATCTGTATTGAATCCTAAGTCATATATATATATATATATATATATATATATATATATATATATATATTATAAATTGATTTATTTAAAATATGTTTTTTACGCTACACAGTTCTAACCATGTTTCAAAGATGGAAGCTAAAAGCTACGAATTTAATTTTGTAATTAAATTAAAGACATTAGTTCCATTTCATCCTCAAGCGAATTTTGGAGTAACTTTTTAAAATTACTGCGTTTTAAAGACACAGCTAAAATCATAACTTATAAAATCATAATTAACGTTTCCAAGGTTACAGATAAATTAGTTACATTTTGGTAGGTGAATGTATACATGTCATATTTTTATTTTCCGCTGAATAATAATTCCTCGCATGTATGTATATACGTGTGGTGGGGTTTGTGTAAAATTATGATGGGTAAAAATTAATATAATTTATATTTATTTCTAAATTTTTGAAAAAAAATGGGGGTTTATTTGTTATATTGAAAGCTGGTTATTTGTTTGTTTTTGAGACATTCACGAGACATTCACGAGACATTTCCGCCACACTTCCAATCTTTAAATTTCAACATACAAATGCGTATGTATAGACACAACACCACCCGTATACATACATATGTCATATCCGAAACTGCCCACATATGTTTATATATGTATGAGACCCGACAGACGAAGAAGTATGAATATGTGTCTGCATACATCGATGTTTGCGTCAGTACGATGATAAAACGACGAAGTTTCCCCCACCAATTCCACAATAACACCAATACACGCAATCTACATAAACCCAAATTTTTAAAAAAAATAATCAGTTTGTCTGACGATCACTAAAGCGTGAAACCCAGGTTCACAAACTCACATCTATCCAACCAAATATGTTAGCTCTATCTCTGATATTGAGCGCTCTCTAATAAGTACCGCGCATATAATATATAAATAATTATATATATATATATTTATTTATATTCACACACACACACACACACACACACACACACACACACACACACACACACACACACACACACACACACACACACACACACATATATATATATATATATATTAAAGAAAAACAGAAAACTTTAAGGTACCATTATAATAATTTATTTCACCAGAGCCCTTTTAAAGGACGCCGGATCATCAGATAGCACTTCCATACATACATACATACATACATACATATATATATATATATATATATATATAAATATAAAAGTGAACATAGAAGTCAACACTTAGAGTCGACAGTCTGTTTCATGCTATATGCAATCTGACGATTGCATATAGTATGAAACAGCCTGTCGCCTCTAAGTGTTGACTTCTATGTTCACTTTTATATTTACAGATGCTCTATCTCTGATATTGAGCACTTTATCCCATAAATATAGCACCCCTTAAGACCATATTTCTTCATATATATATATATATATATATATATATATAATTTGCATTGCATTTCATTTCTGCACGTGAAATTCTATATTGAATTTGATTATTTATTAGTTGATAGGAAAGTTTTATTATCATTCGAATGAGTAATCATTACTAAAGCAAATCACGTAATAAGTCTTATGGGCCCAGGTTACATAAGCTTTTCTATCATGAAATTGAAATTCAGAACAATCAACTGCAGCGAATAAACCGAACCTCCGTCTGTAGTAATTGCTTAAAAGCCTCGGCTGCTTTCATCCGGCTGTGGAGAAGCGGGGGGACTGAATATCTGTAAGCTTTTAGATTCAAACAATCCTATCAGAATTGATAGGCCTCATCAACAGGCACTTTAAGTTTCTAATCACACCGAAATTCATGAAATTTGTCCTGCTTGCAAATTCTAATTTTACCGTTCAGCGACCTACTGTTATTCGTTAACTTACAGAAAGTGTATGTGAAAATAAAATAGATGTCGACATGATATGAAATTGTCTCACTCGAAGGCTGCCTTGATTTGGACGTTTAAAGAGAAACAAGAAAGTTAATGTTAATTTATTTAAATAAACTTCCTTATTTTACTTTAGGAGCGACAGGCTAACAACTAACGCAATCAACAAAAAATACAAATTCGTCATTACGTTTCAGTTGGCAGACTGGACAAAAATCTTTCGGATGTGGGCCAAAGAGTTGAGAGTTACCGGCCCCTTGTTTATTTGATGTGAATTATTATTTTTTTCATTTTTGTCTGAAAATGCGCATAGCTAAAAACACCATGAAACTAATGTAATCTGAAAATCTGATCTACCTCGAGCAGAACTTCTTTCACGCCGCTGTAGAAGCAGTGTTAATGTATTTTGCCTCTGTCTGGACATTAACTAAAACCCTTGAATCTATGCTTGATGAAACCTACACTCGGATAATAAGAGCTATATTAAACATCTCTTGGAGAAAACATCCAATTAAATCATAGCAAGAATCACGTCACAAAAGATCGAAGAACTTGGTTGGGAGAAAATTCCTCATCCACCTTATTCTCCCGATCTTGCTCCTTCAGATTTGTTTCGTAGCTTACAGAATCATTTGGAAGAAACAGCTTTTGTAACACAGGAAGAGGTTAAAACTGACATTTGTGAGTTCTTCGAATCAAAGCCAAAGAATTTTACAGTAATGGAATTAGTAAGCTTGTTAATAGATGGAAGGAAGTCATAGATAATCAGGGAAAATACATTGTTGATTGAATCTGTAATTAAATGTAACATTTGATCACTTGTTTTCTTTATCCAAAATTCGGACAGAACTTATGGGATGACCTGATACATTCCACTTTCAACAATTTTTTTTTATTCAGTCAGTTCCAGTATTGGACTGGTATCCCTACGGTGAAGACATATATAACACTCGTGAGGTGTTAGAAAAACAGATACTGACGTTTGTGAGGAATTTAATAGGTTTTAGATATACATGTAGCAGGGTTGTTTTATTAATATTGATAACCTGATGGGAAATAACTAGTTTTTATAATATCCTAAAAGTTTTAAATGCAACTACCGTAAAAGAATTTTTTATTTGAAAAATAAAAGTTGTATGTAATCCTAAATTGCGTTATTATTTAACACCAAAATGATAATGAATTTTTAATGAGAAGTGAATATTATGTTCGCCTAAATGTTATTAGGTTGGTGCAAAAATAATGACGTAATAATGTCGTTTTTTGACGTATTTTTTAACGTCAAAAAACGACATTATTACGTCATTATTTTTTCACCAACCTAATATTACTGCCGTAATTAACACTACCATGATTATTATTGAAACTTTAGCGAAAGATAAAGATTGCTGTGAACGCAACCATAACTCGATGTTTACATTTTCTCAGCTGACCTTGCATGGATACAAATTGATTTCTTTAATATGGAATTATTACTCGAATAGGCAATTTATTATGAAGTTATGCCAGTAATATATAACGTAGAAATAATTTTATTATTAGGTTGGTGCAAAAATAATTTCGCTTTCTAACATGTTACTATGTGAGAAAACGAAATTATTTTTGCACCAACATAATACTTTTATTATCAGTTTATTGGATAATGTGAATCATTTCATGGACATTATTGGTTATCGCGCAGAGGCTGAGTTTAGACAAACATTACTCAGAATTTAAGGTTTCATTTTTTTGCAATTGTAGTATGAGACGGCCCCTAATGTTTATGAGTAATTTTGGGGATTTAAAGGTCGTCTTATACGCGGAAATATACGGCATATATTTATATATACTAACGCTTCCAAACACATACTGATTAATTTTTTTATTACTTCAAATATTCGTTATTTTTTGTGCATACCCGTATTTGAAATAGACGCCAGTTTTTATTTTTAACAATGTATAATATATCTATTATTCAAGTAATCTTAATAAAGCAAACGGTTTACGGCGACAGCACGCTGAAACACCGGTTCCCGTACCATCACCGAAGTATCGAGATAGTTCATCGGTTGGGAATATCATATGCTGTAAGCTTGGGGCTGCGGGTGGTGTAATGGAAAATAGCTCGAAATTGTTAATTGGAGAGACGAGTTCCAATTTCGGTTGGGTCCTTTATATTCATTACGCGCAAATATCCTTACGAAAGGTATAGATCCATCGCTTCTCCCCCCCATCTATGGGTTAATCAGTAAAACTTGTATCACTAAAATCATTATTATCTATGAATAAATGAAAGTTATTTTAGATCGAGTACTGTTTTGCGGATGTGCCGTGTGGTGTGACGGATAACGGCTTAGAATGAGAAATTGTGGAGTCAAGTTTGAATTCTAGTCAGGTACGTCATATTCACTTACACGCGACTACCGTAGGTAGTGGCCTGGAACCATCTTTTCTACCCCAGGGTGGGATGGCAGGACATACTGGGTTCTATAAGCCTTGGTTGGTAATCGTAAAAAGAAACTGCAACCTACTGCGGGAACATATGCCTTGTCAGTCATGAATCGAAAGAGACATGATCGCCCAAGTGTGCATCGCGTATGACACTTAACTGACTGTTTTATAAGCTCCCTGTACGCGATGTTATATTTATATTTCGCACCATATAATTCGGCACTCTCTTTGATGAAGTAATTCTTCACACCTTTTTTTTTATTCCAAACAACTGCCTAATAATGAACCAAATCAAACCAAAAGGTTAAGAACAAGTGTTTATTTATTAGTAATACAGATTTTAGCCTTATTATTTTATATCGAGCTGTTATATTTGGCATTCATCCATCACACACTCTTGTAGATTGACCTGCCAGCTATTGAAAGCCAGTGAAATCCGTGCACACATCGAGCAGCGCAGTACGAGTACGAGCAGAATATTACTATCAACATAAGACAAATATCAACAGATAGCACGAAAATAGTCTTCAGCATCCAATGCAAGGAAAGACTCAAACACTAAAAGCTATAAAAAATAAACAGTTCACATTAAAATAAAATGTCACTCGCCACTGCCGGGGCCATCATAAAGAGACAGATATTCCGACCTGAAACCTTGGAACAAACACATGGCGTTACCTTCACTCACAGCATTATCCACAAAGGCTTAACGTATTCGGCGATTTGATGTGGCTGCGGACAAACCCACCTTAAAGTCATAAAGCAGATAACAGCGAACGAGCTGAAAAGCAACTTGTTAGCAGTCAATATACCATATTTATTTACCTTAAATTTGACACAAAAATACTGGGAAAGATTTATTAACAACTTTCGACACCAACTAAGAGTCTTAAAAAAATATATAGAATAAATATTAACGGCTTTTTGGGGAAAATCACTCATTTTCCTTAATCCAGCTTAGGGAAAATAATATATATATATATATATATATATATATATATATATATATATATATGGCATTTTAAAACTCTAAAAAAGAAATTTCTTGAAATTCATTTTTTCTCTTTCATTCGTTATATTAATTAAATTTACAAGCTTATATATTTTTTATATTCCAGAAAATAAACTTGATAAGGCTGGGACGAAACCGGTTGTCCTTTTTTAGCATTTTAAAATACCATATAAATTTTACTTATTCCGATCTATCTTTAAATTTTGTAGAAGAAAAAACTTATATATATATATATATATATATATATATATATATATATATATATATATATATATATATATATATATATTTATATATATATATACACACACACACACATTATATATGTGTGTGTGTGTGTATGTATATATATATATGTGTGCTTGTGTGTATGTATATATATATATATGTATATATGGGGAGGTGTATATATATATATATATATATATATATATATTAGGTTGGTGCAAAAATAATGACGTAATAATGTCGATTTTTGATGTTAAAGAATACGTCAAAAAACGACATTATTACGTGAATATTTTTGCACCAACCTAATATATATATATATATATATATATATATATATATATATATATATATATATGGGATGTGTATTTACGTATAGAATTTCTATTCTTGACTGTGTTTATTTTTAAGGCCTTCATCATTTCTTAAACACCATTCAAGCCAGCACCTCTGTTATTATTTCATAATATCCTCGGACTTTAGCGATTATCCTGGAATGATAGATCCATCGAAACATTTCCTTTGACCGATCTTGAAACCCGTTTACCGTTCCCATTTATCGGATCTGTTTTAACGAGGGTTACTGAGGCGGAATTGTTCATAAAGCCTTGACCTTCGTCTTCGATTGGAAAGATATTCACATTCAGGACTCGTCTAAGAGCTTCCTTCACGCTGGTCTTTGATGATACTGTCCGGCGCTTTCCTCAAAAGAATCTGTCCATTCAATTGTTTCAACTTCAAGCTGAGAAGATCTGGAGAGGTTAGCGATCAATGTGATCTCAGATGCAAAGTCAAGGGCGCCTACCCCTCTTCCCAAATCTACATTAATCTGCGAAGATTTCTACTTTAAATTTTATAAAATATAGTAAAATTATTTTCCTCGGTATTTAATTCAATCACCATATTTTATATTTATCAATATGATAGTCGAAAATTTACTTGGCAGTTTCGTCGTATCCTTTGACAGCTTCTGTAAGTATTCCTAGTATCTGGCCATGGCTTAGTGAATACTTGAATGTTGATGTACATGAGGCTAGCACTCTTCGAAATTACATTGTAACAGTTAAAAATCATGACTTCAAGGTCAACTGTCATTCATCACATGTCTATATATACAATTCTGTGACTTTTGTTAGTATGTCCGACACATTCTCTAATAAAATAACCATACATTGACCGATCGAAACCAAATTTTGTGGAGAAGGGCAAACAGATAAGAGGGTACAAAGTACAGTTGGTTTTACCAGGGTACATTTTATTACTTAACATACAAAATGTTCGCACTATTTTAAAAACAGTTTAAGGATAAAAAGAACAAATATTTATTTAATAAAAATGCATTATTTTTTTTAAATATCTTTTCTTTAAGTCTCCATGTTTCATCGATTGGTTTGAGAAATTTAACGAAACGTAGATTTTGTCGACTAAAAATATTAACGATAACTTCAATAATACTAAATACTGTGAGGCTTTTAATTCGAGTCAGCGGCAATATTTTTGAGATGAGGTATTGTAATTATTTACATTTTTCTGATTATTGTCCTCATCTTTATTGCCATATTCACGACGTTTCGGCCGTTGCCCGCTCCTGCCTTCTTCAAATGATTGGAATTTCCAATCGAGCCCTTTATTTCAGCCACCAGCGTAGATTGTTCTAGTTCCACGTGCCATTCCTCGTTCGAATGTCTCAGTTTAACTCAACTCTCCATGATTTTGTTCAACACTGTCAGGTATTGAACTCACAATTCTTTTGGGTCAAGTCAATGGATCCAATTCTTCCAATCATCTGAAGAAGGCCTGAGCGTACACTGGCCGAAACTTCGTGAATATGACAACAGTCCGAACAATACAAATAATGTAAACGCAAAATGTAATGTAAAATTACTTATAGTAAAATACCTTGAACAGAACTCTTGTTCTCTTTGGGTTGTTGAATTTGTGGTTCTTGCAATTGAAGGGTCTTCTTTTTTTCTTCTGTGTCGTAATCCTTAAGGACGCAAGCTATCATGTCACTTCATAATTTTCTAGCCTTTTTTGTTATTCGTAAAACTTTATCTTTTTAAATCCTTCTTAGTACCTGCTTGTGTACATAAGGCTAGTAGTCTTCTAAAGTACTTTGCTTTCTTTCTATTTATATATCTACCTCATTCTGTTCATATCTATCTATCTATCTATCTATCTATCTATCTATCTATCTATCTGTTGTGAAGTAATTTCGCAGCGGAGGCTTGTATTTCTACTAAATCGGTCCTAAAATAGGTTCGACGTACAAAACGTTAGGAACTTGATAGAATAGGTATTACGCAGAGTAATCTTGTTGTGGTCGCTGACTACTTTCGTATTCGACTAACTGTCGACTACTATCGTCCGACATCGATTAGTAATTAGTCATCCCCCCACGAGGGTATCATGTGGCACAAGGCCGGTTTAACGTGAGATCTCCGAGCCCGTAGGCTCGGCCAAAAATATACCCTTTGAACCCGTAAAAACGGGTTCAGGGTCGGGTTACCTCCCCGTAGGAGAATCCGCCCTTCGGCGTAGCCTCGTTCGGGTTCCTCCCCGCCCGAAGGCAGGGAGTTCAACCGTTCAGCCGGTCGTCCCACATCGACTAGTATTTAGTCACCCACCCCCACGAGGGTATCCTGTGGCACAGGGCCGGTTTAACGTGGGATCTCCAAGCCCGTGGACTCGGCCAAAAATATGCCCTTTGAACCCGTATAAACGGGTTCAGGGTCAGTTTACCTCCCCGAACGAGATTCCGCCCTTCGGCGTAGCCTCGTTCGGGTTCCTCCCCGCTCGAAGGCAGAGAGTTCAACCGTTCAACCGGTCGTCCGACATCGACTGACCCTCGTTTCTCTTTCTACTACTACTACTTATATTAGGTGGAAGAGTCTATTAACTATAGAATAGGGGTGTGTTTCACCATAACACTATCTCATTCTGTTCATCGATTTCTCTCTCTCTCTATTTATATCTACCTCATTCTGCTCATATCTATCTATCTATCTATCTATCTATCTATCTATCTATCTCTAAATAGATGTATGTGCAGATTTCTTCAGGGATGGCAAATAGAATGTATTTTATTTTTATCGGTTAGAACTCATCGACTTTCACTATTTAAGTTCAACTGGCGTTATTCGCATGTCGTGCAATGTTTACATCCGGCAACAAGACTTCTCATCGGGAGATTCTGGGATTTGAGTAGCGCAGAAATAGCTCTTAATTGCTCTTGTTCCCAGGTCTATACTGACCCGGGGAGGTAGCATATGTTAATGTCCTAGCTATTGGCAAATAGCGAAACCCAAATAGAAACAAGACGCGATAAAAGTATAAAAATGCATTTTTATACTAAAAGTGATCAACAATATGTATTTTATAAAAAAAGTGCCAACAATACATTTTATAGTAAAATAACCAACAATACATTTTATAGCAAAATGACCAACAACATATTTTATAGCAAAATGACCAACATTATATTTTATAGCAAAATGACCAACAATACATTTTATAGCAAAATGACCAACAATAGGTTTTATACCAAAATAACCAACAATATATTTTAAAGGAAAATGACCAACAATATATTTTATAGTAAAATTACCAACAATAGATTTTGCAAAATGACCAACAATACATTTTATCGTAAAATTACCAAGAATAAATTTTATAGCAAAATGACCAACAATCCATTTTATAGCAAAATGACCAACAATACATTTTATAGTAAAATTACCAACAATATATTTCATAGCAAAATGACCAACAATATATTTTATAGCAAAATGACCAACAATACATTTTATAGTAAAATTACCAACAATATATTTCATAGCAAAATGACCAACAATACATTTTATAGTAAAATTACCAACAATAGATTTTATAGTAAAATGACCAACAATCCATTTTATAGCAAAATGACCAACAATCCATTTTATAGTAAAATGACCAACAAAACATTTATCTGTAGTTGAAGCCATAAAATCGTTTTCAAAATATTTCGATTTCGATATTAAATAACCCGTAGAGATATTAATATGCCGCTAAGTAAAATCAACGAAACCAAATCGTTCAATACGAGTTGAGTTATTGGATTATTGATCCATGACTAAAATTTCAGGCAGCGTGACATTTGAAAAACTCGATATTTTTTTTTCTTTTTTCTCCCGGACTCATACAAGTCTGCAAAATATTATTTTTTGGTCAAATAATAAAATCAGTTGTAAAGCGATAATTCTTTCCGTATTTGATATTACATGTTATTTCCTTAGTGCCTTTTCCTGCTTATCTCAGTGATTGTAATAAGTTGCAGCAGGAGTAACGTAAATTGGGCCATACAAGGTGACCTAGCGTACAAGTTGATTTTTAGTTCAGAATTCTGAATTAGACCTATACCTACCTTAGAGGTCGACCCCCAAACATACGGTAGGCTACAAGTGGCCCAAAAGTTATTAATACCAGTTACTGAAGTGAGGCTACAGTCCGCGATAACCTGTGCCAAATCTACATATGATCACGTCATTTCTCTATATTGAGACACTGAGCGTAATATCTTTCTATATGCGTTGTGTAGCGAACAATCTACAACACACATGGGCAGGTACCGTAGAATGTATCGGTATGATTTACCTAACATTTAAAATTCATGAGGTCTACAAATTTAAGTTAATATCAATACCAGGTAGTTTTTGATAGTATTGTTACGTATCGTAATTCATTGAGGTGTACAGTAATTGTCAGGAATGCTTTCCTACCTGTGTACAACTCAGTGGTAAAACTTTGCTTTTTGTACTAGCCATATAAGTCGATCCCAAGTTTTGGACAGATTTTTCTAGAAAATTCGACATGTACACAGCAGTTTACGGTAATTTTCCTTTTGGGAAAATAATTGTCATGGCGAATGTATCATCATTTAAAAGGAGCTGATACATTCGCCTATCGCACGACTCGCACATTTCCCCGGTCCTTTGATCGGGAGTAAAGGTTTATCATTTGTTTCCTGCTTAGGATTCGGTTTCTGGTTACTTCTAAGGTCTGCTACCACACTATACTTTCAGCGTCTCCGAATGAGATGTGAAATGTTATTCACTACTCAAAACTGGAACCCTTCATGATGAGATATAAACATTATCTTTCATGTATTACTCCAAGAACTTAATTTCTGGCGCTTTCTTATGCTAATGCACAGCATAGTAACAATCAATATTGAGTGGCTCTTGTGTCTAGTGTTAGTAAAAATCACACGTGTTGGTTCATAACAAATTTAGAGTACGTTAACATTCGACAAAACTTAATGTAAAAGACGGTGAATTGACAAGGATTAAGAATAAATTTAGGGGATGCTAACATTCGACAAAATTTAACGCAAAAGACTATGAATTGACAAGGATTGAGAATAAATTTAGAGTAAGCTAAATTTCGACAAAGTTTTACGCAAAAAACAGTGAATTGAAAAGGATTAAGAATAAATTTAGAGTAAGCTAACATTCAAAAATGATTAACGCAAAAGACAGTGAATTGACAAGGATTAAGAATAAATTTAGAGGACGCTAACATTCGACAAAATTTAACACAAAAGACTATGAATTGACAAAGATTAAGAACAAATTTAGAGTACGCTAAATTTCGAGTAAGTTTTACGCAAAAGTCAGTGAATTGAGAAGTATTAAGAATAAATTTGGAGTAAACTAACATTCGGCAAAGTTTAACGCAAAAGACAGTGAATTGACATAGATTAAGAATAAATTTAGAGTACGCTAACATTCGAAAAAGTTTAATGCAAATGACAGTGAATTGACAATAATTAAAAATAAATTTAGAATAGGCTAACAATCGAAAATATGAAAGGCAATATTCTGAATTGACAATGATTAAGAATAAATTTAAAGTACGCTAACATTCGACATGGTTTAACGCAAAAGACAGTGAAGTGACAAGGATTAAGAATAAATTTAGAGTACGGTAACATTCGACAATGATTAATGCAAAAGACAGTGAATTGATATGGATTAATAATAAATTCAGAGTGCGCTAACATTCGACAATGGTTTACGCAAAAGAATATGAAGTGACAAGGATTAAGAATATATTTAGAGTAACTTAACATCCGAAAATGTTTAATGCAAAAGACAGTGAATTGGCAAGGATTAAGAATAAATTTAGATTAACCTAACATTCGACAATGTTTAATGCAAAAATCAGTGAATTGACAAGGATTATGAATAAATTTAGAGTAACCTAACATTCGAAAATGTTTAATGCAAAAGACAGTGAATTGACAAGGATAAAAAATAAATATAGAGTAACCTAACATTCGACAATGTTGAATTTTGCATTAAACATTGACAGTGAATTGACAAGGATTAACAATAAATTTAGAGTAACCGAAGATTCGACAAAGTTCAATGCTAAAGACAGTGAATTGACAAGGATTAAATATAAATTTACAGTAACATAACATCCGACAATGTTTAATGCAAAAGACAGTGAATTGACAAGGATTAAAAATAAATTTAGAGTAACCTAACATTCGACAATGATTAATGCAAAGAAAGTGAATTGACAAGGATTAAGAATAAATTTACAGTAACCTAACATCCGACAATGTTTAATGCAAAAGTCAGTAAATTGAAAAGGATTAAGTATAAAATTAGTGTAACCTAACATCTGACTATGTTAAATGCAAAAGACAGTGAACTGACCAGGATTAAGAATACATTTAGCGTAACCTAACATTCGACAATCTTTAATGCAAAAGACAGTGAATTGACAAGGATTAAAAATAAATTTAGAATAACGTAACATTCGACAATCTTTAATGCAAAAGACAGTGAATTGACAAGGATTAAAAATAAATTTAGAATAACGTAACATCCGACAATGTTTAATGCAAAAGACAGTGAATTGACAAGGATTAAGAATAAATTTAAATCATGCTAACATTCGGCAAGGTTGAACGCGAAATTTACGGAATTGAGAAGGATTAAGAATAAATTTAGAAGAACTTAACATTCGACAAAATTTAACGTAAAAACAGTAAATTGACGAGAATAATGGATACATTTAGAGTGCGCTAAGATTCGACAATTTTTTACGCAAAAGACAGTGAATTGACAAGGGTGAAGAATAAATTTAGTGTAACCTAACATTCGACAATATTTAACGCAAAGACAGTGAATTGAGAAGGATTTAGATTAAATTTAGAGTACGCTAACTTTCGACAATGTTTAATGCGAAATATAGTGAATTTACAAGGGTTAAAAATAAATTTAGTGTACATTAACATTCGGCAAATTTTAACGCAAACGACAGTGAATTGACAAGGATTAAGAATAAATTTAGAATACGCTAATATTCGACAATGTTAATGCAAATGACAGTGAATTGTCAGGGATTAAGAATAAATTTAGATAACACTAACTTTCGACAATGTTTAACGCAAACGACAGTGAATTGACAAGGATTAAGAATAAATTTAGAGTAACCTGACATCCGACAATGTTTAATGCAAAACACAGTGAATTGACAAGGATTAAGAATATATTAAGAGTAACCTAACATCCGACAATGTTTAATGCAATGACAGTGAATTGACAAGTATTATAAATAAATTTAGAGTAACCTAACATTCGACAATGTTTAATGCCAAATACAGTGAATTGATATGGATTAAGTATAAATTTAGAGTACGATAACTTTTAACGATGTTTACGCAAAAGTCAGTGAATTTACAAGGATTAAGAATAAATTCAAAGTAACCTCGCATTCGACAATGTTTAATGCAAAAGTCACTGATTTGACAAGGATAAATACACATAAACTCTCGCAAGATCTGTGTCCCCTATTATTGATTTCGTCTTCTTATAACGCAATGAAACAATAAGTAGATATTTTACGTGCATCAGCTGGAAGGTGTCTATGAAATGCACCCAAATGACATCAATAAGAAAAATGTTGTTTTTTCATGACAACTCAAAGCTGCATAAAAAAATATAAATCAAAACATAAAGGGTAAACGTATTCACTTATTTTGCTGACGAATTTTCCGTGATGATAGCATTCTCAAAATACAGAAATATTTTTCATCTTAACATTAAGTATAAAAAATATATAATAGTAGTACATCAGTTTATCACAAATAGTGCTGTTAAGGATTTATGTCTTAACAGTAACAAATATCGTTTGTAACCCTCAGTGAAAGACTATATCACTTTTAAAAAAGCAATAAAAAGAATTAGGAAAAGAAAAGCGTGAGATGCATTCATTTTCCATGAGGAACGAAAAAGGAATAGTTTAAAACCTTCCAATGCGTTCAATAATTATCCCTACCAAAATATGAGGATAATACATATATCGTGTATAGCAAACGGAAAGATACATCCCATTCTTTCTTTCTTTCTATCTATCTATCTATCTATCTATCTATCTATCTATCTATCTATCTATCTATCTATCTATCTATCTATCTTTGCTTTTTTATTATCTATCTCTCTTTCAAATTGTTCATATCTATCTTTCTGTTCATTGCTCTCTTTTTATGATTTTTCTATATTTCTACCTCATTCTCTTCATATCTATCTATCTATCTATCTATCTATCTATCTATCTATCTATCTATCTATCTATCTATCTCAGACTGTTCATATCTATCTATCTATCTATCTATCTCAGACTGGTCATATCTATCTATCTATCTATCTATCTATCTATCTATCTATCTATCTATCTCAGACTGTTCATATCTATCTATCTGTGCCGGTGACCGTGTTCTGAGTAGGTCACTTGTGATATCGCTAATAAATGTGTCTATCTGTGAATGTTTGTTTCTTAATAACAATACGAAAAAGGAATTCCGTTGATGTTAACAATGTTTGTCTGAATTGGGGAGAGAATAAAGACAAGCATAAAGCCGCTCTTCTTGTACGGTTGCCGGATAAATGAAGAATTGGGTTAATATTGTGAAAGCAAAACGCGCGCCGCGAGATGAGAATGGTAAAATAGATGCAAACAGATATCATATATATATCTATATCTATATATATAGATATATAGATAGAGGACGAGGCACAGTGCAGTAATGAATAGCGGCTTGGATTGAGGAATCGCAGTGCCGGGTTCAAGTTCCAGTCGAATCCATTACGTGCTAATACCCTTGGGAAATGCGTGAATCCTCTTCTTCTCTCTCCAGCTATGGGTAAATAGCAGGTCAGACTGTGTTCTATAGCCTTGGATGGACAACTCTGAATTCAAAACCTGCGAAGGATCGTTTTGGGGACCTTGGGGCACGTAGTGCACCAGGTCTCTGTATTCGGCCCATCAAAAAGTGTGGAGGGTCCTGCACGAAAGCTTCACCACTATAATCAAATTTCATGTGCCGTTGTCGGGCTGTCGGTTTCCTGGGAACTGATCTGCTTGACCCTCACACGTCGAACTCGACGGGGAGAGTCGACTATATGACTAGGAATAAAATAAATAGATATAGATATCACGCACATATATAAATTTGCAAATGAATATTTTATTTAACTTTTGGTGTTAAGAAAACAGTGCTCAATGTGGTAATACACAGCTAGAAAGTATATATTGATAAATATACGTATTACCTTATATGGAAAGTACGACTCGGAGTTTCATGTTCAGTACAATGTTCAGGTACTTATGCGGGGATCACCATTATAAATACCTGAAGATTGTACTAAATATGAAACTTTCGACAAAACGTAATGTGTGTATATATATATATATATATATATATATATATATACATGTGTGTGTGTGTGTATAAATATAGTTGTATATATATATATATATATGTATATATATGTATGTATATATATGAAAAGTATCAAGAAATAAAAAAAAGGTTGAATTCGTCAATACAACAATAAAATCAATATTTCCACACATGATATTACTTGACGTAATTTTCACTTGACAATATGAATTAGTTACTTTCTTTTAATATATATATATATATATATATATATATATATATATATATATATATATGTATGTATGTATGTATAAATATCTAAATATCTATCTATCTATATATTGTGTATCAAAAATATTTTGATATGCATTTGGGGCAGATTCCTCACACAAAATCAAGCACAAAAGTTCGTATAACCATATTTCCACAAATTCTTCTTTTTTGAATTAGCAAATTTACAGTAGATGGCGCTGTATTACAGTGTAGACTAGTTTACATTTGTCATTCGTGTACATTTGTGGCTAGTCTCTCTTCAACGTTTAACATGTGTAGTAGTGAGTTAACTGAGAAGTGTTTCACAATGCCAAGATATTCATTTCATTTCTACATGCGGGAGCGCGAATGGCCATGGGCACCTGACTGCACGGCTGCATCAGATTGCGTTTACAGACCGAAGGCAGCCGAGTCATCCAACCTTTGATGCTGTTTATCGTCGTATTGCTGAGACATGATCCGTGGCACCACAAACTATGGATCGAGGAAAACCGATTTTACATCTAACAATGTTTACCGTAAACTTTAAACTTAATATCTCAAAAACAAAGGATTTGCTGATGTATGTTTATATAGAAATTTGTCTTTGTTTTGGGGTGAGGAACGCGATCCAAATGTTTGTATAAGTATTTTTGATACATCCTGTAATGTAATTGTTTGTAAATTTCATAATCTGCATTATTAATATAACTTCCCTCCCTACTGCGTTCTTTTTCAAAGCTTTTCAGTTGCAGTTTCCTTATTGTTAATTTCACTCAGACATATTTCCTGCTGCCATAACAGGATATGACAACACAACTATGATATTAAAACAAACTATTAAAACTACATTTTTTTCAGTCGAATTTCTGGTCAGACTTTTTTGAAGAACGAATAATAGCTAGAGTGTATTCTTTTATAAAATATCCCTTTAGGGGGATCGTATTTTTTATTGAAATTCCTAGATGTCTCACCGGTGTATTTCCTGAGACATTTTTATACGGTAAATTCCTCCTTCATGTTTGAAATTGTTATTTTGTTTTTGTATTAATTAAATCTGGGAACATATATTTTCCATTTTGTGATTCAGTTATTCAAAATTAGTCTGACATACAGTATTACGTATCATATGCTCCCATACATATATATATATATATATATATATATATATATATATATATATGCTGGCATGAAATCACAAGTCATCGCGACTGAGGGTTTGAGTATGCAGGCATTGCTAAATAACTTGATCACGTTAGAATATGAAATATCTCCCAGAGATTTTAACTAAAGTCCGCTCAGCATAGCATAGTTTCAGTGTAAACCACAGTCAGTTGAGCGGGTGCCTCTAAAAGAAATTTGATAAGAAGGGCGTGTACCCCGATCTCCAAATTCATCTTACCCATACTGATCTTTCTACCTTGTCACGAAAGTAGACAAAAAAAAAAAAAAAATTAGAGATGGGATATTAGGTTCATCCATTTTCTTATAATTACTTTAGTGACCTTGGCGCTGACAGCAAAACCGCTGTTAGATCCATTATCGATATTGACAGCCACGTTTATCGACTGCACATGAGCAGAATCTTGTCTACTGTACCTGAGATTGCACAAGACGTATAACACTGGCCAATCAATCACTCGAACTGTCAATCTATCGATCCCCCAAAGTTCGTATCTATCGATCTATCTAATTATCTAGGGTCACTGAATCCAGATAAGAGGAAAAAAAACAATTTAAAACAAAAAGATAAAAAAAAAGTTTGGTTGTCGGTTCACTGGCAAAACTCGAGCAACCAACGAAACAATGCTGATTTCACTAATCAAAGTTCCTTAACAATTATATACCATGACAGATGAATGTGAAAAAAAAAATGAATGAAATAAAGCAAAACAAAATCATCAAAGGCATAGGTCAGATTTTATTTGTAAATACTAAGTTGGCCAAAAAGTCTTGACTCACTTAGAAAGAGGGAAGAAAACAACAAATTTTGATCTTTGTCTGGAAGAATTTCCAAAGAGTACTGCATTTCTAACTTGTTCAACACGGCCACGCCAACAACGCTAAACTGTATTGCAAGCAGCTGGACCGGATGTACGACACAATAATGAAGGAGTATCCTGCTTTGGTCAATCGAGGTTAGGCTTAGTTTCAAACAAAACGAGGCCGCACAATCCCAGGTTGACTAAGCAATTATTGACTCCCGAATCTGCTCCAACTGACTATGGTCTATTCCGTTCAATAGCACACTTCTTGTGCGACCAGCGATTCAACACTTTTGATGAAGTGAAGGAAGCTTGTTTACAGTTTTTTGATTCAAAGCCAGCGGACGGGTATCTAGGACAGATTCAGATGCTGGTTGATCGCTGGTAGAAGATTTGTCGAGAAGGACGGAATTTAGCTAAAAAAAAATAAATGTTGGTTTTGTGCTATAAAATTTTGTTGTTTTTTTTTCACTTTCTAAGTGAATCAGGACTTTTTGGCCAACCTAATATGTCGAGAAGGATAAAGTATTACATTCTTTAGGTACTAATTCAAGTCACGAAATTAAGCGCTATCTTTCTTGCATAGCCCCCAAGAACTTCACTTCTTGTTCTTGATTATGCTTATACAACACCACAGAGTAATCATCTATCTAGAGTGGCTCTTGGCCCTTGTATTGGATGAACATTAGTAAAAGAAAGAAAATGACAATGAAACAAAGCAAAATCCAGATAATTTAGGACATGACAGTTAAAGTGTTAATATACTAAGTTGGTTAGAATGTCCTGACCCAGTTAGGAAGCGGAATTTCCAAGGATTACTGCATTTCCAACTTGTTCCACACGGTCGCGCTATCAGCGCTAAACTGTATTTAAAGAAAGGAAAGAAGAAAGAAAGAAAAAGGAACGAAAATGCTATATAAAAATGGAGGAGGAAAAATAAAGAAAGAAGGAAAGAAAGAAAGTAAGAGGTAAAAAAAAAGAAAGAAGGGAAAAAGAAAGAAAGAATGAAGGAAAAACAGAGGCTGTGGAAAAGAAGGAAAGAAAGAAGTAAAAAAAGAAAGAACGAATGAAAGAAAGAAAGGAAGGAAGAAAAAAGAAAAGTTGAAGGAAAAGGGTACATAAAATTAGAGGAAGAATGAATAAATAAATAAAAAAGAAAAATAAGACGTGAAAAAGAAAGAATAAATGAGAGAAAATAAGAAGACGTGTAAAAAAAAGAAAGAAAGAAAGATGGAAAATGGCATAAAAAAATGGAGGAAGAAGGAATAAAGAAAGAAAGAAAACGTGCAAAATAAATAAATAAAAAGGATAGAAATAAAATGAAAAAATATAAAAAGGAAGGAAAAAGATACGAAAAAATGGAGGAAGAATGATTCAAGAAAGAAAGTAGACGTGGAAAAGAAATAAATAAAAACTGGATGAAAAATACAGAAAGAAAGAGAGTAAAATGCTGATGGATGATAAAGTATAAAGATAAAAAGGGAGAAAGAAAGACAGAAAGAAAGAAAAAAAGAAAGAAAACGAAGGAAAAACCAAACGAAAGAGAAAAGCTCGAGATACCAAAAAAAAACTCGACCTCCCCCCCCCAAAAAAAAACAAACAAACAAAAGAAACAAAAAAACAAACTTAGTAACCGTCCGGTTTAATCATGGAAGTAGACTGCTCTCTTCTAAGATTCAGCATTTGATTTAGTGACACAGTTAGCAACCTGGTCATAAATAATTTCCGTTTTAGTTTACCAGCTTTATTCTTCTATATAATAAATGTGAACGTCAGTGTGTCACTGCGTCACACTTTTTCAACTTTACTCCTAAAGGCCATAACCCAACATATCATACCATTTTAGAATCGGGCCGACTCCGTGAGCAAATTAAAACCATTCCTGGTGGGATGCGAATCCTGAAATTTTCGATTCCCAAGTTTTCATGACTGCGATGGTTTCCTGATTCCGCCATATTGGCTTCCACAAATAAAAGTAATTTAAAAGGACACAATTCTCTAACTTTTAATAGCTCAGGTTCAAATGAAAAAAAATACTGTTCCCTAATTACAGAGTTTCAAATTAAAATTGTCTGTGCCTTTACTCCTAGAGGCCGTATTCAAACATATACTGCCATTTTGGAATCAGGCCGACTCCATTAGCAAATTAGAAACATTCCAGGCCAGATCCAAACCTGAACCCACAATCCTGGAATTTGGGATTCCGATTTTTTCATTAATGCGGTTGTTTTCAGCGATTTTCCCCTGGACAGGCAAAGAGGAAAGAGCGCTTGAGAAGCAATATTTACGGAGCATATGGTTACATATGATCAAGACTGTGCTTGAGAGACATAACAGTAACACCGAGTGTAGAGAAGCAGTGACTTTATACTCCCCAGGGGAGTCTATAAAAGTCGAACGGGATTCTAAGATCCAGTATTTGATTTAGTTTCTCAGTTTTCAACCTGTTCGTTACTCCCCAGGGAAGTCTCTAAAAGTCGAACGGGATTCTAAGATCCAGCATTTGATTTAGTGGCTCAGTTTGCAACCTGATCGTTACTCCCCAGCGGAGTCTATAAAATTCGAACGGGATTCTAAGATCCAGCATTTGATTTAGTGGCTCAGTTTGCAACCTGATCGTTACTCCCCAGCGGAGTCTATAAAATTCGAACGGGATTCTAAGATCCAGCATTTGATTTAGTGGCTCAGTTTGCAACCTGATCGTTACTCCCCAGCGGAGTCTATAAAATTCGAACGGGATTCTAAGATCCAGCATTTGATTTAGTGGCTCAGTTTGCAACCTGATCGTTACTCCCCAGCGGAGTCTATAAAATGCGAACAGGATTCTAAGATCCAGCATTTGATTTAGTGGCTCAGTTTGCAACCTGATCGTTACTCCCCAGGGAAGTCTCTAAAAGTCGAACGGGATTCTAAGATCCAGCATTTGATTTAGTGGCTCAGTTTGCAACCTGATCGTTACTCCCCAGGGAAGTCTCTAAAAGTCGAACGGGATTCTAAGATCCAGCATTTGATTTAGTGGCTCAGTTTACAACCTGATCGTTACTCCCCAGGGAAGTCTCTAAAAGTCGAACGGGATTCTAAGATCCAGCATTTGATTTAGTGGCTCAGTTTGCAACCTGATCGTTACTCCCCAGGGAAGTCTCTAAAAGTCGAACGGGATTCTAAGATCCAGCATTTGATTTAGTAGCTCAGTTTGCAACCTGATCGTTACTCCCCAGGGAAGTCTCTAAAAGTCGAACGGGATTCTAAGATCCAGCATTTGATTTAGTGGCTCAGTTTGCAACCTGATCGTTACTCCTCAGCGGAGTCTATAAAATTCGAACGGGATTCTAAGATCCAGCATTTGATTTAGTGGCTCAGTTTGCAACCTGATCGTTACTCCCCAGGTGAGTCTATAAAATTCGAACGGGATTCTAAGATCCAGCATTTGATTTAGTGGCTCAGTTTGCAACCTGGTCATTTTCGTTTTCGCCAATCATCTTTATTCTCCTATATAATGAATGCGAATGTCAGTGTGTCAGTGTGTCACTGTGTCACACTTTTTCAACTTTACTCCTAGAGGCCGTAGCCCAAAATATCATACCATTTTAGAATCAGGCCGACTCCGTGAGCAAATGAAAAACATTCCTGGATGGCAGCATACTCGCAATCCTGAAATTTTCGATTCCCAAGTTTTCATAACTGCGATGGTTTCCTGATTCCGCCATATTGGCTTCTACTGATAAAAGCAATTAAAAGAACACAATTCTCTAACTTTAAATCGCTCATGTTCAAATGTAAAAAATACTGTACTTAAAAAAATTGTCTCCAACTTATACTATTTTGGTATCAGGCCGACTCCATTAGCAAATTAGAAGCATTCCAGGCCAGATCCAGACCCGAACCCACAATTCTGAAATTTTTAATTCCGAAGTTATCATTTTCGGTTGTTTTCGGCGATTATCCCTGGACAGGTAAAGAGAAAAGAGCGCTTGGGAAGCCATTTTTACGGAGCATATCGTTGCATATCACCAGGACTGTGTTAGAGACACAACAGCAACATCTAGTGTAGTGAAGCTGGGACTCTATATTCCCGAGGGAGTCTATAAAAGTAGAACGGTAGAGATACTTGAAATCCCCTTGTGTTACGGCCAGTGTACCCAGTAAGTTTTCGGCATGTTGTTCGGCCCCATTTTAATACCTATCAGATAGGTTGACATTAGGTTTTTGAAAGTTTTATTTCCCAGTTTCAATATATCGACTTGTATACAACTATTTACAGAAATATTCATGAGGTATTTAGCGAGAAATAAATTCATTACCCACAAGATTTGCAAACTAACCGATGTAATCCCACCGGCACCGATTTCATTTAAACTCAGTCGGTTCTGATATCATTAAATCATGCTAATTATTCAGGCATTACTATCCCAGTTGGTCGTCTAGGCTTAGTGGTACCCTGATCGATTTTTTTTTTATAGTTCAACAGATGTTTGAAATAATCAGTGGTGTAGTGTTAAATTTATTGATACTTTATTTTTATTATTTTATCCTAAATCCTGCTTTGGATAAATGTAATCACTTAATCCCGCAAAAGATTTTAGTAGGATATTACAGCAGAACCTTACTGGAATTACGGCAAATCTTGTGCAGTAAGTTTTAAGTAAATCGTAAAGCTTTTTTACCATTCTCTCGTGAACATTCGAGACACATCTTATTGTGGAAGAAGAAAGGAAAAAAAAAAAAAAGATAGAAAAAGAAATGTCCGTGCTTTTAATATTGGTGCCACATTTGATCTGTTCCTTCTGCTTGGTATCTTGAAATTCTTGACAAAATCCAAAGACTAATATGAAATATTACTGATACCGACCTGGCATCTCTGTTTCAATCAATTTAGTAAGGGTAAAATGATGGGACCTAGCTGCCAATCTAGCACTGCGTTTAAATTTAGACAATCGAGGCACAAAGGAGTAAAGCGATATTTATTTCGTAATAAATTGAATAAAAAAGACAATCGGAAAATAATACTATGTCCTTGCTGATACGTTTCATCATTCAACTTTATCAAGGCATGGGATGATAAATAAGCGTGAAATGTTGTGTAGTTACATCAAATTAAAAAATGTTATGAAGGAATAAAGTGTCGCTGCCGACACTTGAGTTTGAACATAGATCGCCAGTGAGTAAACACAGGCGATCCCATTATTGAATTATTTAAACCATAGAGGATAAAAAAATTGGATAAAAAAAGACAACGTATATATGGAAGGTAGTGTGATGTCTAATTAATCGCATTTCTATTCTATCCTTTGTACTATACGGATCGCCATTTCTATTCTATCCTCTATTACTATTGGGATCGGTATTTCTGCTCTATCCTTTATTACTATACGGATCGCTATTCTCTACTCTATACGCTACTCTAGTTCTCTATTCAGATCACTATACGGTGCTTACCTTTCGAGCGAGTATTATCGAGAAAGTACTATTAGTGCGAGTGTTATTCGAAGGCGTCTGACACCAGTATTGTTCAACGGTGTTACTATAGTTGTATCTGTGATTACAAAGTCTCTACTACAACAAGAATTACGAAAGTGATTATTCGTTGACATCACTAAAGTGGTAACGAGTGTTCGTTGACATCACAAAATTTAAAAAAAAAAGTTCCTGTGTAAGCCTCTTTCTGGATACTGGTAACATTTTTTTTTGATTTGTTTTTGTTTTCTATGTCAACAATATTGATAAATTTCTCAGAGTAATTCCGAAGATGAGAAAATTGGATAAAAAAAGACAACTGGAAAATAGTTCATAGTCCTTGTCGAAGCGTTTCGTCATTCGACTTTATAATAAATAGAAAAATGTCGCTCAAAGCCAAAGGGAGGAGAGAAAGCCTGGTTTGGTTTATTTGGTTTATTTTATT
This sequence comes from Acanthosepion lycidas, assembly GCA_963932145.1. Lineage (NCBI taxonomy): Eukaryota > Metazoa > Mollusca > Cephalopoda > Sepiida > Sepiidae > Acanthosepion > Acanthosepion lycidas. The sequence goes on from OZ010597.1 coordinate 14,402,029, forward strand.
TTACGGCATATCAACCTCAATGGGTTATTTAATTTCAACAACATTTTTAGGATAGATTCGTATGAATAGAATATGTATTCTTTGGTTTAGATTGGTTTGGTTTATTTTGTTTTACGGCATATCAACCTCAATGGGTTATTTAATGCCAACAACATTTTTAGGATAGATTCGTATGAATAGAATAGCTATTCTTTGGTTTAGATTGGTTTGGCTTATTTTGTTTTACGGCATATCAACCTCAATGGGTTATTTAATATCAACAACATTTTTAGGATAGATTCGCATGAAAAGAATATGTATTCTTTGGTTTATATTGGTTTGGTTTATTTTTTTTAAGGCATATCAACCTCAATGGGTTATTTAATGCCAACAACATTTTTAGGGTAGATTCGTATGAATAGAATAGGTATTATTTGGTTTAGATTGGTTTGGCTTATTTTGTTTTACGGCATATCAACCTCAATGGGTTATTTAATGCCGACAACATTTTTAGGATAGATTCGTATCAATAAAATATGTATTCTTTGGTTTAAATTGGTTTGGTTTATTTAGTTTTACAGCATATCAAAAACTCATTAGGTTATTTAATGCCGACAACATTTTTAGGATAAATTTGTATGAATAGAATATGTATTCTTTGGTTTAGATTGGTTTACTTTGTTTTACGGCATATCAACCTCAATGGGTTATTTAATGCCAACATTTTTTTTATTGCTGGTAATATTTAGTTTTCTCAAAAACCTGTTTCTGGTAATATATTTCCTTCAAAATTGTATTGCTGGTTTTAATTTATTTCAAAAAAGTATTGCTGGTAATAGTTAACTATTTGCCCATAGGTGCGATCCTAAGAGGTACTACCACCCTGGGTCAGGGTGGACCTGGGAACACCAGCAATTAAGAGGTTGTTCCACGCTCCTCAAAACCTCCTGTTCAGAGGCCTTGCTGTTGGATGTAGTTTATCGTCTTACCTAGGACACGGATGTAGTTTTTCGTCATACCAAAGACGAGGAAGGTTGGTATTCTGTCTAATATTTAAACATAGCTAACCACAATCACCAACCCAAACACGCCACAATATTCTTTAAACCAAAACAACGTATTCTTACTTACCATTCTTACTACATCCACCACAATATCTCAAAATCTCCATGAAGTCCTAATTAGTCCACATATTTTTGTGTGTGGGTGAGTAGAATAAAGTAACAATTTAATGATCTCGCTCCAGTGTGTATTTACATGTGTTATATGTGATAAGCTATTTACAAAAAATTAAATAAAATAGTGTTAGTAATAACCCCACCCCACAATCCTTTATTATGGGAGAAACATAAGTTAACTGAACGCAATTAATATGGGACTTTAATAATTTTAAACACTCATTCGTCTAACCACTGAGTCAAACGTACACTCATTTAAACACATCAACAAATACGAGAAAGCAAACTGTAATTACGAAAGGCGTCCTGCATCCACCAGAGAACTGTTATCTCTTGTCCACTAAAGGGGGAGAAAAGAATTAAACGAAAGATAGTAGGGACAGAAATAAAAGGGGTCAATGAGCTTACATCCCTTAGCTAAGTAGACTTTGAAAGAATAAACTAAAGACAAAAACAACACTATGCTAACCTAATTTTGGACTAGGTTGCCAATGTTAAATCTAGTTAAGACAATGCCCTAATGCCTACACGACATCAAAGTGTCATTCTAAGTTAGCCCCTCTTCTTCGACAGATACGCACAAGACACATCCACCTTTTGCCAAATTCTGATAGAGGGAGCCACCTCCATTCCGTACTTAACTTGACTTTAAGCTGGTGCATTAAGTACAAGATCAGTTGGGAAGAGTTGAACGTCTCGTCCACTTCTGGCGTATCGCCCATATAACAACTAGCAAGCAAAAGAACATATAGTGTTCAGCCTTCGTCCATGATGATACCACATTGCTGCAGTCAGAACTGGCCTCAAGGACGAAAAACTTACATACGAGCCATGATACCTTCAATAAACCGGCACAATGGGACTACGACCCTACAGTGAAAGAAGGCGTGACCCACGGTCTCCATCGTCATCGACGCAGCGAGCGTAGTTTGGAGATTTTTCCAAGCCCGCCGAACAGAGAATTTTGCCGACCCAGAGGCACACGTTGAATCACCAGCCAGTTGAGTGATGTCTCATCATCATTAAGACATTTTAAGCCGGGCGCCCAAAGGCCATATGAAGCGAGCCTTTTGTTTCGTAAGACCGAACTCGCCTATCAAATCATCGTGAACTGATTCCCTCACTAACACGTGATATAATGCCTTACGGGACAACGTCTGGACGTCGATGTGGACATCTGTCGCCCGTAAGAGGTGTCTGAGAGCAATCCGACATTCACGGTAGGAGCAGAACGACTTGGGGTATATAGAGCGCCTGATTCACGCACGAGTGCACACTTCTCAACATCCAATGACACATGCGATCCAGGAACGCGATACGGAGCGTGCGTTGATGAAACTTAACCCTAGGCATACCCAGGCCGCCTTCAGAAAGGTGGGCGTAACAGGTCTCCCGAACTAACTTGGAGAACTTGCCTCCCTAAAAGAAGAACAAGACCCTTACTAATATAATTAGTATGGCATACGAAGGTGAATTTCGGAGAATCGGTAAAGGAGAATCTGGTAGATGTACGAAACACGTACTTCCGCCTTGCCTTTTAAGGAAAGATTCCGGGACTACAGATGAACTACAACTTCGACCTTCTCTCGCATGTCCGACCAAAAGGAGATCAGGACTGAACCAGACACCGAGTATTTTGCCCGGTCTGTCCACCCTGAGAAAAAACCTGGGAAGAAAAACTTTACGCGCCCAACCTCAAGTCAACAGACTTATCGCGGTTTATCTTATCCCATGTCACCCTCTTGTACTCTCTGATCTCTTTTTCGATTTCGTAAATCTCGGCTCTGCTCGACACAAGAATCGGAATGTCGTCAGCATTGGCGGAGTATCTGACCGAGATAGCAACACCAGGTAGGGAAATTTCGCGTAGGACCGGATTCGTACTTGCGAAGGAAAGCTTCCCGTTCAAGAACATACAGCAGAGACGAAAACGGGCAACTTTGACGAAATGAGGGAAACAATACGAAAGGCTCACTTGCACCAGCGCACTGCGAGATGTATACAGAAGACGGATCAAGGTGAGAAAGTACGACACGAAACCGGCGGAGATAAGGACAGCTTCCAGAAACCGATGGTCAACACTATCGAATGACTTGGACTGATTTAAACTGATCAGCGCGGCTTCGCTATTGATTTGCTTAATGATCAAGTATGCCAAATGAAGATTGTCTTGAATATTCCTGCTCTTGGCAGCAAATGTCTGTAGGGAGCCAATCAAACTAAACAGGACAACCTGCAAACGGCTGGTTAAGATCTTGGTTAATTTTTTTAACTTTGTGTTTAGCCTTGTTAAAGTCCGAAAGTTACCTATCCCATCCCCACCGTTTTTGTTCTTGCGTAACAACTTCATCACACCTCTCTGGTGAAGCGTTGAATTATAGACCCCTGCTTCATCCAGTTGTTGTAAATCAGTTCTATCAAAGGAGCAAGAACGGGCGACTGCCTCAAGTACAGTTCGTAAAGAAGACCATCTAATCCCGGAGTTTTGTCCTGGCTAACCAGCTTAAGCGCTTTCCAGATTTTCGAGTCTGTGATCGGATCCTCGCACCCAGCCGCTTAAGCTTCATTAAGGCGGGAAAAGACGACCAAATAGGCATCGAAATAGTCCGTCTGAATGATTTTATAGCAAATTCAACTTCTTTATTTTCGGTCAGGAATTTTCCACTCCTTTCCATTTTTGGAAGTCTTCTCTTACCGCAACCTTCTCTTATTCTCATATGGATATCTAACCATACTTCAGAGGGGCGTCAACGGTTTTCCCACTTCCTCGCAGCAACTTCTCATACCTACCTCTCAATGGGCAGCGGCGGGCTCCCTCCTTGCGTCACATGATCACCTCCGCCTGGCTCTCGTTAACATTCGGCCAATGGCGTTCAACAGTGTGGGCGTGGCCAGACTAGCCTTGTTCTTAAGAAAATATATATTTTGCCCAAAGAAAAAAAAATGATCTTTTTCTTTTCTTTTTCTTTCTTTTGTTTCTCTCTTCTTCTCCGGCCGCCAAGAGGACAATACGACCCGTAGAGTGACAATCTCAATTCTTATCCTAACGTCACGGCATATAGAATTCTTCAATCAGGTTTTCGCCAGCACTAAGAGGCTAGTCAACCAGACACACTCATTCTTCGGCGCCAACGAAATATTGTTTCGCTGTCATATTCAAATTCCAACACAGCCCAGATGTGTTTTCTCTCAATGACACCTCCCATCGACAAAGACCCAACCTAGAGTTGGCTCTCTTTGTGTGTGGTCAACAGATGACCTATTAAATTGTTTGCCACCATGACACAGTTAATTCTTTATCTATTTAAAACTCTGTACCACCTGGTGTTTGTCAATTAGCTTTATGACAATGGCCATAAGAATGTTCACCATTCTTCATTTATCAAAATAACATCGCCAAATGTCTCTGTCGTGGGTGGCTTTCCTTCATTATCTAAGCCTAAGTCTCGCCTCTCTTTTCCTTTCTTTTTTCCTCACAGGGAATTTTCACCAACCTCCGATAATTTGCTTGCACCATGACACAGTTAATTCTTTATCCATTTAAAAAAAAAAACTATGTATAAACCTGGACTTTGTCAGCTAGCCCTACGACAATGGCCGTCAGAATTTTCACCATTTTTTCCATTATCAAAATAACATTGCCAAATGTCTCTGTCGTGGGTGGCCTCACTTTATCATATAAGTTAAGTCCCTAAATGGTGTCACAGATATAAAAATGGGGAAATATGTGGGCTGGCCATTTAATCTAGCTTGTCAATGACATCCGATAATCTTTCTTTTACCAAAGCATATTTTTACTTCTCATTTTTAGTATAATCATCTTAATCCTATAATTTCTCTTCGAAGTCCTACCTTGTCCCATATGTACAAATTCTATGCGTTTTGGAGGGGGGGCACAGGGAATAATAATAATAATAATAATAATAATAATAATAATAACAAATAATGAAATTTAAAAGACTATTAAGTAGAACGACAATTTGGAAACTTCGTGTAGGCAAAAAGAGGGTATTTTGGCCATATTGTAAGATTAATTCACGACACAAATACCATCACAATGTTTGATAATTTCGCAACGACAACGATTTTTAGATCATAAATAATGTGTGAATATTGGGAATATAGCTTTCGGAGAAATTGATATTTGATGATCGATTAAAGTTTGTGTGTTCTAGGGTGATTTTCTATGAGTCTAGACCACGATTTGTTTTCATTTTTAATTAGTTACCACTGGGAGACCTATATGCACTAAAGAACCCCGCTAGAAATAAGGAAATCCAAATTACTCCCCCTGACAAGGGAGGGATGGCATTGTAATCATAAACAAGATTACAGATATATTAAAAATGATTTGACTATTTAACGACAGCGAAACATACAAAAATGTAAACGAACAACAAAAAAAAAAAACCCTTAGAAATTTAGCAAGGAAACCAGGAAACTAATCAAAACGAAAACAAATCTTGGTATAGACTCATAGAATATCACCCTAGAACAACAAAACCTTACGGTCTCCCTAAGACCCACAAAACTGTTATCCCTATGCACTCCATCAATTCAGGAATAAGCAGCCGCCTCCACCACCACCACAAAATAGGTAGAGCCATAATAAAAAATTTTCCCCGTCTCCTTGGAACAATAATTCCATCAAATATAAAAAATTCAGGCAACCTTGTTGAAAAAGTCAGGGAAAAACAAATATGACTGACAAACTTATATATAGTCATCCACAGACAGACTATTTCTCTGTATCAAAGCTCATCAATGTGGCTACACAAGCGATTGTTTCAAGGCGGGATC
>OZ010597.1:14410485-14425485 GCA_963932145.1 Acanthosepion lycidas
ACAAATGACGTCACACATTATGAAAGGGACAAAGTCCGACAATTATTTTTAGACATTCTTTTTTTTTATATTAGTTTGGTGCAAAAATAATGACGTAATAATGTTGTTTTTTGACGTTAAAAAATACGTCAAAAAACGACATTATTACGTAATTATTTTTGCACCAACCTAACAGATACAAATGTCCGAACGATCCTCTGTGGCCGAAACGGTTAAGGCACGTCAGGCTATATGACGGTTCCGTATAGGATACAGGTTCGAATCCTGTCGGAGGACGAATATTTTTTATGAAAATTACTCAGACATTCAGGCCGGTAAATGTTGTTTAATACGGTTTGTTTTTTTATGAATATGTCCTGAAGATGGTTTATTAGACCGAAACGTCCGACGTTGACATATTAACATTAAAACAACATAATAGCATATAAAGATTTTTGTTTGTTTTTTCCGTATATTTTTCTTCATACTGTCGGATCTATATCCATATATTTGCTTACATACTGTTTATTATAAACAGAGCATTTATTTAAATATTTGTATCTATAAAAAGAATGTATAAACATAAAATGTCTTAAAATAATTGTCGGACTTTGTCCACTTCTCATTTTTGGAACTCTCTTCCGACTTCTTGCTTTGCAGTCAACTCTGATCTTCAAAAATTTCAAACCAACATCAATTGTCATCTTAAGTCTTGTTGATTCTTATTCTTTCACTGGTCTCTATCCCTAACAATGTTTTTGTTTCTTATATTCTTTTATACTCAATAACCTTTGTGTCTTAGTGGCTTTATTGTTTTACCCGGGGCAAAAAGATTATAAACAGGGTGAGGCAAACGTCTTCCAACATAGAGGTTAATGGATAGGGCGAAGAGGTCCTGTTGAGACGCCGCACAGTTCACACCCTTGGGATTTTTTTTTCTGTACTGCCATTTGAAATGAGTTGTTTATCCGAAGCGCCTAAGAAACTTAAAGAAAGAGTTAAATATAAATGCCGTTAAGTGTCAGAGGAAAACTCACCGATGTGTTAATGAATCGTGTAAGAACAGAATTGAAATGAGTTTTAAAATAGAAAGACGACATTTTAAACAGAATATATAACAATTAAATAAGTAGTAAATATAATTTTCATGTGTAATTATACTTTTATTAAATTATACCTATGGCGCCCAACTTTTGCCTCACCATATATATATATATATATATAGAGAGAGAGAGAGAGAGCGAGAGTGAGAAATAGAGAGAGAGAGAGAGAGAGAGAGAGAGAGAGCGCGAGAGAGATAAATAATATATAAATGAAATTCAATATCCCATTTGTATGGCCATTTCTCCTCGTAAGAGATTCATCTTCCAAGGTTTATCAACAGCAAAGGGTTTGAAGATAAAATGAAAAGGAAGTTTAGAATTTCTAAACTTAAAAGAAAAAGAAAAAAAAAAGGAAAGAGGAAGAAAGACGACAAAGTAGGCAAAAAAAAAGATTAGAACTTAACCGTAAGTTGGATTACTTACCCACGGACTATATATATATATATATATATATATATATATATATGAAGAAATATATATATATATATATATATATATATATATATATATATGAAGAAATATAGTCTTAAGGTGTGCTATATTTATAGGATAAAGTGCTCAATATCAGAGATAGAGCGTGTGTAAATATAAATATAAAAGTGAACATAGAAGTCAACACTTAGAGGCGACAGTGTGTTCCATGCTATATGCAATCGTCAGGCCACATGTGCTGTTATTTTTCTCGGCTATTTATATATATACGGGTCAGTGGTGCATTGTGGGTAGTCTATTGTGCCGGTTATTTTACCGGAAGTCGTTTATTTATTTATTTGGGTTAAATTATTTTGCTTGTTTTTATTTTTTGTTTCGTATTTTATTTATTTTTATTTTTTTTAATCGGTGTTTTTATTAACGTAGTAAAAATTTGTCTATATCACTTAATTAATAGTTTTGTTTTTTTTGTTTGGGAATTTAATTAAAGCTATTTATTCGATTTTGGGGTTGATTGATGTAATTTGTTCTAACTGTTATTTTGACAGATTTTAATTTGTGTTTATTTAGGTTGATTATCTTTATTTGTTTTTTCTAACGGTAACTTTATCGGGATTGGTTTGTTTATTTATTTACTTTGATGTATTTAGATCAATTTATTTTACTTGTATATTTTCTCTTTTCGGTTTTTCGATTTTTAAGTAACGTAGTATTTATTTATTTATTTTTTTATTTTTATTGTTATTTTTTATTTTTATTTTTATTTTTATTTTATATATTTTTTTATCGTTAGACGAATTAGACGACTTCGAGAAACACTTAACTGACCTATTTAGAAACATAAAATTCCATGAAAAACAAGATGCATTCCAAAAAAAACTAAAAGAAGATATAACTAAAATAAACAACTCAGCAAAAGTATTTATCGCTGCTGACAAAACGAGAAATTTATACAAACTAAGCCCTCCTACGCACAACAAATTACTCAAGAACAACATAACCAAAACATACAAAAAGGCACCCAAAACAACAGAACACGATATTAATAAGGAAGCTAAAACAATCGCCCCAAAATTAAACCTAGATGACCGAATAAGTTGTATTAGCAAGGCACAAGCCTTTATCACACTAAAAGACCATAAAGAAAATTACAAAACCAATCCTGCATGTAGACTCATAAACCCAGCCAAAAGCGATCTAGGTAAAATAAGTAAAACAATGTTGGAAAGAATTAATTCTGAACTTAGGAAGAAGTTAGGAGTAAACCAGTGGAAAAATACAAAAACAACTATTGACTGGTTCCACAGCATAAATAACAAACAAAATTGCCAATTCCTACAATTAGACATAAAAGAATTTTACCCATCCATAACAGAACGCATGTTAGATAAGGCCATCAACTTAGCTCAGGAACAAATAATAATAAAACCAAGCGAAATAAACATCATTAAGCACGCCCGTAAATCATTATTATTCCACATTGAAGAAGCATGGATAAAGAAAGATGGGATATTCGGCACTACAATGGGAAGCTTTGACGGTGCAAGGCATGCGAAATCATAGGCATTTACTTACTACACGAACTGAGCAAAATAATAGATAGAAATGACACATGACTCTACAGGGACGACGGTCTCATAATCTTAAGAAACTGCAACAAACAAAACACAGACAAAACTAGAAAATCAATAATAAAGATTTTTAAAAAGAACGGATTCGACATAGATATAAAAACTAACCTAAACGAAGTAGATTTTCTAGATGTCACCTTCAACCTAAGAAAAGGTACATATAAACCATATAGAAAACCTAATGATAAACCACTCTACATACACACATCTTCCAACCACCCGCCTTCTATAATCAAACAGATACCAAAATCGATTAACCGCAGGCTTTCCGACAATTCCTCCAATGAATCCATATTTAACAAAGCTAAGAAAGACTATGAAACAGCCCTAAAAGATAGCAGATTCCCAGCAACACTCACATACTCACCACAGAATACAAAAAAGGCCAACAGGAGAAGAAATATCATATGGTTCAACCCGCCGTACAGCAAAAACGTAAAAACAAACGTAGGAAAAATATTCTTCAAACTCTTACACAAACACTTCCCGGAATCAAGCACCCTACACAAAATATTCAACAAAAACACAGTAAAAATCAGCTACAGCTGCACCGAGAACATGGCACAAATAATAAAAAAGCACAACAGAAAAATTACCAACAAACCACACGAACAAATTAAACCCACGTGCAACTGCAGAATAAAGAACGAATGTCCCTTAAATGGAAATTGTTTACAAAACAACGTAATATACCAAGCCACGATAAAAACACCAGATAATGAAGAAAAAGTATACCTAGGAGTAACTGAAGGACCCTGGAAACAAAGAAATTATACACACAAAACATCTTTCACAAATAGTAAATATGCAAACAGTACAATGCTTTCTAAGTATATCTGGGGAATTAAAAACAAAACGCATATAACACCAAAAATATCTTGGAAAATAAGGAAAAGTTCATCAGCGTACAACAATCAATCAAAAACTTGCAAACTTTGCTTGGAGGAAAAAATAGCTATCATTACTTTCCCAGACCAAAATAAATTATTGAATAAAAGATCCGAGCCCATCTCAAAATGCAGACATAAAACAAATTTTTACTACGTTACTTAAAAATTGAAAACGGAAAAAAAAACAAATAAATAAACAAATAAACAAAATAACAATAAAAGAAGCAAAATTAATTAATCCAAACAAATTACCAAATCACACCTATTAGAATAGACGAAAAAGAATAATAATAATAATAATAATAATAACAAAAGAACAAAACAAAAAAAAGGAACCCAAATAAATAATGTAAATAATAAACAAATTAGCAAACCATTATGAGCAAAATATTAGTTAGACTAAAAAATCGAACCAAAAATCCGGACGAAAAAAATACCTATAACTGTTATATAACGATAAAACAAAAATAATAATAATAATAAAAAAATAAAAATAAATAAATACTACGTTACTTAAAATCGAAAAACCGAAAAGAGAAAATATACAAGTAAAATAAATTGACCTAAATTCATCCAAGTAAATAAATAAACAAACCAATCCCGATAAAGTTACCGCTAGAAAAAACAAATAAAGATAATCAACCCAAATAAACACAAATTAAAAACTGTTCCTGCCAAAATAATAGAACAAATTACATCAATCAACCCCAAAATCGAATAAATAGCGTTAATCAAATTCTCAAACCAAAACAAAACTACTAAATAAGTGATATAGACAAATTTTTTCTACGTTAATAAAAACAACGATAAATAAATAAATAAATAAAATAAGAAACAAAAAATAAAAACAAGCAAAATAATTTAACCCAAATAAATAAATAAACGACTTCCGGTAAAATAACCGCCATAATAGACTACCCACAATGCACCACTGACCCGTATATATATAAATAGCGGAGAAAAATAACAGCACATGTGGCCTGACGATTGCATTTAGCATGAAACAGAATGTCGCCTCTAAGTGTTGTTTTCTATGTTCACTTTTATATATATATATATATATATATATATATATATATATATATATATATATATTACGAAATGGATAAAGTCCGACAATTATTTTACGACATTTTATGTTTATATATTCTTTTTATAGATGGTATTTGGTATTTATCAGTCCACCCACGAGGATTGAATGTGGCACAAGGCCTTTTTAATGTGGGTATCTCCGAGCCCGTAGGCCCAGCCAAAATTAAATAACCATCCAACCCCCCCGAGGGGGGCCAGTTCCGTCAACCTCCACCAACGAAACCCTACCCTTCGGCGGAGCTTCGTCAGGGTTCCTCCCTTCAAGCAGAGAGTTCGACAGACACCCGACCCGGCAGCTCACAAAGCGCAGATATTACACTTTGATCCTAGCCACCGGGCCGAGCGAGTATTCTTTTTATCGATACAAATATTTAAGCAAATGCTCTGTTTATAATAGACACTATTAACAACATTTACCGGCCTGAATGTCCGAGAAATTTTCGTATGAAAATATTTCTCCTCCGACACGATTCGAACCTGTAACCTATACGGAACCGTCATATAGCCTGACAGTTTCGGCCACAGAGGATCATTCGGTTAGCAAGGTCGAATATATATATATATATATATATATATATATATATATATATATATATATATATATATATATATATATATATATATATATATATATATATATATATATATATATATATATATATATATATATGTGTGTGTGTGTGTGTGTGAAATATATATACAAGTTTTAACAATTTAATTTATAGAATGAGCATAGTGTATCGTCAATGAAGTAATAAGTTAGACATTTATGCCCGAGGACGTTCGATTAAGTATGTTGTCTTGAAACTCAGACCAGATGAATCATTGGTTGCTGAGCAGTAGAAGAACTTGCATGTGTTCATGTTATACCGTTGGCGAAACATCAGTGAGAGGAATGAGAAACAGCGGATTAAGACAAGGATTAAGTTATTTTTACTTTTTTAAGCATTTCACGCCAAGTAAGGCGGGAGTGCCACTGGTACTCAAGGGGTTACTGAAATTATAAGTAAGGGAAAAGACTGTTTATAGGGGTGGGGACTGATGAAAGAATAAAAAGAAGTACGGAGGAGAATAAAAAGGAAGAAAGGATATCAAGGCATCAGAAGATGTCGATTGACATTATATTTGAATTTTTGAAGATTATAGTTATCAGGGAAGCAAGTAAGATGAAGGGATTTCCACTGTTGGGAAGTGCGAGGAAAGAAGCTGTTGGAGTAGAAGAGGCGGTTACATTTAACTGTTTCGACAGTTAAAGGATGGGACCGAAATGCCAACCTAGTAGCAAGCTTAAATTCATGCAGTCAGGACACCAGTGAATATAGCGTGTCAGAGCAGATGCCATAAAAATATTTATAGAAAGTGGGTAAGTGCCTGGAGTCGAGACACTAAGCCATGATCGATCACATTGCATATCCGAATGGGAAAATTGATAAAATTCCTCGTGAAACGTTTGCCGGATTGAAAGCACCTTTTGAAGCTAAATGTATTGACAAAATCTCTACCGTCAGTGGCAAAGGAGTTCGTTGGGAACTCTAAACGAAACGATTTGCGAGCAATTCGGACCTATTCGCGTTAGCGACAACAGCTTAGAACTACCTCAAAGTTACACCAGTAACAACCGCTCAAATCATTCACCAGTCACGAGGAAAGACTAACGAAACAAAAAGCTGTCCCCAGTAATTTGGTTTCGCGTTATGCAGAGTCTACTTCGTACACTATTGTGCAAATTAATTGAAACAAAATGAATAATTCCGTTATTATTTACATGTCTTTTTCGTATTTTCCCAATAAAACATGACCCAGTGTACATTTTAGTACTTCATACGTCCATTCCACGAAGTAGTTGCTTTCAGATTGACCACAGATTCTCGATTGGATTTAAATCAGGAGAGTTTCCGGGCCAGTCTATAGTTCTTTGATTTTCTCACTGCTAAGGCTTGCCAGTGTGTTCGTGAAGCGTTACAAATTTCTGCACGCTTCCTTGGAGTGATTTCCATTGAAGACAATGGCCGTAGAACAATTAATCGACAATCGAGACAATAGTGTCTGGGCGTAATAAAAATCTGATGCTATCACGGATGACGCAATATTTTTCAAGGCCAAACAAATTTCATCAAAAAACAGATTCATATTACTGCACACCACTGCAAATGACCTAATGACCTAAAGAAGGAAACTAAAGGTCGTTTCAATTAATTTGCACAAGGGTGTATATCTGGAAGATTCTCGCGAGACCTTCGTCTTTAAGTATTTTGACTCAGGGAGCAGTCATTTTCCTTACAGATATGTGTGAACTCTTTGCGTCAGTAAGTCACTTTGTCTTTTAAGAACGAGAAAATGAGCTAAATGACAAAAAAAATGGGCAGCCACAAATGCAAATAACGAATGCAAATGCGGGTAGGGTGCACGAACTCTGGTGGGCAAGGATCTTAGATTAAGAATGCAGAAAGAATAGAAAAAGGGTACGGCTGAATCCATTGAAGGATTTTGGAACGAGAACAATGAGGCATTTGGAATTTATGAATTCTTAAATGGTGGTCTGTATGAGTACCCTGACTCAGCTAATGGAAATTTTGTTGCTTGACTTTTCTTGCTTAATAAAGGGTTCCCTTTTTTTTAATTTGGTGAGGATATCATATTGTAAAATGTGTGTTAATCTCCAATATTATTATCAATCTCTCATCTATTAAACGCGGTCTGTCTGAAAAGTAACGAGACTGGTATATCAAACAAAACAAACTACATAGTTTCCCTTTCAAAGTAATCCCCCTCGAGTCTAATGCACTTTTCAATGTTTCTCTGTCACGCTTCTATGCACTGCTGGAAGGATTCTTCTTGGATGCCCCTCTGCTCCGTCGTTACAGCCCTTTTGATGACTTCCACGCCTTTAAAACGGGTTTCCTTGATGATCTTGTCAGACGAAGCAAGATCAGGGGAATAGTAAGGGTGTTCCAGTACGGACATGTTCTCGGTCGGAAACTACCGGATGCTCAGGGCTTTGTGAGCAGGTGCCTTGTCATGGTGAAGTAGCAACGATTTGTAACTAAAGCTGAGTTAAAGAAGGAATGTAACATTGTAAATCGTTAGCTTTGTTAGTCTAGTTAGTCTAGGTTTAACTATTATCTTTCTAACATAATCTCTTTGAATTTCACTTCTTACCCTTTTTATGTTCATACAACAACGTACAGTAAATCTCTACCTTGAGAGTCTCTTTGACCTTGTACTGAATTTTTTTTTAAATGTCCCCAAATTTAAACATTCTTGTGTATTGTGCTACTTTGTGTATATTACTGATTTTTTTCCTTTTAGTGGGGCCGGATATTTTGATAATGGACATTATAGATGTTGTCTATAGTGAGATATGAGATCTGTCTGATAACGTCGCTGAAGTCACAAACAATTTATTTCAATTTAAAACAATAAACTACATGGTTTCCCATTCAAAGTAAACCCCCTTGAGTCTAATACACTTTTCAATCCTTCTTTGCCACACTTTTATGCACTTCTGGAAGGATTCTTCTTGGATGTCTCTCAGCTTCATTTTCACAGACATCTTAATGGCTTCCACGCCTTCAAAACGATTCACCTTGATGATTCCATTGAGTTTGGTAAAAAGAAAAATGTCACACGGGGCAAGATCAGGAGAATAGGGAGATTTCGCTCAGGAACTGCCGGATGCTCAGGGTATTGTGAGCAGGTGTATTGCTCTGTTGAAGCAGCCATGATTTACCTTGCCACAACTCTCGTCTCTTCTCCTGCACAAAAGCGTTGAACCATTTGTAGCAAAATATAGCAACAACATAAGGTATATATATATATATATATATATATATATATATATATATATATATATATATATATATATATGTAAGGAAGATATTGTTGTTCTAACGAGAGAAAAGTGCATATTTTAAAGAGAGAAAGCACACACACACACACACACATATAAAAATCACATTATAATCAAAAACGTTTCCGGCCTTTTCTCTCTTTATATATATATATATATATATATATATATATATATATATATATATATATATATATATATATATATATATATTAGAACGGCTCATGATCAAACATAAGAGACATTCATTGTCGGTTATATTTAACAATATATATATATATATATATATATATATATATATATATATATATTATTAATTATTATTAATTATTAATAAATTCATCTAGGATATAAAAGTTCAAGAAACTAGATATATAAACTTTATAAATATGTTTCTCTGAATATAATTAATAATCATTTAATTCAAATTTCTTAGCTATTTCAATTTAAATTTCTTGGTTAATTATATAAAACTTACGAAATTTTTTTGCTAATTTCGAAATGAAAAGAAACTCCTTTTTAATATTATTGACAAATAATTTGTCGAATGAAATATATCCGCATTGGAATTTTGGCCTTTGACAGGACCAGACGGAATTGTTTCCAACTCAAACGGAACTAATTACACATTATATCACTCCGCCTTCCTCAAATGACATATTAATTTTAAACTGAAGTCAGTATATCAAAATAAATCAACACTCTCTGTCTTTTCCCACTTTCTAAATAAGATAGCACTATCTCTTGATTTTAACCCGTCGTATTTTTTTATCCATTTCATTTGCGATTCTGTTCGTAGGTATTGAACATTGATAGCTGATTTTTAAAACTCTCATCAAATAAAATTATTACCTATGGGATTATAAGTGTTTGATATTCTTTAATTAATAATTAATAGTAATTATGCTCTCTCGTTTGACATAGCGCACTCCTTGGATCTATATCCTATTGGAAATTCCATACGAATTACTTTATTGTATCATTACTATATATATATATATATATATATATATATATATATATATATATATATATATATAGTAATACTTGGTTTGGAAAAACCTCGGATAGCACAACTTGTAGATATGTCAAAACAAATTGGCACCCGAGAAAAAATTTTGAAAATAGAGAAAGGACTGAAAACATCAGAACAGGGCGAAACAAATCATCCAGTACCTTAAGTTTTTAATCAAAAGAACAAAAACCCAAGTGAGTAGTAAAGCTAAAACGTAGAGTGCTCAATACGCTAAATAGAATTGAAATAAATCAAATAAATCCTAAAGAGCCAGGAAGACCTACTTAGGTTTCACCTAAACGGATCATCAGGATATCTATCTATCTATCTATCTACATATATATACATATTATAATTTTTTTAAAATATGATTCCATCGCTATATAGGAATTACATGTTTCAAAATGAGAAAGCTAAAAACTTCCAATTCGATTATAGAAATCAAATTAAATTAAATTAAAGTACCTCGTTCTGTTTCATCCTCAAGCGAATTTTGGAATAATTAATTTTGAAATTTACGGAGCTTTATAAGCATATACATTCGTAATATTAGTTTCTATAGATGTGGAGAAAACCAATCATTTTAATAAGGGTCGGTAGGATATTTATTTTCACTGTCAACTATAGTATCAATATATTAGTTACTTCCGAAAAGAGGTCAAGTCAGGTTAGTGTCGGGGTGAAACATGGTAATTCCTATGTAGCGATGGAATCATATTTTTGTTTTAGAACAATTATAATATAGGCTCTATTTGTGTATCGAGCACTGTTTTTTTTTTAAATAAAAACAAAAATACTAAAGATCTTCGGATTATTAACCAAACGGTTCTTTCCTATATTTCAATATATTTACACACACACACACACACACACACACACACACACACACACACACACATATATATATATATATATGCAAATATATCGAAAAAATATACAACACAACACAAGGGCTGATCAAAATTCATGTTTAAAAAAATTAAAAAAAGCAAATTAAAACTACAGACAAAATTTCATTTTCTCCATCAAGACATTCATTTCTGTAGTTCACTGCTACCAGCAAGCAGATTTTTTTCTCCTGATGATGGCCATGTTGGTCGAAACTAGTCGAGGAATCTAAATGAAATAATAATAATAATAATAATAACGAAAGAATATTAATCTACAACCCAGTGTGTCTGAAGATTTTAATTTGTTAATATTTTTTACTGTTCAAAACACACACACACACACACACATATATATATATTCCACTATCCCGAATAAGAATCCAATCAGTAAGTTATTTCTCACCGACTATGCTCTAGATTGAGTCTTCTTCGTCCTTAGATTATTATATTTTGT
This sequence comes from Acanthosepion lycidas, assembly GCA_963932145.1. Lineage (NCBI taxonomy): Eukaryota > Metazoa > Mollusca > Cephalopoda > Sepiida > Sepiidae > Acanthosepion > Acanthosepion lycidas. Next base: position 14,421,822 of record OZ010597.1, read on the forward strand.
TCCTGAACGTTTCTGGTTGGTCATGGAATCGATTTAAGAATTCACGACTTCAAATTCAGATTGGCTCTCCTCTCTTGGAAAATTAATTCTATCTTGCTGTTTTTTTTAGTCTTTTAGTCTTGTGTCGTATTAATGCGCTATGTATTAAACATGAACAGCTGAAAAGTGCCATTTTGCTAATACGGAACTTGGACGAAACAAGGTCTCTATTGTGAGTGAATTTCAATGTAGGATTTACAGTTTCATTTGAAAAACATAGACTGAAAAAAAAGAAAAACATTCAAATTTAAAATTTTAAAAAAGACAATAATGAAAAAAAAAATTTAAAATTTAAAAGTTCTTCAAGGGCAGAGCAAATTACATTCTTTTCTATTCTAAGAGATTCATTCTGCTAGGATCGAATTATGTTTTTCATTTTAAATGATAGAAACAACGGCGACTGCTTTGTTGGCTCCTTCGGTTGTCTGTAACCAGCATCCGAAAATGGCCTTTAGACATGCCCTCCAAACCTCTAGCCTCGCTATGTATACAGCTAAAATTTATTCACCAGTTTCTAATTGGAAGCACGCCAACAGCAATGTTATCCTCGCAACAATGTTGCAGTGAAAGTTTGCTTGCTATTGCCAAAGTTATAATGGGCATTGGAGAAAAATGTCTGACCTGAATCGATAGTTCATTGAAGAAGTCATTAATTATTTCTTGTCCATTTTGCTGATAGACAGCCCATTCTTATAACTAATATACAAGCTGAAATAAAATTTGTTCTTGTTAAGGTCTATTGATACATATCGAGTTGTTGCGTACTTAAAATACACCAAGTATTTTTTTGGCCTGTAATATTTATACCATTTTGTTCTACACGAGTTGTCTCCACTGCATTGGGAATTCCGGCTGGCAGTGTCTTTGTTATGACAAAAGCAAACTATCCAAAGATACTAGCGAGGCCGTGAAAGACTAATTATTTGAAGGGTGAAATATAAGGCTGTTATAACCTAGGGAAGGTTACTGAATAGAATAATAAAACGAAGGTTGGTAATGAACGATAATACCTAGGACAAGAACAACACATATAAGATTCGCCAGCGGCGCGTAAAAGAAGTAGTCAGCTGCTAGAAGTGAGTCGAATGAATTTCACAATGAATTTCCAACAAGGCCGAATTTAATGTGGGGTATCCGAGCCCATAGCCTTGGCCAAAAATTCCCCGTAGAGCTTGTATGAAACGGGATCGGGTAGCTGTTTCCTAAGACGAGACACTACCCTTCGACATAGCCTCATCTGCGGATCCTCTCTGCACAGAGGCAAAGATTTCGACCAGTACAGTTGGAAACGAATCTCCAACTGCAGGATATCTACCAACCGCTCCACGCGGTCAGATGTAGCACAAGGTTGAATTTAATATGGAGTATCCGAGCCCGTAGAGCCTGTATAAAACGGGGTCGGGTGGCTGTTTCCCAAGACGAGACACCGCCCTACCACATAGCCTCCACTAGGGATTCTCTCTGCTCGGAGGCAGAGAGTTTGACCATCACAACTGGAGACGAATCTCTAACTGCAGACCAACATACAGTATTTACTACTGTATTTATGTGAATGGGGACATATCCATTATCGTTCGTAGTTATGCTACAACAAAGGCCGTTAACCGGAAAATATATATTAAAACACACATTTTAATCTCCAATAATAGTACTTAACAAAATTTCTATTTTTTCGGTAATAGAATATATATATATATATATAGATAACAGGTGCTACCAACCCGGGTAGGGGTGGACCTGCTAACACCAGCAATTAAGAGGTGGTTCCACGCTCCTCAACACCTGATCAGAGACCTTGGTGTTGGATGTAGCTTATCGTCTTACACAGGACGCGGATGTAGTTTATGGTGATACACAGGATGGATATATATTTGGGTAGGATAGTGTAATTTTTGTATTTCTCCAACGAGAAGGATGGTTCGTAGTTGTTAACAGCTAATTAAATGGACGTTCATAGGATCTTCTACGGATGTATTTTTGACACCTTTTTCCAAATGGTATAACAATTATAAAAATGCCTGACTGAAAAATCCTCTATTTTTAGCGCTGAAGCTATAACCGCAGGCTTAGCTTTAGACTTTTAGACAATGAGACAACTTCATTTGTTTTCTAAAATTCGCTATCCATACTTACATCAAGGAGAAACAAAAACACAAGCAATCCCTTTATAATTAAATTGCTAAACAATCTGATCTGCAAGAAAACAAAATGTATTCTGTTGGGTACCTGGCAATATCGGCAGCCGCGGATATGGGAAAACTAACAAGATACATTCTAAGCAGGTTGCAAGAGTTATGGAACGACCACCCAAACGACTAACTTTACATTAAAGCAGAATGGTATGATGGTCTCAGACTTTTTCAGAAGGAAGAAGTCGTTCTATCAAGAATCAGAATAGGACACACCTATTCCACTGGCTCATTTCCCCTAAAATATGAACATCCTCCTGAATGCGCAGCATGTCAGGAGGCTGTCTATATTTCTGAGATGAGGTATTATGCACATTATTTACATTATTTGGACTATTGTCTTCATCTTTGTCGCCATATTTATTACAACGTTTCGGCCGTTGTACGCTTCGGCCTTCTTCAGGTGGTTGGAATGTCGAACTGAACCCTTTATTTCGCTCACTGGAGTTGACTGTTCTAGTTCCACGTGTCAGGTTTTAATGGATGTCAGTTATCAGTTATCTCCTGTTAATTCCCCTCTGAAAGTTCTCCACTGCCTTAGCCGGGTATTGAACTCACATTCATGTCACTGGATCTAACTAACACCTTTATCCACTGTGCCATGTGTCCTTGAGGAAAAAAAAAAGGTTTTAGTTAAAAATAATTGTCATGTGAAATTGCTTTTTGAAATTGCCGAAATAGTTTTCTTGTTCAGCCATTTTTAAGAGAAATTAGAATTTCCCGCATAATAATGTTAATTGTTGCTACAAAAACTATTTTCGTATAACAGAAAAGCGGCCAAGTGTCTCTCTTCTCCTCACGATGAACCAATCAGTTTAAGTTAAATCCTTTCACCGGCGATATCCAAATTTGATGGCTGGAGACAAATCAGCTTATTTTCTTTGAATTTCTATGAATTTCTAGGCCACATTTCAACTAAATTATCTATTCCACTGAATTGTGCCGCTGAATTAAAACAGCGAAAATTTAGTTAACAAAACATAGCCTACAACAAAAGTTGAACTGAGATCTTCCGCCTGATTGATCATCTATTCGTCCGGTCTATCAACCTTGACGCACGTGAATAATTCCAATAACAAAGATATTGTAAAATAAACATTTATTGCCTATTCATTTCGTTTATTTTTCCTTGGTATTAATGTGTGACAAATGTTGAAACCTGTTCTAACCTTATCTGAAAAAGGTTTAGAATTCCTGTTTATTTTTTTTATTTATACATAAAAATCAGTAAAAAAAATAATAGTAATGGCAATATTAGCCGTTTCCCTATAAGGAAACATTCGTCATTCATTGACTGAGCAGCCAGTGTAACTGTTGGTTGAAACTTATAAAATATTTCTTTTAAAATAAATTTTCAGCAAAATAAGATTCTCAAGTCCATTAGCTGTTATCACTCTTTCCAGTATCGATGGGGAGTGTTTCCTTCCTAACGTTTT
>OZ010597.1:14430485-14455485 GCA_963932145.1 Acanthosepion lycidas
TGCTATCAGTGTTTTTTTTCTATGACATCAGTGCCTCTATGCACCTCCAAAAATATCAAATATTTTATCTCTTGCCTTTACATCTTGCAATACTTCAAGAGATGCAGTGAAGTATTTATTTTTCTGAAATATAAATGTTCAAAGATTCAAGTCAATCTACCTGTGTTTGCGTACGTACATTATAAAGAACAAAGTGTGTCAAAAATTTCTCGACCAGACCATTTCACTTAATCAGATATTCTTAATGACCAAGAGATTGAGCTCAAAGCTCATAGAGAACCATACATATATTAGTAACGAGTATCGTAATTTTGGTGTCTTAAACCCAATCAGGTCGTGATTTTGTGAATGTCTTTTCTTTCTTAATCAGATTCGTAGACGATGTTCATCTCTATCCTGGATCTACTGAGGAGGTTTTCAGGTCATAATTTGTGCGCTGATATTTTCATTGGCCTTATACTCCAATGTTTTTCACCGTCTGTTATCTTAATTTCCTTCTAAATTTTCCTGAACCAATCACTGAAACTCAGAATGGAACTTGACCAAGAACTGAGTTTGTTCACTCCATGCAATTACGTCGGGTAATAGCAAAGGCAAGACTATCCGATTGCGAAAGATATGTGAAGAAGACAAGGGATACCATCGATGGAACGTTGTGAGTATAACAGTCAATATAAGGACGCTAGCCAACATGTAAAAGCATATATAAAAACGACAATTCTTCATCGCAGAAATTTCAACATAAATGAAGTCATATTTTTAAAATCAAGTTCACACCAAGCAATGAAGTAAAACCACTGAGTTACTGGTTGCGAAAGAGTTAGAAACAGTAACAATTGTTATTTGAGCGGAAACCGAGGAAGTGTAATCAGGATGACAACTGATAGCGATTGACATTTCATTTAAATTTTTGCAGATTAAAGTTGGTTGGAAAACATGGAGCCAGAAGGGAGTTCCACAAGTGAGAAGTGTGAGAAAAAGAAACTGTTAGGATAGAACTTACGGTTACATCTAGTCAGCTCAATTGTTAATTGATGAGATCTCGACGCCAGTCTTGTACTGCGCTTAAATTCGTAAAGTCCAGACACCGTAGCGAAGAGTTCAGCCAAACAATTACCATGGAAAAGACACAGAGAAGCAAAATTATAGCGGTAGGAAAGTGATATATATATATATATATATATATATATATATATATATATATATATATATATATATATATATATATATTAAGGCATTTTGTATTTATACTTTCTCTTTATAGATACAAATATTTAAGTAAATGCTCTGTTTATAATAAACAGTATTAAACAACATTTACCGGCCTGAATATCCGAGAAATTTTCATAGAAAATATTCGTCCTCCGACAGGATTCGCACCTGTATCCTATACAGAACCGTCATATAGCTTTACGTGCCTTTTAACCGATTCGGCGACAGAGGAGCAAGACCACATTTCCAAGCATAAAAAATGGTTTTAAATTTACCTATTATTTTTATACACTTTTGAGGGGTAGTTTTACGTTGATGTAAGGTCATAGAGAGACGGGGAGGAGGAGGACGACGACAGATATGGTGGAAATTATAGAAGTTAGGGAGAGATAGGAATAATTTTATATCTATTTTTATTAAAATACTTAAGAGTAAGGGAGTATGGTAAGGCCGGACCAGACATTGACCTATTTAATAAGTCATCTTAAAGGAAAAGAGAAAAAAAAAGAAGAAAAGATATAAGAAAGCAAATGAAGAAGCAGGAGAAAAAAGTAGGGAAAGAAGAAAAGGAAGAATAAATTAACATATATAGGCATATTGCAGTTAATTAAAAAAAACACATATTGATTTAGATTACAGTAAACGCTTGACATTAATTTAAAGATCATCAAAAAAATTGGGTAAAAGGAAAAATAATATAATGTAAATATAAGATAAACAAAAATTATTAATATTAAAAATATATTATAATGTAAATATAAGATCAACAAAAAATATTAATATTAAAAATATATTATAATGTAAATATAAGATAAACAAAAATTATTAATATTAAAAATATATTATAATGTGAATATAAGATAAACAAAAATTATTAATATTAAAAATATATTATAATGTGAATATAAGATAAACAAAAAATATTAATATTAAAAATATATTATAATGTAAATATAAGATAAACAAAAATTATTAATATTAAAAATATATTATAATGTGAATATAAGATAAACAAAAATTATTAATATTAAAAATATATTATAATGTGAATATAAGATAAACAAAAAATATTAATATTAAAAATATATTATAATGTAAATATAAGATAAACAAAAATTATTAATATTATTAATATTATTAACAACAAATAATAAGTTCACCTCAAACAAGCCAGTAAAACCACAAAGATGCAAGGGGTTACTGCGTGGGAAATAGAAACAAGAAACAGATGAAGAATAATCTGGACGACAGTAGGTAGCGATTGACATTGCATTTAGATTTTCGCAGATTAAAGTTGGTTTGAATTCATGGAACCGGAAGGGATTTCCACAAGCGAAAAGTGCGAGAAATTGTTAGCATAGAATTTACGGTTGCATCTAGTCAGCTCTACTGTTAATTGATGAAAACTCGTCGACAGTCCATTACTGCGTTTAAATCCAAAGAGTCTAGTCGCCATAGCGAAAAAAAAAAAAAATGTAACCTTAAGATGGTGGGGGAGTTATTGAGGCCGAGACGCCATATTTATTTGTTTGCCTATTGAACTATTTTTCCGGTAATATCGATATCATCGCCATCTATATCTCTTGCTGATTTATATTGCTGATTCTTCTTTGGATTTTATCAAGGAGTTCTAGAAAAATAGCAGGAGTAACGGACCGTATGTAGCAGCAATATTCTAAGCATGGACGAATGGTAGATTTATAGATACGAAAGAGAGAATCTGGAGAGAATTGTTTTATTTGTTTTGTTTTAAGTATAGATTTCCATTTGTAAATTCTACCACAGCAGTCTCATTATTATTACCATGTAAATGAGATTTTGGAAAAGAAAAAAAAGAAAGGCCACAGACTCTTATAAATTTGACATTTCAGTTTAGGAATATGAAGTTATTAAAGTAAATTAAAAGAAAATCAAATCAAACATCAACAAGAACAAAAAAAAAAATGATACTGCTTTGACCTTCGATTTCAGCTTCAATTTTGACGAAGAAGAAACATTGTATTTCTTCTCTGACTTTGCCGAGAAGGAATACGAGTAATAGGCGAATAATTTATTTATTTATTTATTACCGGAAGTGAAAGCAAACAATGCACAGTCGCCATTGAGAAAAATAAGTCCAGTTTGAGCTCTGAGACATTTTGTTTTCGACTCACAACGCAAGCACTATTTTTTCTTCTTCCGTTAAATCTACGTCTTTGTTTGCCTCTTTCCGTTTCCGGCTGCGCTGCAACCATCTCTTCCTCCTCCTCCCTGCATCTCTCTCTCTCTCTCTCTAAAAGTCAAAAGGTTCTTATAAAGAAGAAGCTGTGGCTGGGGGGTTATTGTTGGGAGAGGAAAACGCATCCGTCTGTGATTTGCCCCATCATCCCAAAGAAACGTAACCGGGTACAATTTTAAAGGACGAAGAAAAGAGAACCAGGAATCGGATAAAAGATATAGTTACATTCTGTCCGACGTGTCTGGAAAGGCATGAAACGAAATTTCCCAGTAGCATCTTCTAGTGCTAGTCATCAGACGCTAATAAGTAAGAAGATATTCAGTTAATTAAAGAGCTCTTTAATATCTGTCTATATCTTTGAGATGAGGTATTATGATTACTTGCATTATTTACATCATTCGGACTGTTATCCTCATTTTCATTGTCATACTCCCCAAGAACACATGGCTTAGTGGTTAGATCCAGTGACAAGACCCAAAGAGTTGTGAGTTCAGTACCAGGCCACAGCAGTGGGGAACAAAAAATTGGAGAGTTAAGTTAAAGAAAAATAACAGAGACATCCGGAAGAGGCATGGCACGGGGAAGTAGAAAAATCTACTCAAGTGGACGAAATAAAGGGTTTGGTTCGAAATTCCAATCACCTGAAGAAGGCCGGAGCATACAACGACCTAAACGTTGTGAATATGGGAATGAAGATGAGGATAACAGTTCGAATAATGTAAATAATGTAAGTAATAAAAAGGCTAAATACATTTTTCCCAATTTAGATGTAAAACAAAAGTATTCTGTCAGTCTATCTATCTATCTATCTATCTATCTATCTATCTTATTATTATTATTATTATTATTATTATTATTATTATTATTATTATTATCTTTGATTTCTGGCGTTTACACATTTCTTTCCGGGTCCCGCCCAGGGACCTAAGGTTAGAAATGGCATCATGACACTTTCCACTGACAAAAAAAGAAAAAAATACATAGATAAAGCCCTTCGTAAAGTGTGGGCTGTACTTGTTAGAACAATTTTTTGTATCTCTTTGAGGCATGGACTTCCAGGAATCCCTTCAATTAGTCTACTGCAATCTTTTCCAACCAGTCTTAGGGATCCAACTACAACAGGGATTGTTGATGTTCCCATATGCCACATTTTCGAGATTTCTATTTCAAGGTCCTTGTATTTTGACAGCTTTTTGAATATCTTCAAAGATACATTGCAGTCAGCAGGGACTACCATATCAATAAGGAGGCAATTTTTTTGTTTGTGGTCTTTAATAACAATATCTGGGCGGTTGGCTTTGATTTTTCTGTCAGTGTGTATTGTGTAATCCCATAGAATTGTAACAGGTCCTATCTCCGTAACCGGGTCTGGGTGCTGTTCATACCAGTTTCTTTCAGTTTCCTTCCCGTAGAAGTTGCAGATTTTCCAGTGCAGATATTGGCCCACTCTGTCATGTCGGATTTTATATTCAGTGGGTGCCAATATCGTGCAACCTGATACAAGATGATCAATCGTTTCTGGATATTTATCACAGAATCTGCATTTTGGGCTGACACAATATTTTAGTATATGTACTTGATAATTCCTAGTTAGCAAGCATTGGTCCTGTGCAGCAAGGATAAAACCTTCAGTTTCAGCTTTCAACCCTGCACTACGTAGCCACTGATGGGTACGGGTTTTGTCTACGTCAGCTTGTTTGGTACGGGCAGAGTATTGGCCATGCAGCGGTTTATCTTGCCATCGCTTCTGTATCTGGTCGGTTGCATTCGTCTTTGCTGTCTTTTTTAAGTATTTTGCAGTTTCAGCCGGTGTATTGTGCTGTAGTTGCATCTCTACGCCCATTTGAAACGCCATTTTGAATTTGTTGGCTTCTTTTATTACGGAGTAAAGACGCTTAATACTTTCATGTTCCTTGACGCATACCATCACCCAGTCTTCTGTAGTTTCCAAGTATCTTTGGAGGCCAATTTTTGTAGTTTTGTAGGACAGTTCTAGTTGAACTAATCCTCTGCCTCCTTCGGATCTGGGCACATACAGCCGCTCAACATCAGCTTTGTGATGATGCATGCGATAGCAAGTGAGAAGCTTTCTCGATTTGGCGTCCATTCGCTTAATTTCAGCTATGGTCCAGTAAAGGACATTAAAGCTGTATTGCACCACAGGGACAGCCAATGTGTTTATAGCTGATATTCTGTTTTTTGAGTTTAGCTCAGTATTTAGTACCAGACGTACACGCCTGTAGTACTCTTTTCTTATTTTTTTCTTCATTTGGGGGTGTTGTATGCCATTTCCTTCGCTAATTCCTAGGTACTTATAAGCTTCATCATGCTCCAGTTCCCGAATCTTTACGACAAAATCTAATTCTATTAAGGGTGTTTCTGTAATTCTACCTTTCTTGAATGTTACTTTTGCACATTTATCTCATCCGAAGTCCTTGCCTTATTATTATTATTATTAATAATAATATTGTTATAGTAATTATTATTATTATTTGCGCTTATCTGTGTGGTCAGAACCTTCGCTTTTCAAGCATGAGCCCTGGTTGACTTCTTTATGTTACCGATCTGGGGAGGATGCGACCCTAGCATGATGCACTGGTGAAAAGTCGCTGTAAACTTCACAACGGGTTTCTCGTATGATTCTTGGGAGTTAAACTGGTAAGTTATCTTGACAGATCATTATGCGTTTTCTAGAAACTGTAACTATTGCCCATATTGTGAGCCATAGTTATTTTTATAGATACAATTTATTTAAGTAAATACTCTCTTTTTAATTAAGTAGTATTACATTTACCAGTCTTAGGGCACTTCAACGTGGCTTGTCTCGCTAGATCAATTACGACAATAGTGAGTTCGATCCTCACTTAGCGCCCTATACTTTCGGCCTTGTGACACATCTAAGCGACGCCTGAAATTTACCATTTACCGGCCTGAATGTTCGAGAAATTTCGTAGAAAATATACGGTCTCCGATAGAAATTGAACTTGTATTTCTATACGTTTGATCTGACGTGCTATACCATTTATCTACGGAGAAGTGTCTGGTTAGCAAACGCCAGATTTCCCACAGAAATCACTTTTTCCAGGTGTTCAAGTGTGATAGTTCTGATCACAACAAAAGTCTATTTGTGTCTTCTTTTAACAATTGTAAACGTGTCCCCAAAGAGGCTAAGTTTGTGAGTCGATTGAGACACATCATGGCCTCTAGCAAGCTTACTTCTCATATGTACTGGCAACTTTGTAATATTGTCTTAAATAAGTGTAAGTCTTATATCTAACCTCTTTTTACACAGTTTGAAGAAGAATGTTTTGCTCGTAAATTCTCTTCCAGTTTTACTCTTGACTTATCTGGAGTACCTTTGCCTGGCTTTCCACTTAGTTCCTATTGAGGGATATGTATATAACTCCGTCCATTTTTTTCCTAGATCGCGTCAAATCATGTGGACTTGATGATATACTCCTTAATAAATGTCCTTCCGAACTGCCTCTGGTAATCTATAAACTGTACAATAAGTTAATTGCTGCTTCTCGCTTTTCTGCTTGTTGGGCATCACCTTTCCGTCTTTAAGAACTGAGGAGAACAGTCTGATTATTTGTTTTAAGCATTTCACCCCAAGCAAGGCGGGAGTGCCACAAGCACGTAAGGGGTCACGGAGAGTGGGAGCAAGAATAAATAGACGTGATTGAGAAAAGGATAAAGAGGACGGGGGATTAGATCAAAACATCAGATGTCGGTTGTCATTACATTTGAATATTTGAAGACTCTGTCAGGGAAGCAAGTAAGAGGAAGGGAGTTCCACTGATGTGAAGTGCGAGATATGAAGCTATTGGGGTAGAAGTAACGGCTATATTTAACCGTTTCGACAGCGAAAGTGTGGGACTGAGATGCCATCCTAGTAACACGCTTAAATTTCTTTTAACTATAGGCCTATTAGCCTCCTACCTCTTTTTTGGTTACGTACTAGAGACCATAATCTAAATTGCTAAGCATCTCATATTTCATGGTCTTTGAGATAAGCAATATGGATTTCGCTTCTCTAGGTCAGCTGCTGACGAGTTAATGGTTATTGCTGAAAGAGTTTATCAAACTTTAGATAAGAATGGAGAAGCTCGAGCAATTACTTTGAATATCTCGAAGGTATTTGACAGGGTTTGGTATATTGATCTCCATAAGTTGAAAGGTTATGGTATATCTGGTCGAAATTTTGAGTTGATTCGGGCTTTCTTATCGAATCGCAAAAGGAAAATTGTCCTGAACGGCTACTCTTCTAGATATTTTTGCATCAATACAGGCGTCCCTTAGGTTTCTATTCTTGGGCCTACATTCTTCCAAATTTTCATCAACGACCTTCCTGGTGTCATCAGTTCTCATCTCGGTATCTATGCTGATGACGTAACCGTAACTGTCTTCATAGTAAGCCTGAGCTGTCCAATAAAATTCAAATTGGCAGCTGATCTAAAAGAAAATGACCGACGATCTGTTGTTAACCGGGACAAGGAATGGCTTGTTAAATTTAACTCTCCAAAAGAAAACTACTCTCTATTCATCATCTGAGAGACCTCTTCTGCCTTTCATTAGTCTTCTGGTTCTGGACTCCAGGAGAATGACTCGTTGCACCTTCTCGGGCTAAGGTTTTACACAGATATGTAGGCTGCAAGGAAGGTTGGTGCACCGTATCGTATTAGACAATTTTTCTCGACAGAATCTGTCTTACGTATTTACATGGTTACCATTGGTCCATGCTTAAAATATTGTTGCAACATCTGGTCTGGTGGTCTTATATATTTAGAGATCCTTGACAAAATCCAAAGTGATAAACTACATCCGCGATCTGTGTATGACGATAAACTACATCAGCGTCCTGGGTGGGACGATGAACAATTTCCAACAGCAAGAACTCTGATAATACGTTTTCGAAAAAAAATAATGTTGCCATCTGTACGTTTTTGAAAAAAAATATTAACAGCTATACGTTTTTGAAAAAATAATATTACAAGCTAAACATTTTTGGGAAAAACGTATTAACAGAAATGGATTTGTGACAAAACAAAAATATTACCAGGAGAAAAAGAATTGACGTTGATATGCCGTAAAACAAAATAAACCAAACCAATCTAAATCAAAGAATACATATTTTATTCATACGAATCTATCCTAAAAATGTTGTCGGCATTAAATAACCGACTGAGGTTGATATGACATAAAACAAAATAAACCAAACCAATCTAAACCAAAGAATACATATTCTATTCATACGAATCTATCCTAAAAATGTTGTCGGGATTAAATAACCCATTGTGGTTGATATGCTGAAAAAAACAAAAAACAAACCAATTTACACCAAAGAATACATCTTCTATTCATACGAATCTATCCTAAAAATGTTGCCGGCATTAAATAACCCATTTTGGTTGATATGCCGTAAAACAAAATAAAACAAACCAATCTACACCAAAGAATACATACTCTATTCAGACGAATCTATCCTAAAAATGTTGTCGACATTAAATAACCCAGTGAGGTTGATATACCGTAAAACAAAATAAACGAAACCAATCTAGACCAAAGAATACATATTTTATTCATACGAATCTATCCTAAAAATGTTGTCGGCATGAAATAACTCTATGAGGTTGACATGCCCTAAAACAAAATAAACCAACCCAATCTAAACCAAAGAATTCATACTCTATTCATACGAATCTATGCTAAAAATATTGTCGATATTAAATAATCCATTGAGGTTGATATGCCATAAAACAAAATAAACCAAACCAAATCTAAATCAAAGAATACATATTCAATTCATACGAATCTATCCTAAAAATGTTGTCAACTTTAAATAACCCTATGAGGTTGATATGCCGTAAAACAAAATAAAGCAAACCAATCTACACAAAAGAATGTATCTTCTACTCATACGAATCCATCCTAAAAATGTTGTCGGCATTAAATAACACATTGTGGTCTATATGCCGTAAAAGAAAATAAACCAAACCAATCTAGACCAAAGAATACATATTCTTTTCATACCAATCTATCCTAAAAATGTTGTCGACATTAAATAACCCACCGAGGTTGATATGCCGTAAAACAAAATAAAGCAAACCAATCTAAACCAAAGAATACATATTCTATTCATACGAATCCATCCTAAGGATGTTGTCGGCATTAAAGAACCCATTGAGATTTATATGCCGTAAAACAAACCAAACCAAACAAAATCCAAAGAAGAATCTTTAATATTATTGGTCCTGATATAATATCTACACTGTAACAATCTGCTAATGTTGTACTTTTTCTGTAAATACTTCCATGGTAAACGTTCTGATGACCTTTCATCTATGGTACCTAAATATAATAGCAGTGCTACATTAGCGGTAAGTTCTTATCATATCACAGTTTAAATGGCAAGATGCAAACTTAAGTTCTATTGTAACAGTTTCTTTTCTAGCACTTCTTGCTTTCCAGTCAAGTTTGGTTTGGTTTGTATTACGGCATATCAACATCAATTGGTTATATAATGCCGACGAGATTTTTATAGGTGGTAATATTTTTTTCACAAAATGTATTGCTGGTAATACTTTTTTTCCAAAATGTATTGCTCGTAAATTTTTTTTCCAAAGTGTATTGCTGGTAATATTGTTTTTCAAAAAGTTATCGCTAGTCATATTTTTTCCTTCAAAAATTCATTGCTGGTAATAATTGTTTTTACAAAAATATATTTCTGGTATTAAAGCCTATTTTTACACTTTCATAGTGTTTTGACCCCAGTTTGGGGTCAACTATTTACCTATAGCTGGGACTCTAACATGTGCTACCACCCCGGGTCAGCAATTAAGAGGTGATTCCACGCTCCTCAAAACCTCCTTGCTGTCATCTTACTCAGAAGGGATCAAGTTTGGTCTTCAAAGATTAAACGCAATGTAAACGTTAATCTTCTGTCTCCTTAATTATTGTCCTTTTATTTTTCACGCTTTTTAACAGTAATTTTCTTATGTTCTTTTATAGTCAATAACTCCCTGCGTGATAGGGGCTTTGTTGCCTTGCTTTTATAAAATGTTTTTTAAAAATTCAAATCTGGTGCGGACTTTTGCAATGAGATAATAGCGGCTTTAATGCATTCAAGCTTCTCATTTCTTCGTATTATAGCGGCTAGAATAGGGAATTAGAAAAACTGTAAAAGAAAAAGCATTCATTTTTATATCAGTACACTGGATATGGACACTTCGAAGTGGGGTAATAGTTAGCAAGCTTGTCTCACTAGAACCATTACGGCTGAATAGTGAGTTCGATTCTTACTGGGAACTCCATAATTTCAGCCTTGTGCTACATTTAAGCAACGCTTAGAGAATCGCCATTACACTGGATATTGTCTCTTTCTCCACACGTCGGAAAAGCATTGGCAAAAACGCATGCGATGTTGTTCGTTCTAACATTATTGTTTCTCCTTTGTCTACTCAGTTGCGAACAAAAGTGGCGAATTATGTAAGTGGTGAATGAAACGGAGTTAATTTTCCAGTTATTGCATTGGTAATTGTCTCTGTCAAGTACATTGTCTCTGATTGGCTAAAAAAAAAAAAAAAAGAGAGAAAATTAGCGATTCGTTGTTGCTTTATTTTTCCTCGTGCCTCTGTCTCTCGTCCTCGTCCTCGTCTCGTGTCAACGAGAGTGGCGAAAGATGCAAGTAGCAAATTAAAGAGGGGGGTTCATTTTTGTATTATTACATTGAAGACCGTCTCTTTCTCATCACTTGGAGAATGGATTGACAAATAATTGATTTAGCGAAAGCCGCCAGTTTCATTGTAGCCATGTTGTATTCATATTTCTTTCTTCCGGTTCATACGCGGCCTAGATAGGAGATAGTTGAAAGCAGCAAATGAAAGGTGGGGGTCATTCATTTTGTATTGTTACCGTTCGAGATTCTCTCTTTCTCCTCACTTGGAGCATAGATTGATTTATAATGTATTTAGCGAGAGTAACATGTTTCATTGTAGCATTATTGCACCAATCTCCCTTGCCATATGCCAGCGAAATTGGCCAAAGAGGGAAATATCGAATAATAACTTTCAGTATTCTTACATTCGAGAATATCCCTTTCTAGTCATTCTGATCAGATATTGCCGAAGAGGAAATCAGCGAAATAAAACTTCTTTAATTGTGGCATTATTGTTTTTAAGCTCTTATTTTCCTAGTTATATGCTAGCCTAAGTGGCGAAACAAATGGGTTTTATCTTCGTATTATTCCATTCCAACTGTCTCCTTTCGTACACACACACACACACACACACACACATATATATATAATATATATAATGACGTAATAATGTCGTTTTTTGACGTATTTTTTAACGTCAAAAACGACATTATTACGTCATAATTTTTGCACCAACCTAATATATATATATATGTATATATTTATTAAAGACATGAAAATTTCTCGGACATTCATGCCGGTAAATGTTATTTAATACTGTTTATTATAAATAGAGCATTTACTTAAATACTTGTATCTATAAAAAGAACGTTAAACATAAAAATGTCTTTAATAAATAAATTGTCGGACTTTGTCCATTTCGTAATATATGACGTCATATATATATATATATATATATATATATATATATATATATATATGAAAAATATTTGGAAAAAACAAACAAAAATCCTTAAATGCAATTATGTTGTTTTAATATGAATGAAATGTCAACGTCTGACGTTTCGGTTTAATAAACCTTCTTCAGGACAATATTCATTAAAATACAATTAACATAATCAGTTCAACATGACAAAGACGATGGACATAAAAACAAGTTCTGGTATTTATTGGTACAAAAAGTACAAATTGTGGCACGAGGCCAATAAAGAGGAGGGGTAGAGGCTGGTCAACACTAACTATCTTATACCTAGCTAATCAGATTCACGACCCATTCGTACATTACATTTTACACATTCACAAAAAGAACTCGTCCATCACCAAACAATCCTTCAACCACCATAATACCACGTGCTCTCAAGGGAGACCTACCAAAATCGCGCCCCATACCATGAAAATTCTAATGATGATATATATATATACAATTCTAATAATGATAAAATGAGAGGGGAGGGAAATGAACCCAATAATAAACTTAAAATAAACACAAATACAAACTAAACGTAATTGATGTTAGTAGGGACCGTACAACCCATAAAACAGAGAGGCCGCTGTATTCTGCACAGGGGACAAAATCAAGAGACGCTCTCGCTAAGGGAGTGGGAAAAAGTATAAAATATTAGGCTGGAATGGGAAAATATAAAACTGACCCAGTCGAGATGAAAATGGGGCGGGGGTCAAAACAAACTGGGGAGGATGGGAATCTCGACTTGGATCATAACCAAAGAACGGCCGGGATGCAGGCCAGGAACAACACTTACTCACATTAACTAGGTACACTGAAGCTTGTCTAACCTAACCAAGGGGAGGGTTCCACAGGAAGCCACCCCGATGTGCAAAAGGTTGACCTAGAAGAGAAAATCAAGGCTAGCCCCGTTCACACGAAGCAAGCTCGCTTCTTTTACCCATCTTTCGCTAAAGACTGTCGAATGCAATCGTTTTCTATCCGATCTAATCTTCATCTTGAGCTGATGCTCAAAGAATCGAATTAGATCCGAATGAGAAAGACGATTGCCTCGCAAGACTTCCTCCTTTCGCGTCGTCCAAATCACCATTCGAGCCGTGGCCATCAGCGTCAGAAACACCATCCGTTTCATCCCGGAATACGGGGGCGACACATTGTCACACGCGTATGCGCGATCAATGGACACAAGCTGTTCGGGAGCGAGACGAGCCGTCAGCTCGCCGACATGGTCCCATAAGGGGCGGACCTGTGGGCAATGGTAGAAGGCGTGCGCAGCCGTTTCTTTTAAGCCAAGGCCACACCGTTCACAGTCTGGCAAATCCGCCAAGCCCCATATGAAAGCCTTGTCGTTGAGAGGCAGCCGATTCCGAGCCAATCGCCAGCTAAGCGAAAACTCAGGGTTACTGAGGTAATCCGCCGCTGGCGCCCAAGACCAGTAGGAGCAATACTCCTCCTCCGACAAGCCGAGCGTATCTTGTAGGAGATCCTTCGCGGGCCTCTCCACTAATTCACGATAGAAGACCTTCCTAGGCCGAGAAAGGTCACTGGAACGGGGAACGGCCCTCAAGGCCGACCGGCACTCGCGAAGGAAAACCGATTGATCCCGGGGGTTACGACCGCGCTCAACCCGTGAGATGGGGGGATGATGGTAAGGCCAGGGAACGCGTCCCTAACAATCCCCTCCAGAATCGGATCTCCTCCAGTCAATGCACGGCGTAGGAAAGCCAACCGAGAGGCACGGATGTGACTCGGCAGGTGCGCCATTCCCAGCCCCCCATGACACGGACGTTTAGTGCAGACTCGTCTGTCGACCCGATTTCCGCGTCCCCTCCATAAAATGGAGGATAGCGATTGCTCGAGCGCCTTCTTGTGAGTCTTACAGAGAGGAAGTACGGACAATCGATAAAGAATCAGGGGGAAAATGTATGTAGCACACACCTTCGCCCTGCCCTTCACGGACAAACTCCGTCGATTCCAAGTCTGACCGGCGGAATCGACCTTTGCTCGTACTTCAGACCAATTCTTCTCCAGCTGGAGGTCAGGGCCAAACCACACTCCAAGAATGCGGACAGGACCCTCTGTCCAACCGAAGCGGCCCGGAAGAGCGACCCCCTTCCAGGCACCTAACCGCAAGCCGGACGACTTATTATTTATTTTGGCCCCTGTCACCTTCTCGTACCGATCAAGCGCCTTCTGTACCACCTCAATGTCGTTGCGGGACGACACGAAAGCAGATACGTCATCGGCGTACGCGGAAACCCTGGCTCGAGACCCTCCAGGAACGGCAATTCTACGTAGGGCCGGACTGCCGGTCTCGTCCTTCAGCCGGCGAAGGAGAGGCTCGAACGCCAAAGCATAAAGGAGAGGTGACAGTGGACAACCCTGACGAACCGACCTAGACAGCACGAACGCGTCCGACAGCCTTCCGTTCACCTGTACCACCGCACTGGGGGAGCGATACAGGAGGCTAATCCAGCGGCAGAAGTTGGGTGCGAATCCAGCGGCCTGCAGGACAGCTGCAAGGTAGCGATGGTCGACCCTATCAAATGCCTTTGACTGATCCAAATTGATCAGCGCGGCTTCTTCGTCGTCTTTTACACCCTCTATGATCGTGCGGATCAGATGCAGGTTGCTCTGAATTGTTCGGCCCCTCACAGAACAAGTCTGCTCAGGTCCCAACAGAGACTCGGCAACTGACTGCAAACGCTCCTGCAGGATCTTGGCCATAATCTTTAACTCTGTGTTTACCAGAGTTATGGGCCTGTAATCATCTAGGTTCCCCCCACCACCTTTGCCCTTTTTCAACAGTGTGATCACACCCCTGGTGATCCGGTTGGGGATGGACCCCGACCGAAACCAGTTGTTGAACACTGCAGTCAAAATTGGAACAAAGATGTGCGACAGCCTCAAGTACAATTCATAGGGCAAACCATCCAGACCGGGCGACTTGCCTCTGCCGACCTTCTTCAAAACGGCGTAGACATCGCCCTCCGTAATCTCTCCCTCGCAGCTAGCCGCTTCAGTCGGCGAAATCCGAGGAAAGTCAGCCAAATAGCTACGAAACTCCTCCTCACGGAGACCAGGCTTCTTGGTAAACCGGTTCTCGAAATGGCGCCGAAACGCTCCGCACATGTCGTCAGTGGCCCGAAGAGTACGCCCCTCCGGGGATTTGACTTCACGAATGTAACGATCGCCACCTCGACGGACCTCTTCCCTGCGCAGATCAGCGCCCAAGTTCACGGCTTCGGAAGACATCTTGCTTAACTTATGTCTAATTACCTGACCCATGTACCGCTCGCTATTCGATCGATCCAGGGCCTCCTTAGCTAAGGCTATCTCTAGGGGATCCCCCCCAGCCACCGCCCGGGAATAACTAGCTTTAAGCGTCTTCACCTTTTCAGCTCTATCTAGAGCGAGCCGTTTGCTGAAATCAGTGGTGAAGGACCTAATCCTACATTTAAGGCGTTCCCACCACCTATTCCTAAAAAAAATTATATCTAAAAAAAAATTACTTCCGATACATCGATGACATTTTATTATATCTACCCACATAAACATGATTTAAACAAGATTACTGATAGATTAAATAAAATAGAACCTACCATAGAATTTACCTATGAACTTGAGTCTAATAATTCTTTACCTTTTTTAGACATACTACTCATTAAAAATAAAAATAAATTAGAATTCAAAGTATATCGTAAACCCACATGTAAAAATTACTATTTACATTTTTACTCTCACCATGATACTAACACTAAGAGGGGTATTATTATTGGATTCTATTTAAGGGCTCTTCGCATCTGTTCAGCAAAATATTTAGATGATGAATTCACATATATTGAGGATACCTTTTCAAATCTTTCGTATCCGAGACAATTATTACAGAGAGCTAAAAATAAAGCGTTGAAAATTTACTCATCAGCGCAAAATGACACCTCGAAGGCCACTACAACTGCATCAATGAAAGGTACACTTTCAGCTGCCTCTGATAATAATTCTTTTGATCGCATCTTTCTACCAAATAACCATTTGACCGAACGTATTTCCAATAATTTAAATGCGTTAAAAATTAAAACTACAATATTACCTACTAGAACTATCCGTAATTTATTAAATAGCACCAGCAAACAACATATTACATCCGATGCTTGCATCTACCAAATCTCATGCAAAAACTGTGACCTAAAATATGTGGGTGAAACATGTAGGTCCGTAAAATCTCGTGTTTTCGAACATAAGCGAGATATTCGCCTCGGAAATTTGAACAATGCTTTAGTTGTACACATGACTAAAGCAGATCATAATTTCGATTTTGATTCCGTGAAGATTTTAAAATATTTTCATAATAAAAATCTTAGGAGGATTTATGAAGCAGGTATAATATCCATCTCACGCACGGTGAATACTAGACCTGGTTTCTTTAGCATTTCCCCTTTTTTAGCGAGATTTATGCTCGACAAGCGTACATACAATTTTCCATCATAATAGAATTCTTTTCATTTTTTCGTTTTCATTCAAAATACTCAAATTTTAGGAATACGTTTTGAAAGCGTCGCCCATTTGACGACAACGTGACCATGCTTAAACGGAAAGCTGATCATTTAAAATTTTCAGTTATCTGTTTTGGATAAGTCTTGTTTTTATGTCCATCGTCTTTGTCATGTTGAACTGATTATGTTAATTGTATTTTAATGAATATTGTCCTGAAGAAGGTTTATTAAACCGAAACGTCAGACTTTGACATTTCATTCATATTAAAACAACATAATTGCATTTAAGGATTTTTGTTTGTTTTTTCCAAATATTTTTCTCCATTCTGTCGGATTTATATCCATTTATATTTGCTTACATATATATATATATATATATATATATATATATATATATATATATATATATATATATATATATATACACATATAGGGTGTCCATAAAGTTCGTGTGCATTTAAAAAATTTACAACTTTATTTGTATTTGCGACAGAAATAATTTGTAAAAAGGATTAGAAAGAAGTAAATCTAAATTTTTTATGGTTTTATTGAAATTTTAGTTAAGTTTCCATATATCCTCCATCATTAGCAATACAAAGGGTAATACGATTTTGCAGTTCCCGGAAAACATTTGCCAACTGATTTACAGTAATGCTTGAAATCACATCATTTATTTTAGCTATACTTACAAGTAGGTACATTAAACTTTATTAAAAATTTTTACAGATTATTTCTATCGCAAATACAAAGAAAGTTATAAATTTTTTAATGTGCCACGAACTTTATGGACACCATATATATACATAGTGTGTCCCAAAAGAATTGACATCAAAAGCAATTATAAATCTAGCTAAATGAAATTGAACAGTTTAGGTGTTGAACATCATAAGTTTATTATTGGATCGATTGCATAAGTGTTCAATATGAGCACTGGGCCTGTGACACGGCACACGTCAAGCCGGTAGTTAAGTTCTTGTCAAACACGCTGATGTTGATGATGGGCTACTAGATCCTTTAGCCCTGTATAAGCAGGCTTCTTTTTGAAATTTTTGATACAAAGTTCAAATTTGCTTACTATTAGGTTGGTGCAAAAATAATGACGTAATAATGTCGTTTTTTGACCTTAAAAATACATCAAAAAACGACATTATTACGTCATTATTTTTTGCACCAACCTAATAGTTGGTGAAATTTTTCCAAATTTTGCATTGAAGGAACGTTGCACAGTTTTGGTGCGAGCATATTCCAAGACACAAAATGACTTCTCTTTGGGAGTGAACGCCATGACCCAACCTGAGAATAGAACAAAAATAAAACATTAAATAAATAATAAAGAATTGTCAAAACCTGCGAAATGACGTCAAAGTTTTGGGGATACCTTTTCTCTCTCTCTCTCTCTCTTTTATATATATATATATATATATATATATATATATATATATATATATATATATATATATATATATATGCTGGTTGTAACAGTAAAATTGACTAAATTATGTAACAGCAAAATTGTCTAAATTGGGTTACAGATTGGGATGATTGCCCATCCCACAAAATGCTTAATATCTGAAAGGTCACTAAACTAAGTGAGTTTCTTTTTTACAGGTTTTCAAATAAGACGTTTAGCCATCTTGACACTCTTTGTCGTAAGAATCACTGAAAAACCCTTTGAGTTATTCAGCTAGAAAGAGAACAGATTAAAATCATTTTTGTCAGCCCCACTATGTCTTGCCAACTGAGCAATGGTGAGAAGAAAAAATCATTCAAGTTTTCAGTAATGGTACCAAAATTTATACCCTGGCTTCAAAGTCCATTCAAGAACCATTAAGAGGACACTGAATAAGCTTAAAAAAGAGGGAACAGTAGAAAAGAAAACTGGATCAGGAGATCACAACATGAAAAGGGATCGTCATTTCAACTTAGAGCGAAATCCATTCTTATTGTTCAAAGAAGAGTCCAAGAGTGTTATAAAAACTTCGGAGAATTCCAGTAAGATATATTTAATCATTTCTAAGATATACAAACACAACTTGAATTGAAAATCGGCTCATCTGTTGGGTTGGTGGAAAAATAATGTCGTTTTTGACGTTAAAAATACGGCAAAAACGACATTATTTTTGCACCAACCTAATATCTTGGGACTGACCAACCTCGACGTTATCTAACTTCGATGGACATATGTCAATCAATTTCAACGCATTACGTCCGTGAGTATATACCGTTCACAAGGGCATATTTATAAGTCGGTTTCACAGAGCATGACTATCCATGAAAGAATGCATGAAATATACCATATGTATGATCATTATTATTAATTGTGTGTTTGCACGCGCGTGTTTGTACGTATATAAATATATATGTATATAAACATGTGTAGGTGTGTGTTTATGAATGTGTGTGTGTAAAAAGGCCTCTAAAGTATTCATATATATATATATATATATATATATATATATATATATATATATATATATATATATATATAGTGAACATTGACGATTGCATCTAGCATGAAACCGCCTGTCGCCTCTGAGTGTTGACTTCAATGTTCACGCTTATATTTATATTTACATACGCTCTATTTCTGATATTGAGCACTTTATCCCATGAATATAGCACACCTTAAAACTAAATTTATATATATATATATATATATATATATATATATATATATATATATATATATATATATATATACACACACAAGGTGCGATGGGTAAATTGTTGTCTAAATTACGCAAAAATGAAAATAACACTGACATCTCCTTTTAACAGATATATGTATCAAAATTAAAGAAAAGTAAATTAGGAAAGTTAATGATAGAAAATGGCGAAATACCTTCGCTAACAAAAATTTTAAAGATGCATTAACCTACTAATCATACGATAAATGTTTTGATCCTTGTTTTTTTTTAATTATTAGCTATATACGGTCTTTCTTAAATACGCAAGTACTTTCGACTGTACATTCAGTCATCTTCAGGCATGGGAATTATTTTGTTTTTGGTAAAATTCAGGTAGCATCCGAGACCAAAAAATATAATGCGAATAGAAATATATATTTTTTTAAATGTGTTATTGTTAAGGGATAAAATCTTTTGGAGGGTGCAGTTGCAACGCTTAGGTTGAAGTTTTTTGAATATTTAAGACAGTGCGTTTTTACTAATATGGCAATTTGAAATTTTTATTGTTATAGGAGTTTATCAGTCAATGTGACATGAACTAACTAGTTCAATAAGTAGAGTAATATATATATATATATATATATATATATATATATATATATATATATATATATATATATATGTGTGTGTATTGTTACGAACTTAGATGTACCACGGGTTAAAAAAAAAGGAAAACGTGGAATATTTTCTCGGTCTTCACTCAGAAATGGAAGCGACACAAGGGAATCAACGAAGAACAGACACAAGACGATGGATTTCAAAATAAAACATTTATTTATAAATATATATATAAAGGAATAAAGAAAAAAGAAAAGAGCATTCATTTAACAAAGGGGGAGGGTTCATTTAAGAACATAAGGCGCGAGCGAATACATATATATATATATAAAAACAGATCAAACCAAGAGAATCAACTTATCAGTCGTGCTGTTATTTTCACACAAAGTTCTGATTCGCCGAAGCGAGAGTTCTGATGCTAAAACAACATTTTGGCCGTCCGGCAATTTTCCTGAATTCTTTTTCTTTCCCAAGTGTTCGGGGTCCCACAGCATTTCGTATAGGCGGTTCGTTGAGTTGATTCCGTTTCATAGCAGTCCTTTCACCCCTAGTCGACAGACTTTGCTGTCTTCTTCGTCTCAGTGGGCAGTCTGCCGATTTTACCTAGCGACGTTCAACCACCGCTGGTCAGAGGGAAACTGAAAAAATCCTGTCTTCGATTCTTCTGTCCCCAAAGACAGTCACGTGGGTTCCCTTCGTCCTTGACCGGGTACGCAGGAGGATGGGGCGCAAATCACGCAGTGTTTGTGTGATGGCCAAAAGTTCAATCCACGTTTAGTGTGTTCTGATCACGTGAATCGCAGCAGGAGACCCTGATGGTGCCTGGAATTCACTTATGGTCAAATGCCTGATAGCTGCGAAATTTTGGAACCAGGTCATTCTTGCGTCGGGTCACTTCAAAGTTCACGGGCCCTTGGCTTGTGGGTGGATGAGTAGATAAAGAGGGAAAAGAATTTATGAGGAGAAGAGGAGAACATGGCTGATCATGGTTGGATTAATTTTCTATATTTATTTATTTATTTATTTTTCCTTTATATCTAACTAATTTTCGACGAGAATTTAGGGTTTTACTTTGGGGCGCTTTTTAGCCTAACGTCTATGTAGTTAATGAAATCACGGCTACGTGACAGTATGTATATACATACATATATATATATATATATATATATATATATACAAACACAAACACACACACACACATACATATATATATATATATATATATATATATATATATATATATATATATATATATATATATAAGAATATATAAGAATATATGAATTCATCAATATGCTGTGGTCCGTTTAACATCCAACCCCTTGCGAGCAATGCACAGATTTTACAATCGATAAATCTTTTTGACGAACAATCACCTAACGAGGGTACTTCCATATTGCCTTATCTTTATATTGCTGCCTGAATCAAGTATTGTTTGTCATTAAGTCAAACTCCTGCCAAAGCTGTAATGAGAGTAGCCAATTTTGCATTACATTTACCCACAAAGGAGTCCCTCACGTATAATGAATATGGCCGTGTCTGCATCCCGAGGTAAGTCTTCCTCATTTACACACATTGACACAGAAACAACTCCAACATTCTTTCTTTCTTTTTCTGTGCCATGTCCTTTCAGGAAGTAGGCGATCATGGCTCTCCATCTACCTTTATCCCTTACAGCTCTCAACAGGTTCCTTCCCTTTGCCACCTCCCCCAGATCACGTTCTGTCACCACTTGCCTGCTAGGTATGGATATTTACTTGACCCCCCCCCCACTGAGTCATGCTGTGACGCAAGGTCAGTTTTTAATGTGGGGACCCGAGTGTTTTTACTCGGGCCGCTGGTCTTAGCTGGTCATAGCTTGTCCAAGTTGGTCTAAACTAGTTATAACTGGTCTAGCTGGACTTGGCTTGTCATAGCTGGTTCAAACTGGTCAGAGACGGTCCAAGCGAGCCGTAGCCGTGATACCACCAGCCCAGGGACGGAGCCCTGGGGTAGGTATGTCATGCATTGTTTTTCCTTGTCTCTCTCTCCCTTTATTCGACCTTGGAGTATCAGATTCTCCAGGCCCTCCTTCCTCATTATGTGTCCCAGAAACTTCAGCTGCCTCTTCCTGATGTTAATTATAAGCCCCCTCCCTTGTTTGCAACCTCTCGAAGATATCGTTGCTCACACTCTCGGTCAATGATATCCTTAGCATCCTTAGCTTAAGATCAGTAAATGGATTTACTCAACATCATAAAAATTATTAAGATAATCATTAATCATGTTGCCGTCGGAAGATACGACTATACTCAATGTGGAATGTGTTACAAGTCACTTGAAGGTCATATGAGCCATTTAAGACATCAGTGACATCATCACTAAAATGTTCGATTGGGAGTTATGAGCTTTGGGGGTGGCCACGAAACAACTTCCACTATATATATATATATACACACACACACATACTTATATATATATATATATATATATATATATATATGTAATGTCTATTTACAAAGTCTTAATATAAACTTTTTGTTTCTTTTTCTTTGGCGTCAGATGAAGAAACTTGTTTTGGCATGGTTTTAGTTTTTCAAACCAAACCGGAAACGGAACAGCGTCAAATGTTACTGCCTATTTCCTGTTCGATGCGAACGAATGCCAGTGTCTGCAAGAAAGCCTCCCATGATTTTTTATACTATCTTTCTTTCATAACTACAGCAAGAAAAATTGGTATATCATTAATACTGTGGTGTGTAGTTTATTTCTGTTGGTGTCGGTGTGGTTATGGTTTGGTATTTCTTTTCGATTCCGGCAAAAACTCAGTTCTCGATGTTAATATTGCCGCTGGAAGGGAACGGACAATTGAGTTGGCAAAAAGGAAAATGCTAAGTTTATAGAGTAGCTTCCAAATTGATATATCTTTGAAGAATCATATATATATATATATATATATATATATATATATATATAGATAGATAGATAGATAGATAGATAGATAGATAGATAGATATATAGATATCTATATAGATATATATGTATTTAGAAAAATATGACAAACTGGAAAGTTTTTTGTGACGCGTTTCATCCGTTAGGATTTCATCTGACTGTGTTTTGTTGACGTTGTCACGTCTACACATGCGCACGAAACGGGAGACGCAGGTAGTTTCAATATTTTTCAAAGAATATTTTTCAAAGAATACTTTTTATATATTTTTTTTTTCAATCTGGCTTTCAAAAAATATTCTTTGAATAAATTTGAAACTACCTGCGTTTCCCGTGCGCATGTGTAGACGTGGCAACGTCAACAAAACCCAGTCAGATGAAATCCTAACGGATGAAACGTGTCACAAAAAGAAACTTCCCAGTTTGTCATATTTTTCTAAATATTGTTTTGTTATATAAAATTATACAAAATTATATATCATTATATATATATATATATATATATATATATATATATATATATATATATGCGTGTGTGAGTGTGTGTGTGCGTGCGTGTGTGTTTCTGTGTATTTAGGCAGCAATCCTTCTTTCATGCGCATTTAAGTGAATACAACAGACAAGGTGCTTTTGTTTAGTTTTTTATACAATTTCTCATGTAATCTAATATTTTTTTCTTTTCAGATGATAAATTATATAAAAACTGTCCGAATGTTCTTTTTATCCGAGCGTTTCGGCTATACATTTAGCCATCTTTCAAGGTTGAAATATTTTAACTGTTAAATAAGAAATAGTATTTTGTATGTATATATTTATATAATGTTTTCATTTTCAAAACACGGTCAAGATATTGTGTCCATGTTTATAGTTGATATTATTGAGTGTTGGAAGCCTTATTAATAAAAACAAAAAACAAAAACAAAACAAAAAAAATAACCTCTTTGATACCAACAACTTTGATAATTAAGTGGACATGGGTTAATATTAGTGGGATTTTTGCCTTTATGGCGTAATGAAAGTCTGATGACTATTATCAATAATGACATCTAGAAAAGTAATATTTATTTTAACGTTGAATTAGTATGATGGACTGATTTATTTTTTACGGCTTAGCAATCTTTTATAGGTTATTTAAAAACAGAAAATATTTCTAGATTGTGAGAATTTTTTTGGGGACATTGATGCAAGTCCTACTGTTTAACCCATAACTGTAGAAAGTAGAGGTTGATTTATAAACTTCTCAAGGCTATTTGCACGTCAGCAAATATAACAAAGCCGGTGAAAGAGTTTTCATTTTTTTTAAATGCATTATAAACTTAAGTATCGCTTCTTTTCGGGTACCAGTATTGTACAAATTTAATATTCATTCTTGTTTTGTTTTTTTTAAATCGTAAGAAAAACGCAGGGCCAGAAAATAAGTTTATTTAGAAAGAAAAATGCGAACGAAAAAGACTCCCGTGTTTAGGATCAGAATAATAGTTGAGATTTCTGGGACACATAAGACGGCTGGGATATGATACTCACAGGACATACTGAAGGCAAGAACAGAAGAGGAAAATATTGAGTAACCTATCTAACAGACTCATGTAAACAAATGTCCGAATATGGACTGGCCAGGATAATAAGTGGGAAAATATTACTGTGAGCTACTATTTTAAAACATTTTACCCCAAGGAAGGCAAAGACGCTACTAAAACGAAAAGTGGGGTTACTGAGTATTTGAGTATATGAGAAAACTAATATTAAGGAGAGAAAATGGTAAACGGGCAAGAATTTAGAAGACAGAATATAACAATTGACATTGCATTTAATTTTTTGAAGCCCAAAGTTGATTGGGCAGCAAAACGTCGGAGGAGAGGTCTGCAATATAGAAAAGATAGAAAGACTGTAGGCAATAGAAAAAAAGATCCGTTAGCATAGAAACTACGGTTATATCTATCCATTTCAGCTGTAAAATGATGAGACCTAGCCGCCAATCTAGTACTGCGCTGAAATTCATAAAATCTAAAGATGACAAAGGAACGTTCATCAGAACGATTACCATTAAAATATTTATAGAAGACACAGGGATGATAAGAAGAGGAGGAGAGTCAAGGTTTGCAATGTCGCGAAAGGAGGAGGACAAGAAGAAGAAGAAGAAGAAGGAGAAGGAGTAGGCGGAGTAGGAGGAGGAGGGTTAACAAGAAGAAGAAGGAGGAGTAGGAGGAAGATGGGGAGAAGAAGAAGGAGGAGGGGGAGGAGGAAGGGGGAGGAGGAAGAGAAGACAACGACGGAGGAGGGGAC
>OZ010597.1:14460485-14502985 GCA_963932145.1 Acanthosepion lycidas
TTAAAAAAAAAATAACTTTAGCGTTGCGACAGCACGCTCTAAAAGTTTATATCCGTTAACAACACATTTAAAAAAAAATTCGATTCGCATTATATTTTTTCATCTCGGATGCTACCTGAATTTTACCAAAAACAAAATAATTTCCATGCCTGAGGATGACTGAATGTATAGTTGAAAGTACTTGCGTATTAAAGAAAGAACTTATACACTTTATATTAGGTTGGTGCAAAACTAATGATGTAATAATGTCGTTATTTGACGTATTTTTTAACGTCAAAAAACGACATTATTATGTCAATATTTTTGCACCAACCTAATAATTTTAAAAAATAAGGATCATAACATTCATCGAGTGATTTGTAGGTTAATGCAACTTTAAAATTTTGTTCACGAAAGGATTTCGCCATTTTATACCATTAACTTTACTAATCTACTTTTTGTATGAATGATTCATTGCAATATATATATATATATATATATATATATATATATATATATATGAATACATTCTATATATTTTTTATTAAGTCTTTCAAATTTTTGAATAAATTCTTTTCTGTTACAAGTAAAATTTCCAAAATTCATATTAATGTTTATTCTATATTATTTTACCCGAGTATTTTTCGAATGTTACTCCATTCGTTTTCAAGGATTGTTCTGTGTGTTGTTCCGCAACTGATTTTTAATTCCGTCATTTGATGGGACCAATTTTAAGCCATATTTCAATATTCGGTCCTCCATACGCTTCTTTTTCTTTTTTTATTATTATAACAGCCTCCGAAATTTGGAGTCTTTCGTTGTAATTTGTCTTGTATAAAATTTTGGTATTATCTACTAAAGTGTGTCTCACGCTAATACTGTTTTATGTCATATGTTCATTTATATGTGTGTGGATTTCACTAAGTTTTGAGTAATGAGAAGTTAGCCTACGAGAGAGTGAGGTGCATGTAATACCAATGTGAGAATTTAATGTTTTATCTTGATTATATATATATATATATATATATATATATATATATATATATATATATATAGCGTGTATCAAAAATACTTTTGAAAAATTTGAAGGCGGGTTCCTCACGCCAAAACAAGGACAAAAGTCCACGTAAGCATATCTCCGCAAATCCTTCGTTTTTGAGTTATTAAGGTAAACGTTTCCGGTAGACGCTGTTAAATGTAAAATCCATGATACAATCGAAAAATACGTATTACCTTAGTTTGCCGTACCGCGGATCTTGTCAATGAGACGATAAACAGAAGTAAAGGTTGGGTGAATCAGCTACCTTCAGTCTGGAAACGCAATCTGATACAGCAATGCAACCTCGCATCGATTATCAGTCGCCCGGGACTATGTAAAAATTATATCTATCTGTTCACGATATGAATATTCTACCATTGTTAACTCACTACTACACACGTTAAACATTGAAGACAGATTATCCACAAATGTACACGAATGACAAATATAACCTAGTCTACATGTTAACACGCCGCCATCTACCGTAAACTTTCTTTAAACCTAAAAGTAAATGATTTCCGGACATATGTTTATATGGACATTTGTCCTTGTTTTAGTTTTAGCAATCCGTTCCCAAACTTTGTAAAAGTATTTTTGGCACCTCCTCTATATGTGCCTTTATATAGTTGGATAATTTATTTGTAAAATTCATGTATTTTTGACAAGAAGTTTTATAGTGTTGCGCCAGACATAGAGAATTGAAAATTTCGTTTGCAATAGAGCAATGGTTTATTAAATTTTTCCAGCAGAGTTTTTGAACGGATCCTGAAAGGTTGATTGATATTTAAGCCAGTATTACAAACAGAGTTTAGCTCTGTAAATACCAACTCCTAAATATTTAGGGCCTTTCTTCGAAAGTGGATCTCCTTCTCACGAGAATGTGAGAACCTTTCCGTCTTTTCTCTTTCAGGTGGGGTGCTTCTTGATATCCGGTTGTCCCTCGTTTGCACCGCCTAAATTCAGTTGCATTGACCACCAGTTTAAGTGAAGTCGGCAGCCACTGACACTGTGTGAGGCGCGAATATGCACTAGTAAGCTATGAGGTCACGTTCCAGGACAACCCTCTGATGTACCTGATTTCTCTAACACTCTCGTGTGATATTGAGTGCAAAGTCTACTTTGATATCTCTTAAAGTGAGTCCAGTAGATACTGCGCTCATCACAGAAGAAGAAAAAAGTAGCTTATTGACATTAAATTCGACTCAAGTCAACTTAAAGAATCAGCATATATGTTAAGCCACAAACATCTGAGCCGACCAAACATAGAAATGAATACAATATGGCAACCAGTATTAAGGAGTGCCAGAGAAAAGCGATAATATCAATAAAAATTGCAATATGGTAAAAGCATGAAATGATAACAGCAAAAATTGCAATATGAGCACTGGTAAAAATGGTGGCTGAAGACATTAGGTTTATAATACCCAGAAATTCATACACGGATCTCCTCACGTGGTACAGTGGATAAAGGCGTTAGTTAGATCCAGTGACAGGGCCCAAAGAGTGTGAGTTCAATACCCGGTTAAGGCAATGGAGAACTTGGAGAGGGAAATTAACAGGAGATAACTGATAACTGACATCCATTAAACATGGCACGTGGAAGTAGAACAGTCTACCCCAGTGAGCGAAATAAAGGCTTCAGTTCGACGGAAAAGCCGAGTTCAAATTTCAGTCAGGTGTGTTATATTTACTTACGCGCAAATACTCTTGGGAAAGGTATAGATCTATATCCTCCCACAGCTATGAGTTAAATAGTAGGAATAATCATTATCTAAGGAATAATCATTGTCATTCCCACTAAATTCTTAATGCTATATACACTCGCCTCCACAAAAAGAGCGTACAACGGCTGAAACGATGTAATAAATATGGCGACAAAGATGGGGTCAATAGTCCGAATAATGTAAATAGTGTACATAATACCTCATCTCAGAAATATAGACAGATACTGAAGGGCCCAAAACGTTGTAATAAATATGGCGACGAAGATGAGGCCAATAGTCCGAATAATGTAAATAGTGTACATAATACCTCATCTCAGAAATATAGACAGATACTGAAGGGCCGAAACGTTGTAATAAATATGGCGACAAAGAAGAGGACAATAGTCCGATTAATGTAAATAATGTATCAAGCCATTCTTATATTGATGGGCTGGACTCACAAACTACGGTTCCATAACGAAGCGGTGTAAATATGGTGTAAGTAGTTTTTTTTTTTATGAAATCTATAAAACAGAGCAATGCTAAATATAAAAAGGAGATAAACCTATCACAGAAAAAGCGGTTGTCAACATTGAAAAGTACAATTCATTAAGTTTTTATGACTTGTACGTACTCCGTTTCCCTGGCATCTATGAGTAATTTACCATCACTAACTTATCTTGTCTCTTCTTTCATTCTTTTCCTTTTATCTTTTAACGTCAGTAAAGAAGATACATATCGCGTACAATTAATAGATTTTGACGACATCTTGCAAAATGAAGGCTTTATCTATTTTACAATCTTTAAAGAAGTTAAGGAAAAAAAAGAAAGAAGAGTAAACTTAAAACAATTAAGTGACGAGAAAGATTCTTAAAATGTCTCTTTGAATATAAAATTAAGCTGTTTTTCGTTTGCGCACAGTTTTCGAGATGAGGTAAATAGGTTCAACCTATTCTGACCTAACTGTTTTGAAAGTTTTGATCTGGGAAAGAGGAGCGATTCTAAACAGATATGTGCAGAATGGATTTTTTTTTAAAGGAGTAAAAAAAAAGTCTTTCACTTGCATCTTGAGATAACTTATAACCAAAGATATGGAAAATACGACAGGTTAGCGTCATCAGTCACTACTTTGCGAAATGTACCTCACACAGGATATAGCGATTTACTTACTGAACAATGTTAATTTTCTCAGTGTAGCTGTGATGTGGCACAAGGCCTAAAGTATGGGGCACATAGTGAGGATGAGTATAATGTTCGTATGAAAGTTTTTATGTGCAGTAGAACTGCTTCGAAAACGGTGACTGCAAGAATGAGATTAGGAATTTTTCTTCTATGTGCCGTGTCCCTTCGGGACGTTAGCGATCATGTCTCTCCCACAATTCATGTCCAATGTAGCTCTTAAAAATTTTGTCTTTATATTACCTTGTTCCGCTATCCAATTTACTCATGCTCATTCAGTATGTTATGCGGTGTTATCCTCTGTCGCTCTTGCAATCAATTTGCCCTGTGAGTATCAGATTTTCCAAACCATCTTTTCTTATTACGTGCCCTAGAAATTCCAACTGCCTATTCCTTTGGTCTGTGCCTTTTGTTGATCAGTATACATTCTGTTATAACATCCCCGCTCACTTCCATTTTTTTATAGCATTGCTTGGACGGAAAGTGTGCAGAGTGTGGTCGTCTCAGCACACCGTAGACTTTACATCAGTGACTATGGCTTGTGCAGCAGTTCTTGGACAAACTCACATTTCTCAGATCCGACAACTACCATATTCCGCAGATCTCCCCACGGACATTTTCAGCTTCAAATCCCACCTTAAAGGGACCCCCCCAAAAAAAAACAAAAAACAAAAACAAAAACAAAAACAAAAAAACAACAAAAATCAAGACGTCGATGTAATGCAAAAGAATGCAATGATGGTAAGTGTCTTTTTATTTCTATTTCTTCCAGAACTCCTTCGTTGCTCACTATGAGCTGATTGTCCTTCACTGTAATATAGGACTGCTATTATATGACAGTTCCTTACTTTTTTCTTTATTTCTAACGGAATGTTCCTGTTTCTCAATACTTTGCTTAGCTTTTGGAAGACATCTTTCGCTATTCTAAAAGTGCCTTCGGATTTCAGTGTCTCACTTTCCGTCCTGTTTTAAAACACTTTCCAGATATTTAAATTGTCGTACTTGTAAGATTTTGATATCAACAATTCGTAATTTGTATGTTCCTTTTGTTATAAATTTAAATTACTGCCCATTGAGTGCTGGTAGTAATAAAACAGTACTCGATGCCATAACAGAGCTAAAAATTTGTACTACTAATGAATATACATCTGGATATTAATTGTGTAAAAAACTGCCAGAATGTTCTATATCCTCAAGCGCTTTCGGCTATTCTGTTAGCCTTAAATTTCAATTGAATAGGCAAATTTATATAGAATGATGGGAATGTTTTTTTTATTTTCTTAACAGTGTCAGCACATTGTGGCCTGGTTCATGATTGATTTTATTGTGTGTTGGTCTTTACATTTTTATTATTATTATTGCTTCCATTACGTTTAGTCATCTTTTCAATGTGGGTGCAGTTATTATAATTATATTTTCTACAAGACTGTTGCGGATGTAGTTTAGTGTGTTTCCGTGCGTGTTTAAATGAGTCGTAAATGAACTCTGGTCAGGCAGGTGTAACGCGAGTCTTCTTGATAGGCATGTCGTGGTACGTCCAATATAATTATTCATGAATAATGTTTCTAAGGCATAATTTATCCTGCTTATGGTTAACATGCATTTGATTTTTATATAAAATGTCAATGTTATTGTTTTTATCTATATATTCAGTATTTCTATTAGTTCCCTTGGGAAGAAATAGTCTAATTTAGTGATCTATGAGTTAGTTGAGAAAACCGTCGTTAACTAACGTCTATCGAGTTCTTTAAAGAAAAGCGGATGAGAGAATGAATTCTCGTACGTTCACTTTAGGAAAAAATTTTATAACGGCTATTTTATATCTAAGTGGACATTCACTCGTAAAATTAAGGTGGCAAGAGTTTTTACTTGTGCAATAATCTATTTTTAGCTTGATATGAATCTTGAAAGATTGTGAGGCATTTAAAACCAAGACTTCTTGCGAAATATAGGATGTTGCTTACAATAGCCGGTGGTCCCAAGCAGTACCCCGGCTAAGTACTGATCGGGGTTGATACTGCTTAACCTCCGTAATCGAAAGAAAAGATTGTTTTCAGCGTAATTTGACGGAATGCGTAGTCTGAAAGAGGACGTTGTAGATTTTATAAAACTGGAAGCGATACTGGGATATAGCGTCTAAAGTTACAAAGTAGGTATCGTCCGTTTTACTCTCCAGCCCGGCGTTTTTGATAGGAGTAAGGGTTTCCCCTTTTTTTCCGGTTTAGTGTTAAGTTTCCGGTTCCTTTTAAAGTGTACTTCAAACTTCCTCGATCGAGATTTGAGATTTTATTCACTTATTATTAATTTGATTTTACTTCTCTCTCAATAGGAGTCAATAGGTTCGCATATCGGCCGGTATTTTGGACAGAAGTAGATCTTGTTTCTTATTTGGATTGGGTTTCCTGTTTTTTCTATATTTCAAATCTATAAATCTAAAATTTCCGACTGAACTCTGAAATGTTATTTCTTAATTAAATCATGACCTTTTCAAGTCTAGAGTTCGCCGTTATCTTTCCTGTACGTTTTGCCCTTTCTTAAGCTCATATGACACCACACAGTAACATTCTACCTTGAGTGGCTCTTGGTTTATGGTTTATATTGTTTTAGATTCGTATGAATAGAATATGTATTCTTTGGTTTAGATTGGTTTCGTTTATTTTGTTTAAAGGCATATCAACCTCAATGGGTTATTTAATGCCTATAACATATTTAGAATAGATTCGTATGAATAGAATATGTATTCTTTGGTTTAGATTGGTTTGGTTTATTTTATTTAACGGCATATCAACCTCAATGGGTTATTTAATGCCGATAACATTTTTAGGATAGATTCGTATGAATAGAATATGAATTCTTTGGTTTAGATTGGTTTGGTTTAGATTGGTTTGGTTTATTTTATTTAACGTCATATCAACCTCAATGGGTTATTTAATGCCGACAACATTTTTAGGATAGATTCATATGAATAGAATATGTATTCTTTGGTTTAGATTGTTTTGCTTTATTTTGACTTACGGCATATCAATCTCAATGGGTTATTTAATGCTGACAACCTTTTTAGGACAGATTCGTATGAATAGAATATGTATTCTTTGGATTAGATTGGTTTGGTTTAGATTGGTTTGGTTTATTTTGTCTTACGGAATATCAACCTCAATGGGTTATTTAATGCCGACAACATTTTTAGGATAGATTCGTCTGAATAGAGTATGTATTGTTTGGTGTAGATTGGTTTGTTTTATTTTGTTTTACGGCATATCAACCACAATGGGTTGTTTAATGCGGACAACATTTTAGGATAGATTCGTATGAATAGAATATGTATTCTTTGGTTTAGATTGGTTTGGTTTATTTTGTCTTACGGCATATCAATCTAAATGGGCTATTTAATGCCGACAACATTTTTAGGATAGATTCGTATGGATAGAATATGTATTCTTTGGTTAGATTGGTTTGGTTTAATTTGTTTTATGACATATCAACCTCAATGGGTTATTTAATGCCGACAACATTTTTAGGATAGATTCGTATGAATAAAATATGTATTCTTGGGTTTGGTTTATTTTGCTTTGTTATTAAATTACAGTTTGTTTTTGCATAGTGCAGTTTGATGTAATATCAATATTAATTGTTTGGTTTGGTTTATTATTTATTTAATCCCGACAACATTTTTAGGATAGATTCGTATGAACTGAATATCTATATTTTGTATTTTTTAATGTATTGCTCGTATTTTTACTATAAAAACCTATTTTTACACTTTCATGGTGTTTTGGCCCCAGTTTGGATGTTAACTATTTGCCCGAAGCTTGGACCCTAACAAGGTGCTACCACCCAGGGTTAGGGTTTAGATGGGAACAACAGCAATTAAGAGGTGGTTCCCCGCTCCTCAAAACCTCTTGATCAAAAGCCTTGCTGCCAGATGTAGTTTATCGTCATAACCAGGTTGTATTTTTACTATGAAAACCTATTTTTACACTTTCACGGTTTTTTTGACCCCAATTGGGATGTTAACTATTTACCCATAGGTGGGACCCTTACAGGTGTTACCAACACGGGTCAGGTTGTACCTGGGAACAGCAGTAATTAAGAGGTGGTTCCACGCTCCTCAAAACCTCCTGATGCCTGATGTAGTTTATCATCATGCCCAGGTCACAAGTGGTTATTGGTCCTTGTATTGGTTGAACCTTATTTGACAATGATAAAATGAAAACTGACTTCACGTCCGATCAGCTCTTGTCAGCATGACTAAAAATTTGCCTGATAGTACAAACAGGTATAAAATTAACACCGACTTACTGTGTATACTTATATAAAATTCTATACCGCTTTGTTTTTGTTTTTTTATGAAATCTGACGGTCCAAAATTTTGAAGTGGTTCCTATTCCACTGAAATATGCGACAGAGAGTCAAGCGTTTTGATGCAATTATGATGCAGTCAGTATTTGGAAATTCAGACGTCATGTCTTTCTTTGAAACGATTCGTTCAAAATCCGACTTGGAAATAAATTTAGAAAAAAAAAAAGCAAAAAAAAAAAGCATTATTCGGATCACACAAAAGCTTTCCAATTAAGGGAGGTGCAGACAGAAGTTTTGTTAAAGTAGCTCAAATGAAGCGAGTTATTCGAAAAGAAATGTACAGAGTACAGCTCTCCTTAGAAGAAAGATATTAAAAATATATATCGTTATTGATATCGAATGAGAAAAAAAAATTCTTAGTTCATATTATGAGGAAAGTATGGAAAAGTGGAGGGAGAACAATTTTTGAGCGGATGCAATATTTAAAAATGTTATTCAGGCAATCAGACTGATTGACAAGTTATGTAAGACACACACACACGCGCGTGCGCGCACCACACAGACACACATGTCTGGAAGAGAATAAAATGTATTTGAAAAGTACTGGTTTAAGCATGAATAAATATCGATATCATTTTGTTCATATCTATCTATCTATCTATCTATCTATCTATCTCAATATGTTCATTTCTATCTATCTATCTATCTATCTATCTATCTATCTCAATATGTTCATTTCTATCTATCTATCTATCTATCTATCTATCTATCTCAGTCTGTTCATATCTATCTATCTATCTATCTATCTATCTATCTACTCTTCTTCGTATCTATCTATGTATGTCCGTATATCTACCTATGTTTATGTTTTAGTACAAATCTAATCATCGCTTTTTAAAACAGTAAGCTTTGCCAATGAGTGAATGTAGTTAAAATAATAAGGAAATCAACAGAAAAATCCTTTTGTCACTTTGTTTTTTTCTTGTTGACATGTAGGCTCCAGTTTGCCGGGACTCCTTTAATTGTCTCTAAATATTCAGTCTCTGTTTTGACTCAAAGAAATGACAGTTTTTAAGGGATATCGTCAAAAGCGATCTGGAACTTGGCAATGAAATTCATTTAATAGAACGAAAGCCATTGGCTTATATTTAGAATAAATAGCCTTGCAAATACATCTCTTCTCCTTTAGCTATGACTTAACAGTAGGGTAGAATGTGCTCTCTAACCTTGATTGACAACCAATCTAGAAAGACTGAATTCAAAACAAGTTGGGCGTGGAGCGTGAGGCTAGAAAGTCAATGAAAAACTATTTTCTACGGAAACCCGAGCACCAACGACTCGAGTAATGAGACTGTGATCGTATACTTAATAGGAAAATCTACAGAATTAAGTCGATGTGCGGATGGTGTAATGAAAAACTGATCGGAATTTGAACTCGGGAAGGGCTGAGTTCAAATTCCAGTCAGGTGTGTTATAATGAGTTACGCGCAAATACTCTAGGGAAAGGTATGAATCTATATCCTCACACAGATATGGGTTAAATAGTAGGAATAATGATTATCTAAGGAATAATCATTGTCATTCTCACTAAATTCTTAAAAAAGAATTAATCTTAAAAGACAAAATATCTTTCGGCGTGAAATAAACAACAAAGAGTTGATAAGCGGTAAAATAAAAAAGCAAATGAATGAAACAGCAAGTTTAATATATATATATATATATATATATATATATATATATATATATATATATATATATATATATATATATATATATATACTCGACTCTCCCGTCGAATACGACGTATGAGGGTCAAGCAGATATGTTCCTATGAAACCGACAGCCCAACAACAGCACAAGAGAATTGATAATAGTGTTGATGGTTTCGTGCAGGACCTTCCACACTTTTTGAAGGGCCGAATACAGAGGCCTGGTGCTCTACGTTCCACAGGGTCCCCAAACGACCCTTCGCAGGTTTTGAATTTAGAGTTGTCCTTCTCCTAGAGGAGGCACAGTTGAGTAATGTATAGTGGCTTGGATTGAGGAATCGGAGAGCTCAGTGCTAATTCCAGTCGAATCCATTACATTCACTTACGTGCTAATACCCTTGGGAAAGGTGTGAAACCTCTTCTTCTCCCTCCAGCTATGGGTAAATAGCAAGACACACACACACACACATACATACACACACACACACACATACATATCTATCTATCTATCTATCTATCTATCTATCTATCTATCTATCTCATAAAGAAGTAATTTATACAAATAATTAATTAGCAATGTTAACGTGATTACTGGCGAAATCACTTCGCTAACAAGACTTAATGAGACATTAACTTACTATCAATCCCTTGAATAATACGATCCTTATATTTGAGTTGTTGTCAGATGGAATTGACGAGCCAAGTACTTTAAACAATTTCAAATTGTAAGCTTCGGTAAACACTGAGACGAAATATTAGACCGAAAGATTTTTTTATTTTAGATATTTTATTTATTGACAGTTATATTATATTGGCTCGTTAATTCCATCTGACAACGTAAAACTAATCGTACTATTCAGGGACGGTGGAGTAATGGATAGCGACTCGGAGTGAGGAATCGGAGACGCGAGTTCGAATTCCAGTCTAATACGCTTGGGAAATGTATGAATCCTCTTCTTCTCCCCCACCATGGGTAAATAGCAGGACAGAACGGGTTCTATAGCATTGGATGGCAACTGGTCTGCCGCAGAAAGAAATGGCAACCTACTGCGTGAAAAAAATCTGCCTATCGAAAGATATTTGATCGCCTAAGCGTATATCACGTATGTCACATAGCTGAATGATTATTCAAGAAATTGATAGTAAGTTAATGTCTCCTCAAGTCTTGTTAAAGTGATTAATGGCGAAGTCACATTAACATTGCTAATTAATTCTTTGTATGAATTCTTTATGGCATAATATATATATATATATATATATATATATATATATATATATATATATATATATATATATATATATATATATATATATATATATATATATATATATATATATATATATAATGTAAAAGCTGCACACTCTAACATATAATATATACATATATGTATGTATATATAAATATATATAATTGTATATATTATTTTATCAAAAATTATAACATAAATATGTTAGAAAATCTGTACAAAAATAGCCATTTTGTTGAATGTTCTGCATTCAACACCATCACTTGATAAGACACCAGAAGTGTTGAAACAAAATGGCTATTTTTGTAGTGAATTTCTAGCATGTTTATGTTATAATTTTCGAATGAATAATTATATTTGCTTTACTCTGTATTGAGCACTGTTTTAAGAATAGTATTTGTTCGTTATTGGAATTTATTCCGTATGCACCAATCATAAACTTGGGTATATATATATATATATATATATATATATATATATATATATATATATATATATATATATAAGTGTGTGTGTGTGTGTTTAAAGAGATTTTGTTCTATAGCTACGGAACTGATATTAATGTCCAACAAACCAATTGCTATTTTCTGACGTACGAAACTTTAAATTCTCTCACTTGTCAGAATGCCACTCACAGTCATAATTGCTCCACATAAAACTCCTTTTAAAGGTTTGTACGTCAGATTTTTCAAGTCTATGGTTTTAAATGAATATTACGCTTGTTAGGAAACGAGGACTAGTATAATGTTATTCTTTTCAGACAGAAAGCAACATCTTAATTACTAAAGGACGTGCAAATTTAATTTTCCTTTTTAATTCGGAAGAAGATGCTTTTTTTTTTCTCCGTCGATATTAGTTCGATGAAAGAGTATAATTTCAACGAACAAAAGGATTCATTATTCCACATTAAAGGAAGTCTTAGTCTGACCATTTATTATTTTTTAGGAATATATTTCATTGATGTCTACTTTCGGGAATTTATTGTACTTCTTTTTCCCTGTTCCAAATACTAATTGCCTTTACTGAAAAAATACTGAATGTAATAAAAAAGGTAACCAAAAAAAAAAAAAAAAATGGACGAATGTCTACCAAACCTATATTAGTAAAATTAAGTGTATAAAGTCGACTTCATTGAGGAATACAATATATATATATATATATATACATACATACATACATACATATATATATATATATATATATATATATATATATATATATATGAAATTTACTATATTTTGAGATATGTTAGGGTTTTCGCAAAGCAGATTAGAAACTTATCCGAAACTCCTATTGGCGAATAGTGAAGTGAATTAATCAAATAGTAATGCGGTAGATGACGAAAGCGGACACAATGTGTTGAACCTAAATACAAAGGATATATTATATATCGTTATCCCAAATATATATAAATGTATATAAATATATATATATATAATTATTATTATTATTATTATTATTATTATTATTATTATTACTACCACTTTATGATATATATATATATATATATATATATATATATATATCATAAACAGGTAATCATACAAAGAATTAATTAGTGATGTTAATGTAATTAATGGCGAAATCTCTTCGCTAACAAGACTTAATAGGGCATTAACATACTAACAGTTCATTGTATAACGCGATTCTTTTGTTAAATTGATCTCAGATGGATTTGATGTTGCTCGGTATTTGATGTTTCCAAGTACTTTCAAAAATTTCACATTTTCATCTTCAGGGCGTAATTTTTCCATTTACAGGTAAACTCCAAGACGAAATAAGTGTAGTGCAGACAGAAAGATGTTTTTTTTTGTTTTGTTTTTTTAAATATGCTATTTACTGACTATCATATAATTTTGGAACGAGCGATGTCGACACAACAGAGTTCTTGTTTAAATAATTCAAGTGAGAATTTTGTTGGAATTTAGTAAAGTAATAAATCCAAGAATTTTTGTTGTTGTTGTATGTGTTTTTCAGTTAAAGTGAGATGGACTAAAATATAGTCCAATTGATAGAGTAAAATGTATCTGTCTATATTTTTGAGGTGAGGTATTATGTACACCATATACATTGTTTGGACTATCATCCTCATCTTTGTTACCATATTTATCACAACGTTTCGGCCATTGTACGCTCCGGTCTTCTTCTATAGCTGCGAAAAGAAATATAAGGTAAGGCTTCAAGATCCCCACAATGCTGTAACACAAGAGGGTGTGGAAAACTTAGGCGTGTCTGATCCCATATGGAAAGAAAAGGGGAATCATCGCCCTCTGTGGGATCAGGTTGAAATCATAGACAAAGAACATCATTGTAAAATTCATAAACTTAAGGAATCAGCACATATGCTAGGCCACACAAATCTCCTGAGCCGACCAAGCATAGAAATGAATACAATATGGGAACCAGTAATAAGGAGTGCCAGAGAAAAGCAATAACAACGAAAATTGCAATATGAGCTCTGAATCCGGACAATGTAAATAAAGTACAATATCTTTTTTCCTCAACAGAATCTCATACTGCGGATTGATTTTCGTAAATATATTAGATTGTGCAGTATATATATATCAATATCAATCATAAAGAGGTAATCACACACACAAATATAGAAAGAGAAGATATACGACAATTTGTAATATATATATGAAGACATTTATTTCATTTTTTTTATAGATACAAATATTTAAGTAAATGCTCTGTTTATAATAAACAACATTTACCGGCCTGAATGTTCGAGAAATTTTCACAGAAAATATTCGTCCTCCGACAGGATTCGAACCTGTAACCTATACGGAACCGTCATTTAGACTGACGTGCCTTTAACCGATTTGGCCACAGAGGAGCGTTCGGTTAGTAAGGTCGAATTTACTGTATTTAAACTTCAATCTTTTATGAATCTCTCACGTACATTCATATCTGCTCATGGCGTATCAAATGTAAACAAATGACGTCACACATTATGAAATGGACAAAGTCCGACAATTATTTTAAAGCATTTTTATGTTTATACATTCTTTTTATAGATACAAATATTTAAGTAAATGCTCTGTTTATAATAAACAGTATTAAACAACATTTACCGGCCTGAATGTCTGAGAAATTTTCACGGAAAATATTCGTCCTCCGGTAAATGTTGTTTAATACTCCTTGTATGTCTTCAGCTACAGATAAACTGTATTGTTAGTCATTTTGCTATAAAATGTAGTGTTGGTAATTTTAGTATTATTATGTAATGTTCGTAATATTTTTATATAAAGATGAATTCTATACTTTTATAGTGTTTTCTTTTTGTTTGGGAGTCACTATTTACCCATGGTTGGGACCCGAACAGGTGCTACCACTCTGGGTCAGGTTGGATCTGGGAACAACAGCAATTAAGATGTGGTTCTACAATCCTCTACTAGTAGAAAACACAAATATGATAACTTCACCCATTTCTAAAAAAAGGCTAAAAATACTGGAAGCTTTAATAATAAAAAAGAAAAAGCCAAATCTTAACAATATTAACTACGAACAGGGCCACAATGTGCTAACCGTAAATCTCTACAACAAACTAAAACATGCAGATAATGCACACACACAATTAAGCTGAAAAATTGGATCATACTTGATCATGGCTAAAGGTATAGCAGAAAGCGCTAAAACATTTGGACAGTTTTTACACAATCTTTGTCTAGAAACGAAAGCTCTTTTCGAACACAAGAAAAATAAAATAAAAATCGTAACTGTAGTCCCTTGTCTGTCGTTTTTAATGAAACATGTATAAACGAAAGATTTCTGCCAAAATATACAACTATATATATATATATATATATATATATATATATATATATATATATATATATATATAATTTAGGCATGTTCTGTCTGCTTATTTTCAGCTGGATCCTTTCATGTTCACGGACAAGCTTTTTGATATCGTTATTGAAAGACGAGAGAAAATCACCGTGTTGATACATATTTCTTTTATTCCGAGTACTTTCGACATAGCACAATGTCGTCATCAGGGTGTTTTTTATTGCAAGACAAATATTGTAGTGTTCATTATTTTTTAAGACAAATGTGTGTTTTAGAGAAAATATAAAAACAATGTACACTTATATTTAACTTTCAGAAAAGACAGTTGAAGTTACTAGAGCACATTATAAGAAAAGAAGGCTTGGAAAATCTGATACTCACGCGGCGTATCGATGGCAAGAAGGAGAGAGAAAAACTGC
The DNA here is from genome assembly GCA_963932145.1 of Acanthosepion lycidas. Lineage (NCBI taxonomy): Eukaryota > Metazoa > Mollusca > Cephalopoda > Sepiida > Sepiidae > Acanthosepion > Acanthosepion lycidas. The sequence goes on from OZ010597.1 coordinate 14,475,855, forward strand.
TTGGTGAGCTTGAGTAAATTAGATAGCGGAAAAAGGTTTAAGAGAGATAACAAAAAGACAAAATTTTAAAGAGCTACTTAGGAAAGGAATAGTGGGAGAGACATGATCGCCAACGTGCTGAAGGGAAACGACACATAGAAAAAGACATCGAAAGCTCATTTTAACGGAATCACCGTTTTCTAAGCGGTTCTATGCACATAAAGAAACTTTTATACGAACATTATACTGTTTAAATGGTTCCATTGAGGCTTGAAGTGAAAAATCGCCTGAGTTACGCGAATGATCAGAGAACAAAGACAGCAATACTGTTTATTTCTCTCTTTTTGCCAATCGCTTGCTTTCTAGCGTCGATTAATTTATTGCATATATTTATTGAATGGCAAACACATTGCATTAGTACCGGCCGCTTCTTATTAATAATATTTATAGGTGATAAAAATAGCATGAAGGCATTATGAACCGGTTACGACCGGAACCTCCGGATATGTCTTGATAAAATGGAAAGAAATATGTGAATATTGTATTGCTGCCAAAGAAGACGCCCTTTAATAATAATCAATTCACGATACAACAAAAAGCAGACTCAGAAAGTTTGCATCGTCGGAGATATAATTGCTTATTTTATTTCCTGTGTTTAGGGGTCGGTGTTCGGACCAAGGTAAAAAGGAGTCAGGATTTCGAATATTGATTTTCTCGGCATACAGTTCGTTTCAATTCTAATCGATTTTGGTTTCTGTCAAATATCATCACTTACCGTATATACTCGCGTAGCATGTGACTTTTGAAGATCTAGTTTTTAACCTAAATTTAAGGAGCTTGCATCATACACGAGATATAAAATTAGCATATGTACTGCTGGCTCTGGATAGGCCGTTGACCAAGATATTCATCCATTAACTGTAGTCAAATCAGCTTCAAAATTTGGCCTTCAAAAGTATATATATATATATATATATATATATATATATATATATATATATATATATGTGTGTGTGTGTGTGTTTTTTTTTTCTCACTGGTGCGTAAAAAGTTATATATATTAATATAGATTATAGCTCTGTTACAATACGTCGGGTACTGCTTTAATTGCATCAGCCGACAATGGGTGAAATTTAACTTTCATATATATATATATATATATATATATATATATATATATATATATATATATATATGTGAACATTGAAGTCAATACTCAGAGTCGACAGGCTGTTTTATGCTGGACGCAATCGTCATGTCGCCTGATGATTGCGTCCAGCATGAAACAGCCTGTCGCCTTTGAGTGTTGACTTCAATGTTCACTTTTATATTTATATTTACATACACCCTATCTCTGATATTGAGCACTCTATCCCATAAATATAGCATACCATAAAACTATATTTCTTCACACACACACACACACACATATATATATATATATATATATATATCAGTTGCGAAAGAATAACATTTCCTCCACCTAAGTCAGATACTGAGAAATAAGAACAGTGATAATTTTAGTGCCAAATTATCAATGTCACTTACATCACATTTACTTTGCCCCCTCTTTTGTTTTTACTCGTAGATTCCAAGGCATTTACCCTTCCATACAATCTTTCTTTCATTCTAACCCAAAGGAAACCAAAAAGAGCTGAGGCTGTGGCGAAGCGCGTCGTTAATAAATTTTCACACACACACACAATTACACACATGTATATGCCTGTGTGTACTTCTAAAACAAGGGAATTAATACAAAGTAAAGCAATACCAATCTCGTTTGAGGCAGGAATCTACTATATAGGCGTACGTGACCACATACATCTTTTAGAAAACAAAACACTCAGTGCATTAGTTGTGACACTATTTAGCGGTTGCGTGAAAATTAAAAGCGAGAAATACTTAAGGCGAGAAGAAGCTATCACGAAAGACATATTGAGCGATGTTATTTTTTTTTAACAAAAGAAAAGTGGTAAAGATTTTATTTTCATTTGGGAAGAAAAGTATTTTTTTTCGCAGAAGATAGGAAATTCGTAAAATCTCGGATCTGTCGGAATTAATTTATGCTACGACGCGGCGAATAAAAGACAGCAATCTACTCATGGCAATAATTAAAATTTCAAATTGGTCAAGTGGCCTACAAAGCAGAATGCTAAAAGATAATGGATGCGACCGAAAAAAAAGATCAGTTTAGACCACCCACAGAGAAAGAAAAAAAGAAGGGAAAAGAGAAAAAGGGAAAGAATAAACCATTAACTATCTTTCGGAGATATCATTTGGTTTTGGGAAAAGAAACCTGTTTTATAACTAGAACTGGACGATAAAAGTTTGTTACCGGGACAGATAATTGGCGACAGGGCGCGAAGACGTTCGGTTGACCACCCATTTAACGCCTGGCGAAAATCTCGTTGATAAATTCCAGATGAAATTCAGTTAAGATAAAGATTAAGGACCACACTACGAGTCGTAGGGGTCTGGTCGAGGAAAAGAAAGAAAAGAAAAAAAGCAAGATCATTTTTTTTCTTTGAGCGATAATTGTAAACTGAGGCCAGGCTGGCCACACCCGCACTACCGAGTGTCATTGGCTGAGTGGTGGCGTGAGCGGTGGGCGAAGGTAAACATATGAGAAGGAGGGGAGGCCTGTTGACACCTCTGAGGGGATTGGTGTGAGATACCACTATGAGAAAGAAGGGAAACCTGTTGACGCCCCCTGAGGGGATTGGTGTGAGATACCAATATGAGAAAGGAAGAATTTGGGAGAACGATTTCATTAAGAACCCCACTAAAGCAAAATGTAATAGACATCCAAAAATGAAAAGTGATACATTTTCCTGTCCGAAAACAAAGAAAATCCTTATTGTGGATTTGGAATTATCGAGGAACCCAAACCACGACAAGCTCCCACCTGGTATTCGTCGATGTCCATATAAACAGAGACGCAGCGAGTAGACGGCAGTTGAAGAGTTGCAGTTCCGAGAAGACAGCAGACGCGGACAGACGCAGACAGTGTTGATCTGTGAGCTCGTAGACCAGCCTCGCAGGAAACTAACTGAAAGATCCACGCATTCCGACTTAGACTTCTAACCAAAAACAATTTATTTTTGAAGAACGACTTTGACTCACATCACCAAAACAAGTTTTACGAATATCGCCTGAAGATACCAAAAACCAGTTATTGAAAAACAACTTAAGATATTAAGACTCGCCTAACAAACGCAAAGTGTCACGTATCCATAGAAGCGGTTTGGAAGAAAGACGCAGTCCTGTATTCAGCAACCAGATATAAAAATATTTGTTATTCTTTTTTTAACACATTTGAACTTTTCGAGTTGTTATTTTATTTTCTTTTACATATACTTGTGCGAGGTCACCTTTGCTCGAATTCGGCTTGCATTACGGCCCGGCGACTGATTGATTTCGTCTACCTAAGATCAAATCACAACGTGGGTAGGTTAGACTAGCAAAATAATTTAACCCAAATAAATAAATAAACGACTTCCGGTAAAATAACCGCCATAATAGATTAGCCACAATGCACCACTGACCCGTATATATATAAATAGCCGAGAAAAATAACAGCACACGTGGCCTGACGATTGCATATAGCATGAAACAGACAGTCGCCTCTAAGTGTTGACTTCTATGTTCACTTTTATATATATATATATATATATATATAGGATTAATATCAGTAGACAGACCTCTCCGTCCACTCTCCAGAAGGTATTGCTGATACCTCATGAAGTGTGGACGAACAGGTCCACCTAAAAAGCTCTGAAGCGAACACTTTATTCAATTCACAATGTAGCTTGTTCTCATTCCGCTGTTGCCGCAAGAGAATGTCTTATATGAATTATTGCCAGTTAAATTGTCCATGTATCTTCAACGGGACAGAACTAGATGTAAATTTTTGCATTTAACCAACGTAGGGATTGAACTCAAGTTTGCCAAGTAACTAGATCCGCTTAAGCAATGTTTTTATTTACAAGGTCATGTATCCCCCACTGACCTAATGAAGGACACAGTAGTCGAAACGTTGGGGCCATAAGAACCAAGTTAAAGAGATTATTTCAAATATATTAATGTCTACGACTATCACAATGTGCAATATCGAAAAACAACAGCGTATGAATAAAAACAAGAAAATTGAATAATGTCGGCTACTATGTATGTCTAGACACGCCAGGCGCCGGAACTTTACAATATATTAGTGTATAATAATGGTAATTGCTCATTAAGCAATTCAGTCAATAATATCTATACTTCTTCGTCTTTGTTTAATTCTTTCCAGCTTTCTCAGACTCTCGCCACTTTAAAATATTATTCGACCATTTCTTTTCAAATTCAGAGAATCCGCTCATAAAACTTAAAGCCGATTTCTTTTTTATTTTCCTTGACACAGACAAATCAAAACCTTCCCTCTCACTCACGAATACTTCCTCGTAAATACAAGAGTTTTTTTTTTTTATGATAGATAAGAGGTGATAATCTCTGATATTTACTTTACGTTCAGATTCAATTAAAGACGTAGGTTGTGTTACAGTCGCAATTATACACTGAATAAAATATGACGACGTCTCGGCATCCATAACTTTGAAATACTTCCATTCATCATGTGGCTATCGTATGTAAATATCATTGGAAATCGAAACGCCATGAGAAAAGGCGCCCAAGATGAAGACAACTGATCGACAAAATGAATATTTATGAATGAAGATTCATCAATCAAGCGTAGAATTACTATTGGTTATTTGGAGATTCGATCCTCGACAGAGTTCACACGCCCGACCAACACTCTACTAGTTCGATTGTTACTTTTCTCTTTTCTTTGAATCTTTCCATTTCCATTGCCATTCTTTTAGTTAATCTTTCTGTTTCTACATTTGTTCTTTTTTCTTTCTAGTTCAATTCCTTGTTGCCACTTTGAAATTCTTGTTTCTTTTACTTTCTTGTGTTGATTTTCTACGTTTTCATATGATTCTTTCTTTCTTTCTTTCTTTCTTTCTTTCTTTCTTTCTTTCTTGCCAAATGGGAATAAGAAGAGAGATTTACCTTGCTGTGAAATTCGACTTTCTATCTATCTATCTATCTATCTATCTATCTATCTATCTATCTATCTATCTATCAAAATCGATTTCTTTATATCTATCTATCTATCTATCTATCTATCTATCTATCTATCTATCTATCTATCTCTTTAAATATATTCCTATCTATCTATCTATCTATCTATCTATCTATCTATCTATCTATCAAAATCTATTTCTCGCCCTCGCCCTCGATCTCCCTCTCTCTCTCCCTATCTATCTATCTATCTATCTATCTATCTATCTATCTATCTATCTATCTATCTCGATCTGTCTCTCTTTAACTATCTATCAAAATCTGTTTCTCTCTCTCTCTCTCTGCCTCTCCCAGTCTATCTATCTATCTATCTATCTATCTATCTATCTATCGATCTATCTATCTATCTATCTATCTATCTATCTATCTATCTATCTATCTATCAAAATCTATTTCTCGCCCTCGATCTGTCTCTCTCTCTATCTATCAAAATCTGTTTCTCTCTCTCTTTCTCCATCTATCTATCTATCTATCTATCTATCTATCTATCTATCTATCTCGATCTGTCTCTCTTTTTAACTATCAAAATCTGTTTCTCTCTCTCTCGATCTGACTCTCTCAATCTATCTATCTATCTATCTATCTATCTATCTATCTATCTATCTATCAAAACCTATTTCTCGCCTCTCTCTCTATATATATATATATATATGTATATATATATATATATATATATATATATATATATATATATATCAGAACACAGAATGTGTGGTGGTGAGCAAGAAAAGCAACCAAAGGTGTCCGCTTTGAATTGAAAATCTCAGATTCAGGCACGTTCTGAAGTTTCATTACCTGTTAGTATAATAACACATGACGGAATGTGTAACAGTGAGATTATTGGAAGGTGTAACAGAACGAGGCCTTCCAAAAACGAAACTAAACTATTATGACATGAGAAGATATCGTTAGATACCAAGGAAAGAGATCTGAACTTGTAGGTTATATCTATTCTCCCGGATGGATAATATTCTCTTAGAGATAACTAAGAGACAAAATCGAGAGTAATGTGTTCCTAGCGTTGCACGTTGAAAATACCACGTACATAACACGTGAGCAAAGTTAAACTTCTAAAGAAAATTGAAACGAGAAAGACGCTGATACATAAAACCAGAAAGAGACATGTGAAGTTTCTGGGGCGCATCGCGAGTTAATACTCACATGATGTATTAAGGAAAGGAAAGATACTGAGAAACTGTGTAAACAGCGAAAAACTTAGCTAATGCGTGATTGGGGGTCAAAGTAGGAATTAGGTGACAGTGGATGGACTAAGGGTGATGAATATCAGTGTAGGGACGAATACGGCAGCAGTATACTTCGTCAAAAGAAAGCTCTACCAACATTGTACTAGATTGGAATCAAAAGAACTAAGGCTGCTCCGAGGGAAAGAAAGTCCCATGCAAATGAAAACCCAGATCAAGCGGCAGACGGGAGAGATTCCAATTGTAAGAATATAGAAAGACCAAACTCCTGAACAAACCGAAGGCTCAATCAAGGTAGTACATATATATATATATATATATATATATATATATATATGTGTGTGTGTGCGTGTGTGTATGTGTGTATATATATACGTGCATGCGAGGAAATATTATTCAGCGAAAAAATAAAAAAAATGTTCTGAATGCTGATATGTATAAATTCACGAGACATTCACGAGAAATTTTCGCTACACTTCCGATCTTTGAATTTCAACATACAAATGCGTATGTATATAGACAATAGTACACGTATACATATATATGTCAAATCCCATACTGTCCACATAGGTTTATATCTGTATGAGCCCCGGCCGTCGAGCGAGTGTGTATGTGTGTCTGCGTACCTCTTTGGGTGTATGGACATGAATCTATGTTTGCGTTAGCATGAGTGACATCACGACGACAATACCACCCCATTCCACCTACATAATAACACCAATACACGCAATCTACATAAACTCAAAATTTTAAAAAAATAATCAGTTTGTCTGATGTCGCAAAAGCGTGAAATCCAGGGTCACAAACTCACATCAATTCAACCAAATATTTTAGCTCCATCTCTGATATTGAGCACTTTCTAATAAGTACCGCGCATATGATTATATACACACACACGTATATATATATATATATATATATTTTTTTTTTTATAGAAAACATACGTCCTCCGACTGGAATCGAACCTGCATCCTATATGGAGCCATCTTATAACCTGACGTGCTTTTACCGATTGAGCTACAGAAGAGCGTTTCGGTTCGCAAGGTCGATTTTACTGTTTTTAAACTAAAATTCTCCATGATTTTCTCTCGTACATTCATATCTGCTCGATACAAACAAATAACGTCACACATTATGAATGGACAAAGTCCGACAATTTTTTTAAGACATTTTATATATATATATATATATATATATATATATATATATATATATATATATAGTGGACTCTTCCGCCCTATTCGACGTATGAGGGTCAATCAGATCAGTTCCTAGTGACCAACAGCCTAGACACCTGAACATATGATTTGATTATAGTGCTGAAGGCTTTATACAGAACCAACCGCACTTTTTGTCGGTCCGAATACAGAAACCTGGTGCACTAAGTGCCACAAGGTTCCCAAACTACCCTCTGCAGGTTTTGAAATTAGAGTTGTCATTCTCCTAGACCAGTTGCCATCCAAGGCTATAGAACCCAGTCTGTCCAGCTATTTACCCATAGCTGGATAAGAAGAGGATTAATACCTTTCCCATATTAGATAATGGCATATATTTTTGTATATATCACGAATAGTATTAGGGAAATTCTAAGACGAAATGTTTATTTGTGACACGTTTCATCCGTTAGGACTTCATAAGACTGGCTTTGTTGATGTTGTTGTAACAAACCCAGTCCGATGAAGTCTTATATACAGCGGTGTGCAAAAGTAAGTGAACCGATAAGATATTTAAAAAAAAATGTCTCTATTTTCCAGATGATCAATAAATCTTAAATAAACTGTATATTCAGTAAGAAAAATTCTTTATTAAATCAATTATTGTCACTTTCAAAATGTTTTATCAAGTCGGAATAAAAATATTCATTCAAAATTAAAAGGTGCAAAAGTAAGTGAACCCTTACATTTAATATTTGGGGACTGCCCCTTTTGAGGTTGAAATGTCACCCAGTTCTTTTCTATAATGAAGTGTCATACAGTGGTGATTGTCGATTTTTGACGATTCTTCTTGGCAAAACTTCCACATTATTACTTGTTTTTTTGTTTTTTTTCACTTGAATCACAGATTATCAACTGGGTTTAGATCAGGACTTTGACTAGATAGTTCAATGACTTAAAATTTATTTTTACAAACCCATTCTTTTGTGGATTTGCTTCGATGCTTCCACCCTTGACCCAAACCAAACTTTTCAACTGAGAACAAAATTTCGTTCAAAATTGCTTGGTATCTTGCAAAGTCCATTGTGCCGTCAATGCATACTCTTTAGCCTGTTTAAGCTGTAGCAAATGATAATGCTGTCACCGCTTTGTTTTACCTTTCGATCCCAGGTCACTGTTTTACCAGTAGTAGAGAAAATGACGTAATGCCCAGCCAACGGCTGAACAGTGGAAGAGAAAAATGAATTAATGCCCCGCCACCGGTTGAACAGTGGTAGAGAAAACTGACATAATACCCATCCACCGATTGAACGGTGGGTAAAATCTTGCTACTCTTTTTATATCTACCTTGTAACATTACATAACAATATTTTGCGAATTTTGACTCAGGAGATCAGGCGGAAGGTTTAAAATTGTTCTGGAACGCAGAGCTCAAAACGCATGCAAGCATATTATTCTTGTCAAAATCGGTATTAGGAGCTCCCCACATATACGACCTTTTCTTCCTCTCAAAAAAGCTCTACTTTGGTCTTATCCGACCATACAACCTTTTGCCAGAATTTTTCTATCTTATTAATATGTTATTTGGCATAGTTGAGGCGATGCTTGTGTTATTTCATAAGCAGTGGCTTTTTCTAGGCATTCTGCCATTAAGATGAGCATTGTTCGGATTTCGTCGCACTGTACATCTATGCACATTGATTGCGATATTGACAAGTGAGCATAGGAGAAAGGCAAAGCTTACAACAGAATTTGCCTGGGCTTGCCGAGCTAGATGTCTATTTGCTGTTATTTTTCGCAAATGGCCACTTCTTGTTTGTGATGCCGTCATACGAAAGTCATTCCATTTATAAATAATTTGTTGTACGGTGTGAAGAATTGCACTCCTAATAGTTTTCATAACTTTTTGTTGCCCTCTCCATCCAACTATGCGATATTTTAAAGCTTCCAGATCTTAAATTTAAAGTTTTTAGCTTCCATTTTTGAAACATGGCTATTTCTGTGTAACGAAAAAAAAAACATATTTTGAATTTATAATATATATATATATATATATATATATATATATATATATATATATAAAATGGATTTCCCGTCAGTTTCGATGTATGAGGATCTGACAACTTAATTGATTCAGTTATGAAATTTTGTGCGATAATCTTAAGTGGCATTTAAGACCCACTAGTGATTTACAAAGGAGACCACAAGTGTGAGGATTGTGAGATAAGATCACTGTTAGATTGGCTGACCCTTTAGATCTTGCTCTCGCTTTTTGAAGATGATTCAGAGAAGCAGATTGAAGTGTTCAAGGGTGTTATGTGGTATATATATATATATATATATATATATATATATATATATATATATATTAAATTTAGTCTCTAACTATACACGTTTGCATAACCATTGTTTGACTACAGTATACACAGCTTGCGAAAAAAGAACCTGAAAAGTGTTATTATGATTTTCACACGTGCACAAGAACTATTTGCACTGGCAACAAAGTGTAAGGGTTCACTTACATTTGCACGTCTTGATTTTTTAAAATTTTTAATTAACATTTTTATTCCGACTTCGACAAAAAAATTGGAAGTGGCTGTAATTGAATTAATGAAGGTTTTTCTTAATGAATATATAGATTAATTAAGATTAATTGATCATCTGGAAAAAAGTGACAGTTATGTTAAATATTATCTGAGTGGTTGGCTTCATTTTGAACATCACTATATATATATATATATATATATATATATATATATATATATAAAAGAAAGAGGTTGTAGTGGTTCCAACGAGAGAAAAGTATATATATTATAAAAAAGAGAAGAGAGGTGCCGTAAACGTTTTTGGTTGTAATGTGGATTTATTTAGAAAAAAATATTATGCTTTGTTTTACATAATGTTACACTACACGTGTTTCTGGTCTCGTGACCGTCTTCAGGTAAAAGCGGAGATTTCCACATACTTTTAAAAAATAATTCATTTTTTCTTTTGTTTTTCAATGTTAAATATTCTCGATATGAGACATTTTCTGTGTTTGTAATCCGAATTTCTTTCTTGAATTGGCAATGAAGAGTTCTGCGCGAAGGGTCATAAAACAATTAAGGCTGGTCCAAGCGAAATGATGAATTACTTATCAGCATTTTATCTTTTAATGTTTTACTGACCCCTGTGTGTTCTTGTATCTGTTTCTATTTTTGTGTGTTTCTGTCAGCATGCGTGTATATATGCGTACGTATGTATCTCTTCTTTTTAATATATATATATATATATATATATATATATATATGTAAAAAAACGAAGAATAAAATTCAAAACATTCAAAACATTAATTTAAAACCGGGCTCTATATAAGAGTAGAGCAATAAACATGTATTATACACTGTTACATTAGAACGTGTAAGTTACTCCTACTCAGGAGTAGTAACTTACATCATGTTCTGATGTAAAAGTGAAGCCGGACATTAATCATGACTCAACATGGTAGATCTGTCAATTGATATATAAATTTATATATATATATATATATATATATATGACGTCATATATTACGAAATGGACAAAGTCCGACAATTTATTTATTAAAGACATTTTTATGTTTAACGTTATAGATACAAGTATTTAAGTAAATGCTCTGTTTATAATAAACAGTATTAAATAACATTTACCGGCCTGAATGTCCGAGAAATAGAAAATATTCGTTCTTTGACAGGATTCGAATCTGCATCCTATACGGAACCGTCATTTACGCTGACGTGCCTTACCGTTAGGCTACAAAGAAGCGTTCGGTAGACAAGGTCGAATTTACTGCTTATAAACTCAATCTTCCATGAATCTCGAATATTCATAACTGCTCATGGCGTATCAAATGTAAACAAATGACGTCATATATTACGAAATGGACAAAGTCCGACAATTTATATATATATATATATATCTGAAGCACAATTTTATGTGAAAAGCTTAAAAGACAAGACTCAATTCAATTTGAGACCGGATTGGCTGTAGGAGTTGCCGAAAATTGTCAGTGTTGACAGCCAATAGCCTTCAGGGCTCTGCGCCAGGTTTTCTGTCCGGATTTACTTCATATCCTTTTAGGTGTTTGGATATAACCGCAAGACAGATGAATTTTAGAATAAGACATAGACAGGGTTTCTAGGTTGCCGAATTCCATCTACCCGAAGTAGTTGAACACAGTTTTCAGGGGATATTTGAGACGTATGACAAGGAGTGGGAGTTTATCCCCAATATCACCCCCGGCTATGGTAACGGTATGTAAACTGATTATCATAAAGTATTGATAATTACGGAAACGAAATAATTAATATCGTTAATCATCCCTAAGTTGTTATCCATTTATATATTAAACAGTTTCTTAACGCTAAGTGAGAAGATTAATGTTATGAAGATTATCGAAGATTAATGGTATGAAGATTATAGAAGATTAATGTTATGAAGATTATGGAAGATTAATGTTATGGAGATTATAGAAGATTAATATCATGAAGATTATGGAAGATTAATATCATGAAGATTATGGAAGATTAATGTCATGAAGATTATAGAAGATTAATGTCGTGAAGATTATGGAAGATTAATGTTATGGAGATTATAGAAGATTAATGTCATGAAGATTATAGAAGATTAATGTTATCAAATCAAAACTGATGATTAATCAGGTTAAGATTCTATCATAAGTTGTTCATATCTACATATATATATATATATATATATATATATATATATATATATATATATTTATATATATATATATATACTTTCTTTAAGTAACCATTAATATCTCATTACATACATACAGATTATCTATCTTTAATAATCCGGAAAACTTTTATTATTTACACACACACACGCACAAACAGACGCACAATCTATCTATCTATCTATCTATCTATCTATCTATCTATCTATCTATCTATCTATCGATATAGAACACTATGTGTTTAAGAATTCAGGAACCATACATTATTTACATCCATGACTCTCTCCCCGTTCTCTCTTGCTATCTATCTATCTATCTATCTATCTATCTATCTATCTATCTATCTATCTATTTTATTTCTCCCCTTTCTTTTGATAACTTCTTAACCGACTATAAATAATTTTCTTATTTTCTTTTTCTTCTACTTCCACGACCTCTTTCTCCGCCTGTTTACTCCTCCTCCTTTTTTCTTGTGTCTATCTATTCTTGATTGTTATTGCACAACTTTACATCAAATGATGCGCAGGGCACCCGGTATCCGGTATCACTTCACTGAACAACTTCCATAAATTCATGCGCACCATTTCTCACCACAGTAAGCATTCATTATCGCCGAACACCAGAGCGTTACAATTACCAGATGACTGGGGCCACCAATAATATCCTAACGTCTGTCATGTACGCCGAGTGATTCGAAGATCTGACGTTTGAACGAAAACCAAAGCTTACTTTAACGAGCGTTGGGCTTTACGTATATGTAAACGTGCGTGGGTTCATTCAGTGCGTGTGTGCGCTTGTATAGATATTGTTTTAATTACCTCCCTGTGTTTACGAATGTCTGTGTTTTACTAGTTTCTTTGATATGGGTCAGTTTACTTGGAGGGGGGTGTATCACTCTCGTATTTCATACCAGCTTATGCACGTTGGAGCTGATGGCGGTGATTCACTTACAGATAGAAAGACAATCAATACTGCTTTTTACTATTTTCCCGTTATTTTCCAACACACACACGCACACCATATATATATATGTATATATATATATATATATATATATATATATATATATATATATATAAGGTGTCCATAAATTTCGTGTGCATTTTAAAAATTTATAATTTTATTTGTATTTGCGATAGAAATAATTTGTAAAAGGGATTAGAAAGAAGTAAATCTATATTCTTTTTAAGGTTTTATTGAAATTTTATTTAAGTTTCCACACCTCCTCCATCATTAGCAGTATAAAAGGTAATACGAATTTGCAGTTCACGGAAAACATTTGCCAACTGATTTGCAGTAATGCCTGAAATCACATTAGTTATTTTAGCTATACTTAAAACTAGGTACATTAAACTTTCTACCATTTTTTACAGATTATTTCTATCGCAAATACAAATAAAGTTATCTTTTAAAGTGCACACGAACTTTATGGACACACACTCTCTCTCTCTCTCTCTCTATATATATATATATATATATATATATATATATATATATATATGATTGTGCGTGTGTGTCTGTGTTTATGTGTCTAATTGAATAAATTAGACATTATATCTGCTAATTTTTAACAAAATCCGTTCATACTCACACATAACCTTCCGTGTATTGATGTTAAAGGATGATAGAAATGTGCTATAGCTGTTTAACGTTCTTTTATTTTTATTTCCCAAGTACTTTCGATCTTTCTTGATTTCTTGGACGACGGATGAGATTCTCGACATGCTTCACAGGAGAAGAAAACTCTGCCAATATACGGAACGGAATACAGAAAACCACGCAATGAAAGAAGAAGTAAATGCAGGCAGGCTAAAGAAGAGTTGCTAAACAAGATATATATATATATATATATATATATATATATATATATATATATATATATATCTATAAGGAAAGACATGCTTGTTAACAGGCTGCATAAAATGTAAGGATAGAGAAAGAAAAAAATCTTCAACGCTGGAGTGAGTATATTGGAGAAATGATCTTCGACAAAAAAGAACAACCAACACTACACAGAACTACTGACGAGCCTGAAATTCTAAAGACCAAAGTAGAAGCTGCACTGGCAAAATTGAACAGAAACAAGGCGGCAGGGCCAGACAGAATTGTACCGGAAACGCTGACAGCCTTAGATGACTTTGGTATAGACAAGATTACAGTAATAATAATTGAAATCTACAACCGTGTGGCTGTACCGGAAGATCTCAGCAGATCTATTTTCATAGCACTGCCTAAGAAAACAGGCGCAAACGAATGCAAACTCCACCGAGCAATGAGCCACATAACGAAATTTATCATCCGTATTCTGATGAATGGAGCGCGCAATAGAATCAGGCCAGGGATAGGACAAGAACAGTACGGGTTCGTTAAAGGCACCGGGACAAGGAACGAGATATCCATGCTAATGTCATCAGAAAGAGCATTACAAATGCAGAAAGACATGTACCTATGTTTTATAGACTACGCAAAGAACGCCACAACCGTGCTGTGATTTTTACGTTCTTTCAGCATCCCCAACAAAAAAAACAAAAAAACCGATAACATCAAGAAGCCTTCTAAAGAAATTGATCATGAGAAATAACGGGTCTCATGGTTGGTAAGTTAATATTTTCTCGAGCCGTTCATACGCCCATATATATATATATATATATATATATATATATATATATATATATATATATATATATAAATAAACCAAGATAGAGAACCGCTTATGGAGTACCATGTTCTTTAAGATTAACTCCTGAAACTAATGCGATATATCGCTCACAAAAATATATTTTGAAATATTTACCAGTATGTATTGAAACCAGCTTAATTGTGAAAATATTGTTTTCATAACAAAACCAGGCACTGTGTACACACATCCAGTATATATATATATATATATATATATATATATATATATATATATATATATATATATATATATATACAGTAAACTCTGCTTGTCGATTCACTACCTCCGGGTGTAGAGGAACCCGAAAAGGATATGTTGAAGGGCAGTCTCGTCTTGGGAGGGAGACAGCTAAACAATTTTTTTTCAATTTTTGCTCGAGCCGACGGACTCGGAGCGCCCCACGTAAAATACTGGCCTTGTGCCACATCCCGCCTTGTAGGGAGATATCGGTGAGTGGCCGAGCGAGCATTTCACAAGACACGCCAGTCTATTAATCTATCTATGGGCTTACGGCTGCATCACATAGAAACACTGCTTACAGTACGATCACCGAAGTTAAGCAACGTCGAGCCTGGTCAGTACCAAGATGGATGACCGCTTAGGAGTACCATGTTCTGTAAGATTGGATGTGCAGGTAATATAATGGCATGGAAATGTTAATCGGATTAACAGAGTTCTAATTCAAGCTGAGTTCGTTATATTAACTTATGCGTAAATACCTCTATTAATTCACTTCTCTCTCCAGCTATGGGTTAATTAGTAAGACTTATAACACTAAAACATTATTTTGTAAAAATAAAAAAATTCTTGCAATCTAATAAAAAAAAACAAATTTCTGACTTTAAATGAACTGAAATGTTGATAAATCATGTAAAACGAATGACACCTATCTCGAAATTTACCTTGAAACAGAGGTTGTGACACGAGGTCAGTTTTTAAAGTGGGAACCCGAGTGAAAACAATTGGGCCGATAGTCTAAGCTGGTCAAAGCTTGTGTAAGCTGGTCATGGCTTGTCTGAGCTAGTCAAAGCCGGTCATACCACTGCGACGTAACATATGTTATGCAACAGTGGGTGGAACGTAAGGGAGAAGGCCTCCGGAACAGATGCTACAATCGCTACATCTACTCCGACGGAAAAAAAACCCTCCTCCTCCTCCTCCAATCACCTATATCTATCGATCCCTTCCATTTAATTTCATTTCATATCTATCTATCTATCTATCTATCTATCTATCTATCTATCTCACATTATATTTATATATCTCACATTCTGTTCATATCTATCTATCTATCTATCTCAGTTCATTATCTATCTATCTATTAGGTTGGTGCAAAAATAATGACGTAATAATGTCGTTTTTTGACGTATTTTTTAACGTCAAAAACGACATTATTACGTCATTATTTTTGCACCAACCTAATATCTATCTTAGTGTTCACTATCTATCTATCTATCTATCTATCTATCTATCTTAATATGTTCATATCCGCTCTCTCTATAACTCCTTACATCTCGCTCTTTTATTTCTCTCTCTTTTCTCTCTCTCTCCCTCTTTTCTCTCTCTGTCTGTCTTTTCTGTGTATTAATCACGCTCCTCTTAACAGATGATGGTTGAAAGAATATCCACGTATTGTGGAGACTATTGCGTGGTTCGTATGATTGCTTTCCCGGGCCACCTATTTGCATTTGTGCTTATCTATTTAACAGGCCGTCTCAGTGTTTCCATGTGTGCGCATGTGCGTAAAAGTTTATCTGCCTGCGTATATATATATGTGTACGCGTGTGCGCATTCGCGCGCGTGATATCTTTGGGCCTTTCGAATTCATAATGCAATCGACTTGGTAGCGTTTCTTTGTTCCTATCAATCGCTTTCCGTCTGTCGATACGTTGGCCCCACTTAAAGTGCTGCCGGTGGGGTCTTGGAGACGTGACCAACCGGGGAATGGCTTACTGCCTAAAGTGAGGCAATTATAAATAGATAATAATTCTTATCTATACCAGTACCGATAAAGGGGAAGACAATATTTATCCGAGAATCATTATATTTGCAGTTTCACGATCTGTGTTGACCCTCATGAGCTAACATCCTTTGTACGATATACTAATTCTGGACCAACCATTCACTTCTAAATAGCCTCCATTATCAAAATATATTAGATACCATCGGCAAATAACATATATATATATATATATATATATATATATATATATATATATATATATATATATATATATATTATGAAATGGACAAAGTCCGACAATTATTTTAAGACATTTTTATGTTTATGCATTTTTTTATAGATACAAATATTTAAGTTTTAAAATAATTGTCTGACTTTGTCCATTTCATAATATGTGACGTCATTTGTTTACATTTGGATACATCATAAGCAGATATGAATGTACGTGAGAGAATCATGGAAGATTGTAGTTGAAAGACATTGAAATCGACTCTGCTAACCGAGCTCTGCGCTGTGGCCCAATCGGTTAAAAGCACGTCAGGCTATATGAGGGTTCCGTACAGGATACAGGTTCGATTCTTGCCGGAGGACGAACATTTTCTCTAAAATTTTCTCGGACATTCAGGCCAGTAAATGTTGTTTAATACTGTTTATTATAAACAGGGCATTTATTTAAATATTTGTATCTATAAAAAGAATGTATAAAAATAAAAACGTCTTTACACACACATATATATATATATATATATATATATATATATATATCTCACTCAAGGAAAGACTCACGTTAAATTACAATATTGAGAATTCACAATAAATGAATGTGCAAGTATATATATATGTATATATCTATATATATATTTCAATTATAGGTGCAATTATAATTTATAAATTCATGAATCATTCATAGAAAAAAAAACAAATATAGAGGTTAATGATTTAAATGGCGAGAATACATCCTCGCAAACAATTTCAATAAGATACACCAACCCCGAACCTGTATATGAATGATACCCCTGTTTATAAATTCCAGTTCCAACCGCACGTTCCAAAACAATAACACATTTCTCATAGCATTTTTCGGATTACATCTCTATTTTCGTTGTCCTCTTATTACCGAGAAGTAAAAGCAAGAATAAATCTATTTCCATACCCGAGGATGTCTGTAGGAACAGACGAAAGCTTGTAAAAATTAAAAAGACCTTATTCAACTGGGATTTATAAACAGGAATCATATCATTCATATACAGGTTCGAGGTTCGTGTATCATTGATATTGTTAGCGAAGATGTATTCTCGCCATTAACCTCTATATTTGTTTTTTTTTGTATGAATGATTCATGAACTTTTATATATATATATATATATATATATATATATATATATATATATATATATATATATATATACACACAAATTAATTGAAACAACTACTTTAGTTTTCTTTTTTTCACGATACGTTCAGTTTTTGAGCTACCGGAGTGACAATCGATTTTTATTTTTTTTCCTCCGATTACGTCGTTCGCAGTGGTGTGCAGTAATATGAATCTATTTTCGAGGTGTGTGATGAAATTTGTTTTTGACTTGAAAAATATTGCGTCATCCGTGATTGCATCAGATTTTTATTCCTCTCGGGCACTATTGTCTTATCTGTCGATTACTTGTCCTACGGCCATTGTCAGCGATGGACGTTACTCCAAGGAAGCGTACGAAAACTGTAACGCTGCATGAAGACACTGGCAAGACTTACCAGTGAACAAATCAAAGTACTATAGACTTTCCCGGTAACTCCCCGATGTAAACAAATAAATAAATAGATAATCAGACAGATAATAATAAAACACAATCCTCCCGACACATAACGACTTGTAGATGCGCCATAAAAATACCCACCACTGGGAACTAACTAGAGAATGACCGCCAAGTTTGGCCGTGAAATAGACACCCTACCCAACCTTAGCAAAACCTCTCAGAAGATGGTGAATCTGTTGATAAGAATTAATGCTCTGACCACTTAACGAAGAAAACAAGCCTAG
This sequence comes from Acanthosepion lycidas, assembly GCA_963932145.1. Lineage (NCBI taxonomy): Eukaryota > Metazoa > Mollusca > Cephalopoda > Sepiida > Sepiidae > Acanthosepion > Acanthosepion lycidas. The sequence goes on from OZ010597.1 coordinate 14,494,712, forward strand.
ACACTCCTACAATAACCAATTTTACAACGGACCATGCCTAAAAACACCACGTAAACGAAGAGATAGCTTATTCCTAAAATTTCGCTTGAAGATGAAACGGGACTAAACACCTAAATTCAACTTAATTTTAATAATTATTTGGATGGTTTCGACTCTCGTTTTTGAAACATGAGAACTCTTATGTAGCGAAGGAATCATATTTTTAAACAAAAAAATATTATATATATATATATATATATATATATATATATATATATATCCTTGTTCAAATTAATTTAGTTTCCTTTCTTTCACTATGCGGCCAGTTTTAGACCTACTGGAGTGAGAGGGTTTAATTGATTTCTATTTTTCTTCTGATGAGGTCATTTGCATTGGTCTACAGTAATATGATTCTAGTTTTGGGTTCTATGATGAAATTTCTTTATCCTTGAAAAATATTGCATCATCCGTGATTATATCAGATTTTTATCATGCTCAGACACTACTATCTCCACTGTTGATTAGTTGTCTTACAGCCATTGTCTGCGATGGACGTTACCCGAGGGAGATTATGAAAATGGTAACGCTGCACGAACACACTGTCAAGCCTTACCAGTGAGCAAATCAAAGTACTATAGACTAGACTGGAAACTCTTCTGATTTAAATCCAGTCGAGAATCTGTGGTCAATCTCCAAGGAACGACTTCGTGGAATGGACATACGAAGTACTAACATGTGCACTGCTTCATGTTTCATTGAAAAAAAAAATTCACTTAGAACAAGAATGTGTGTGTGTGTGTATATATATATATATATATATATATATATATATATATATATATATATATGCGTGTGTGTGTATGTGTGTGTTTAGATGCAAATGTGTTTATTCCTAGCTCCCCTTAAATTTTGTACTACAAAAAGTTTGAATGCGCAGGTCGTTATACGCAATTCATACTTTTAAAACAGGACGTCTATTCAAACATGGGTATCACCCCTCCCTCCATCAAAACGTGTAAAGTAGTAGGAAATAATATCTAAAATAATAATAAAAAAATAACCGCCAGAATAGATTACCCACAATACACTACTGACCGATATAAATATAAATAGCCGAAGAAAAATCCAGCATTCGCGGCCTGACGATTGTGTCCAGCATGAAACAGTCTGTCGCCTCTGAGTGTTGACTTCAATGTTCACTTTTATGTGTGTGTGTGTGTGTGTGTGTGTGTGTGTGTGTGTGTGTGTGTGCAAATATGTAGAAAAATAGGAAAGAACACGTTAGGTAAATAATCCGGTGTTCTTTAGTATTTTTGTTTTTATTTCTAAAAAAAAAAAAACAGTGCTCCATACAGAAGTAGAGCTTAAATTATAACTATTTTTTAAAAAAATATGATTATTTCACTACATAAGAGTTCTCATGTTTCAAAAAGGAGAGTCAAAAACCTCAATATAATTATTAAAATTAAATTTTGTTAAAGTATCAAACTCTGTTTCATACTCAAGCGAAAATTTAGGAATAACCAATTTTGAAATTTACGCATTTTTGTAAGCATGTTCATTCGCAAAATTAATTACTATGGAAACGGCTGGGGGCGACCATTTTGGTAAGGGGCCCAAGAGATAATTTTTATCCACATATCAGTCACCTTGTAGCGAACCTCTCTCATTCCATTCGAATCACTGCCTTGTGAAACTGACTCCCAAAAGGATGCTTTTCCGATCACTACAATATTAACCTGTTCAATTTTAAGGTTAACCGTTATCTTATGCGAATAAACTTATTCTGTAACCCTCTACCTCGAGTGACCCCTGGGCCTTCTACAGGATGAATATCATTGTCAAAAAAAAAAAAAAAATTCAAACGGATCTGGGAGGGGAGCTGTTTCCTCCGAAAGTAATTGACGCAGGTTTGAACACAACCAGAGAGCCCATAATCTTTAATAAATCTCTCGAATGCGCAGGTCTTTAGGCGCAATTCATACTATTAAAACAGGGCGTCTCTTCAAACATGGGTATCAATCCTCCCAAAAAACGTTTACAGTAGTAGCAAATATTGTCGAAAAAAAATGAGAGTATGTAGGGAAAATAACGGTTGATCCTAGACTTGAACAAGCCAAGGTTGTAATGATCGGAAAGTATCCTCAAAAGAGCCGGTCCCATAGTCATCAAAACACTCGTAAATCCATGATAATGAGTCGAGTGGAATCTATAAATAGAAATATTATGCGGTGGTTTGTTTTTTTGGGTTTTTTTCTTTTACAGTAAATCAACGTCAATGGCTTTTTAATGCCGACAATATCTTTTAATTTTTTTCAAAAATATATAGTTGATATTATGTTTTTCAAAAATTGTATCGCTGGTAATTTTTTTTTTTAATGTATTGTTGGTAACATTTTTTTTCAAAAATTATTACTTTCTATATATATTTTGTTTCGTTTGACCTGGTTTGTTTAACGGCATATCAGCCTCAATAGGTTATTTAGTGCCGAAAACATTTTTATTGCTGGTAATATTTTTTTTGAAAAATTATTGTTGGTAATATTTAGATGTAGTTTATCGTCATTTCCAGGACGTGGATGTAGTTTATCGTCATAACCAGGACGCAAATTTAGTTTATCGTCTTACCCAGGACGCGGATGTAGTTTATCATCATACCTACGATACGGATGTAGTTTATCGTCTTACCCGGTACGCGGATTCAGTTTATCATCATAACCAGGACGCGGATTCAGTTTATCATCATACCCAGGACGCGGGTGTAGTTTATCGTCATGACCAGGAAGCGGATGTTGTTTATCGTCATAAGCACGACGCGGATGTAGTTTATCGTCATATCCACGATGCGGATGTAGTTTATCGTCATAAACAGGACGCCGATGTAGTCTATCGTCATATCCAGGACGCGGATGCAGTTTATCGTCTTACCCATGAAGCGGATGTAGTTTATCGTCATAACTAGGACGCAGATGTAGTTTATTGTCATACCCAGGACGCGGATGTAGTTTATCGTCATGACCAGGACGCGAATTTAATTTATCGTCTTACCCAGGACACGGATGTAGTTTATCGTCATACCCACGATGTGGATGTGGTTTATCGTCATAAACCAGGACGCGAATTTAGTTTATCGTCATAACCAGGGCGCGAATTTAGTTCATCGTCTTAACCACGATGCGGGTGTAGTTTATCGTAATACCCAGGACGCAGATGTAGTTCATCGTCAAACACAGGACGGATTTTGCTATGGATATTTGCGTGTAAGTGAATGTAATGGATTCGATTGGAATTCGAACTCGGATCTCCAATTCTTCATTCCGAGCTGATAGCCATTCAATTTCGAATGGACGCTTGTTTCAGAGAAACTATTATACTAGCTTTGATCAAGCAACTAATATCCTTCCAAATGCGTGAGGTGGCTTTCTTTCAAAGGGGGAATGAATTTTATTCCTCGACGATATTCCGAAAGCACTCTAATCACAACAGTACAAACGAAAGCAAGCCGAATTGTCTCCCCCACATCGAAATTAACGCCACCAACGCCAGAAGCGATGGCCCAACCAGCAAGTAGAAATTTTCAGGCGTTCTTATTCGCTATGTTATTTATGACTTCTCGATTGATTAACGTTAGCGTCTGCATCACGCTTTCCGATATGTCAAGAACATGTGTTATGGTACCGCTTGTAGGTCCTGAGGCGGGAAATCGTCGTGGCAGAAATTTGTGTGGGTTGGGGGTTGGGAACAGGAAGGATATATGTTTGTGTTGAAGAAGAGAAAGAAAGACCTTTTCTTTCTTTCTTTCATTCTTTCTTTCTTATACATATTTCTATAATGAATACTAACAAGTAATATGTGTCTCGAGTCAGACGAGGTTGGGTGGTGTTCTGTCAAGACAAATGTAAACGGAGACCTTTAGTAACCAATCATCACATCATAGGAAAATATTTCTATTTATAAATTGCGCGGTAGAGTCTTGGCTCAGCTCGTTGCGATCCGATTTCGACGAAGACAAATGTTCCGAGGGTTTTATCAGGCATTCATGGGCGCTGCAATGGATTGAGAATTCGGACAGTCGAGTTCGAATTCCAGTCGAGTTCATTACATTCACTTATCCGGAAACCCCCTTGAGAAAAATATAAATCTAACGTTTCTCCCCTTAGCGGTTGAATAACAGAACATATATAGCCTTAGTTGGCAACCAGTCTACCACAGAAAGAAACAGCAGCCCACTGCGGGAAAAGTATCAGCCTTGACAGTCATGGATCGAAAGATACATGATCGGCCAATCGTGTATCACCTGTGGCACTTAACTGACACAAACTCCAACGCACATAGAACACACACAAACACACACACACACATATATATATGTATATAGTCATCCACAGACAAATTGTTTCGTTGTATCACAGCTCATCATTGTGGCTAGACATGTGACTGCTTCAAGCTGGGGCCAGTCAGAGTCTCTCACCTTTAGGCTGTCAGCGCACGCAGCGGAGAAAGCGAATTTTTAACGCATTATATACGAGATATAAGCATTCCCGGCTACCAGAGTGATCAATTCATAGCAGAGACCTTTTAGCAATAATTAGCGGCAGCCGACGAATTCCCTCTCTTCTAAATGGCTCAACCTACGAAAGGGGCCGTATATAGTCATCCACAGGCATACTTTTTCGCTGTATCAACTCTCATCAGTGTGGCTAGGCATGACATTGCTTCAAGCCGGTATCGAAACGCACACGAACACGCGCGCGGGCACGCACACACACACACATATATAAATATGTATAACACGCATTTAGGCAGCAATCCTTCTTTTATGCATGTTTCATTAAAAACGACAGACAAGGTTGTGGCCTTGTTCGTAGTTAATATTGTTAAGAGTTAGCTTTTCCTTTTGTATTATTAAAGCTTCAATTATTTTTAGTCTCTTTTTACAAGTGGATGAAGTTACTATATTTGTGTTTTCTACTAGCATGTTTAAAGACAGATAACCTTATTCTCAAAAATAAAAACACACCAGTTAAGTCAAAATTACAAAGAACGAACATTATCTATGAGCTCAAATGCCCCTTAAGGAACTGTCTTCCTGATCAAACCAGATTCATAAATAATTACATCGGTTACACAACCACATGCTTATCCAGACGTCTTACGTTACACCTATCTGATCACAGCTCCATTAGAATCTATTTAAACACACATACACAACGTTACCAGACTCCATTAAAAACATACTATTCCATTTGAGAAACTGCAATTAAAATCAAATTAATTTATATCTCAGAGTGTAGTTTGTTTCGAGTATTGTGTAACATTATTTATCATCTCTCAATTATATCGATGTCTTTGGGCAGAGTGCGCTCAGTGAAGGCTCCGTCAAAGGAAAATTATACTGAGAGGTGCCCAGTCCGTGGTCTCGCCCTCTCATTGCACGTCGCTCGACACCCGGTACCATCTTCTTTGGTGGAAGAAATCGGCGGTATTTATTTCGGTCGCGGTTTCCATCGTTGCCTGGTAAACAATATCTTTTGGTTGTCGACTAAAAATTGATTTCCACATTTTGAATGTACACAGCGGTTTCATTTAGACACCATTTGTATATATTAGTTTTTGGTCATTATTTTTAGTTGTGTGTGTTTATGTTTCATTTTATTTTGCTTTTTTGTGCTTCAATTTCTGAAAACGCTGAGTCACCGGAAGTTAAGGGCATTCGGGCTGTTTTCGGCGGTGACGCTTTCAGACGTTTGAGTAGCCGGCAGTAAATTCCGGTCGGGTGCGATAAATGTTTTGCAAGTATTTGATAGTATAGACTGCCTTGGATGTAAAGCAAGTTTTGTAAATCCTCGCGTGAAGTTTTGTCGGATATTACTTACAATTAAACCTTAATTACATCAAGATGAACTACCATTCCGAGCTGTTTTTAAATATGTTGATGGTACAACAAGAAATTCAACTGCTTTTACAAATCCACTTGCCAAATTGTATGAAAGGGACGATCATAAGTTGCTAGAAGTAGAATTTCTGAAAATCAGTGGCCCTCTTGATAATATAGAACACATAGTGAAAATGGAGGTTTTAGTCACAGACCAAAGTCTCCTTTTGGAATATACTCTAGGTATTTCCGAAGGTAAAATTAACTCTACATTTGCTGCATGGAAAATTGCTCCATTAGCCAGCAGATTAATACGAATATGAACTAGAGGTACGTACTTATCAGAACTCCGTGACAAGTTTCACCAATATATTAACTTCGTTATTGGAGTGTATGCAATTAGCTAATTTGATTTTAAAGGGGAAACCATATTTCACAACTAGCAGCTGTATATATTTCTTATTATAAAACGCTTATTGCGTGTGTGTCTGTACGTTTATATATTGGATTGGATTTCCTACATTTTTCAACCGAGTTCAACAAAACTTCACAGGACGACGTAAAATTACCTTGCGGTGGTTCTGACAGCGCCAAAAATTGGAAAAACACAATTGTTTTTGCACGAAATCAATTTGAAAACAAGATTAAGAGACGTCACGAGAATGAAAGGGGGACAACTCATATCGAGTTATGTACTTATTATAAAACCCAGGTTATTTGTGTGTGTGTGTGTTCGTTTATATATGGGATCGGATTTCCTACATTTTTCAACCGATTTCAACAAAACCTCACTTTTGGGGGGCAGGTAGTGTTTCTTATTGTCTTGCACACTTTTTTTCTTTATTGTTACATTCAGAATGCTTTAAAAATTCCATTTACAATAATATTATATTTATAATAAAATTCTATTCAATCGGTAGACTCATAAAGATTGAAAACAATGTTTTTGTTTGAGTTTGGGTTTGACCAATTCGTAAAAAACAAAACAAAACAAAAAAACTAATTAAGACATGCGTGTCCGTCAACCTTAAACAATAATCTTTGTCAATTTTACTTTTCAGTCTTTATGATGGTCGATACTTGATCTATCTCTTACTGTTACATCCCCGGGCAACGCTGGGCTCTACTGCTAGTCTATATAATAAATGCGAATGTCAGTGTGTCACTGTGTCCCAATTTTTCAACTTTACTCCCAGAGGCCGTAGCCCAATATATACTACTTTGGAATCCAGGCCATATCCGGAACTCCAATCTTGAAATTTTGGATTCCGAAGTTTTTATTAATGCGATTGTTTTCGGCGAGTTTTTACGAGATTATTTTGCGACGAATTTTTTGTACGATATGAATTTTTATAACTTTGGGAATAAATTTGGGAATAATCGAAATTAATTGCGAAATCCAGTGAAAGTCACTCATGAAATAAAAAGCAATTTTTTGTACGGAAAGTAAGGACCTACGTACATCAAATTGTCTTTAAATTAAGTGGCGGCACGGAATTATCGTTGAAGTTTTGAAAGCTAAGCTTAAATATTAATGCAATACTTAAATGCAGCGATCAATTTTGAGTTATTCTGTAGTTTATTGTTGCTTATCGCATCTACAACTCGCTACCTGTTGTGAGCAAGGCCCAATCAAGTGTCCCCTGCAAGAGCTAGATTAAATGCCACCGATAGGGCGGCTTTTAAGTTAGCATTCAGTATAATCCAAAGGATTAAGAAACAGTCTGAAGAAATTCAAAATATTGCATCGAAGAATATCCGACATAATGCTTTTGCTCTGTTACCTGCGAATGTGTTGTATTCGATGAAGTCAGATTAATTGGAAGTGAGAAATGTAGCTCTTGGAAAAATTCTGCCCAATTAGGTAAGTAAATATATGGAAATAGACTAATTCCAACCATCAACCTTGAAGCCTTGCATTGGTCAGAATTAATCAGTATATCCCAAGATAGAATTTTTGAACCTGCAACTACTGAACAATTTTCAGAAAATGAATTTCAAGCATTTCTTATAAATAACACAAAATTAGAGTTGCCTGATTTTCCTTCACATTCTCAGAGTATTGAAAGAGCTATGAAATTAAGATCTGAATCTTCTCATTTTGTTTACAGATTTGAAGCAAGGCAGACACATTCTTGCAGAAACCTTATGTTCTCAACGATGACCCTCTTTCATTTTTAAAGGCTTTTACACTGAAATTTTTTGGATTGAATTACTTTTCATATAAAATTTATTTATTAAAATAGCAAACTTTTTTTAATTTATTGTTGAAATGACATTTTTCAATAAGATATTGCCAAAATGAATTGCCTTTTAAATACATTTTAGATTTTTTGATTGCATTTCATCAAAAGGGATTTAAAGCTAGGAATCTAAAATTTGGTTGGAGTTTTTATCTCATTAAGTCCCAGCTATCTAGA
>OZ010597.1:14507985-14550485 GCA_963932145.1 Acanthosepion lycidas
AGCTATCTATCTATCTATCTATCTCAGTCTGTTCATATCTATCTATCTATCTATCTATCTATCTACCTACCTCAGTCTGTTCATATCTATCTATCTATCTATCTATCTATCTATCTATCTATCTATCTATCTCATTCTGCTCATATCTATCTCAGTCTGTTCATATCTATCTATCTATCTATCTATCTATCTATCTATCTCAGTCTGTTCATATCTATCTATCTATCTATCGATCTATCTATCTCAGTCTGTTCATATCTATCTATCTATCTATCTATCTATCTATCTCAGTCTGTTCATATCTATCTATCTATCTATCTATCTATCTATCTCAGTCTGTACATATCTATCTATCTATCTATCTATCTATCTATCTCAGTCTGTTCATATCTATCTATCTATCTCAGTCTGTTCATATCTATCTATCTATCTATCTATCTATCTATCTATCTATCTATCTCAGTCTTTTCATATCTATCTATCTATCTATCTATCTATCTATCTATCTATCTATCTCAGACTTTTCATATCTATCTATCTATCTATCTATCTATCTATCTATCTATCTATCTCAGTCTTTTCATATCTATCTATCTATCTATCTATCTATCTATCTCAGTCTGTTCATATCTATCTATCTATCTATCTATCTATCTCAGTCTGTACATATCTATCTATCTATCTATCTATCTATCTATCTATCTATCTATCTCAGTCTGTTCATATCTAGCTATCTATCTATCTATCTCAGTCTTTTCATATCTATCTATCTATCTATCTATCTATCTATCTATCTATCTATCTATCTATCTCAGTCTTTTCATATCTATCTATCTATCTATCTATCTATCTATCTATCTCAGTCTTTTCATATCTATCTATCTATCTATCTATCTATCTATCTCAGTCTTTTCATATCTATCTATCTATCTATCTATCTCAGTCTTTTCATATCTATCTATCTATCTATCTATCTATCTATCTATCTATCTATCTATCTATCTCTGTCTTTTCATATCTATCTATCTATCTATCTATCTATCTATCTATCTATCTATCTATCTATCTATCTATCACTTAGGTGTGTACAAAAGCTCTCAGAAAAAAGTCGGTTTTCTGTGAGGTATTCAATCTCTCGTCTCTAGCTTTGAGATCATTTTGCCCACACCTAATATATTTGTTTCATCCATCACATTATATGTAACCTCTCTAATACCCATCGATTCTTTTTTCTGATCTATGGTGATTTTCTATACGTAGCTTAGATGTGGCACAAGGCCGAAAATATGGAGCACCCAGTGTGGTTCAAACTCACTACTCAGTCGTAAGTGATCAAACGAGACAAGCTTGCTGACTATTACACCACGACGAGGTGCCGAAAGAGTGATTTACTACTCAAACCTTAGATGTGACACAAGGCCGGAAGTATGCAGGGTTCAATGAGGATCAGACAGTTGCCAGACAAACTTACACTACGTTGAAGTACACTTATCATATATGATATTTATTGTTTCAGTAACATAATTGCGATTTTCTAAGCGTAGCTTCGATGTGGCACAAGGCCTTAAGTATGGAGCACCCACTGTGGATGGAACTCGCTAGTGATGTAGCGAGACAAGCTTGTTAACTATTACACCATGCTGAAGTGGACGTATCGATCTGATCTATGTTTAATAATATTTATTTTTCTGTAATATAATGGTGACTTTCTAAGCGTAGTTTAGATGTGGCACAAGACCCAAAGTAAGGAGCACTGTGATTGGATCAGATTTTTATCACACCTAGACACTATTGTCCCGACTGTCGATTAGTTGTCCTACGGCCATTACTCCAAGGAAGCGTACGAAAATTATACCGCTGCACGAACACACTAGCAAGCCTTAGCAGTGAGCAAATCAAAGTACTATAGACTGGCCGGGAAACTCTCTTGATTTAAACCCAGTCGAGAATTTGTGATCAATCTGAAAGGAACGACTTTGTGGAATGGATATAGGAAATACTTATATGTGCATTGGTTCGAATTTCATTGGAAAAATAAAGTAAATAATAATTATTCGTTTTGTTTCAATTAATTTGCACAAGGGTGTATGTTTAATAATATTTAGTTTATAATGACTGCCGTTTCATATTGCGAATTTTACATAAGATGCTATTGGGGTAGTGCATAATTATCAGATGTTTTTAAACGATACTCATTATAATAAAAGAAACATAAGAATTCAACAATAACATTTTTAAATGATTATTCCGGAGCGTATAATCATCGTGTTTTTATAAACTGAAAATAAAATAATATTTTTTATTTAAAAAAAAAAAAACAAAAAAAAAAACATCAATTTTTATTAACAAATAACGCCTACAAAAACGCCTGATAATTATGCACCAAGCCAATATCTATCTATCTATCTATCTATTGCGTTGGTGGACAATTTATCAGGCAATTTTTAAGCAATATTTATTATGAAAAAAGACACATAACAAATCAACAATAACATTTTTAAATGATTATTACAGAGAGCATGATAATCGACACGCTTTTTTGTAACCTGAAAAGTAAAATAATATTTTTATTAAAAAAAGGAAACAAAACAGCAATTTTATTAACAAATAACTCGCCTACAAAAACACCTGATAATTATGCACCAACCCAATAGTATTTGTTTGAATCTCTATCTATAAAAGGCAGGATGCGTGTGCGTGTGTGTATGTGTGTGTGTGTAACGAATGCACGGCCGCAATTTTCGACGGATTTGCACCAAAATTTACAAGTTAGCGAAAAAGTCAAGACTGACTTTGCATTTCCCAACTCCTATCGATAGTGGAAATAATCGAGTTTTTCATGCCTCTACGGCACTTTTCATGTAGTTTGCGGTCATTTTCTACTGGCCAGAGTGAGAACCTATAGCTGGCTGCCACGAATAGGCAGGAAGATTCTATTGGTCAGCGTGAGAGCCAACAACTGACTGACACGAATATTAACTAGCATGCTAGCACGCAAAAAAAAAAATCGATAGCTGCATTCGTCACAAGTGGGAAAAATTTAAATCTGCATGGCACTTGATTCCAATTGGCTCATTCGCTTGCTTAAACTCAACGTTGATTCTTATTCCGCAGAACTGGGTTGGGTGTGAAGAAGTATTTGTTGTTAACATCCTTTTTTCATTCGGTTTTTCCAGTTACGAGTCCTTTTTTAAAGCTGATCGTTTTGTGTTCATTTTGTTTAGTTCTTTTTTTGTAACAGATTTAATGTTTAGTATAGAGCTTAGAAAAATTAGCAATGTGAGAAGTAAGGCATGTAGCAACATCGGCACGGCAAAGGGCACTCCTTTAAAGGCAAGGAAGGGCAAAAATATTTTAAGTCAAGTGATAGTGATTGCTGTATGAGTCGTATGATTTTTGAATCAGCACAGGCAACGCCGGGCCATGCTGCTAGTCCCAGATAATTTTCAACGACATTGTTTCTTTGGTCCTGAAAGCATTTGCAGTTACATATTTTAAGAACCTGTTAGAGAAAGTAAGCAATTATATGCCTTCACTAATGACAATTGAATCACGCTGATTCTTTGGCATCAAATGTCTGGCTAAATTTCTGCATAAAGAGTGTCAAGTATTTGTTACTTGCGTATCGTCGCATTCCTCTTGAGGCGTTTAGGAGAAAAAGTAGAATTTTAATTTGCCAGTGATAGGAAACGAATGAGAAACAGAAGAAAGTGTAACACATTCAAAGGGCTTGAGGAAAGACAACGGAGACATGATGAAAGGAGATAGACAAGCGTTAGCAATGATAAGGTGTTTCCCCGTTGGTAATTACGTCGCTGAAATTATCTATCTTCAGATTAGCAATGCACGTCTTTTACACTTGCGTTCTTTAGCCGTTGGGCTACAAGGTACCGAAAGAAGTCATGCCTTAAAAGAAGTAGAGAGACAAAGAAGAGTAAGCGAGGGCAGAAGTGCTGAAGAATGATGGCAGTAGACGAGAGACAGGAAGGAAGTATTTAAAAAATAAATAAAAATAAAAATAAAGTAAGAAAGAAAGAAAGAAATTAAAGAGAAAGAAAGAAAAAAAGAGAAACTTAAAAGATGATTTAGGAAAGGAAAGAAGATATGAAAAGGCAGAATAAATAAATTTGGTTGATTTTCTTTGGCGGCATATCAACACCTCTGTGGGTTATTTCATGCCGAAATCTAAATATTTTGAACATAGTTTCATGTCTTCAACTAAATATATTAGGTTGGTGCAAAAATAATGTCGTTTTATCACATATGTTACTATGTGAGAAAACGACATTTTTGCACCAACCTAATATTTTGAACACAATTTCTATGCCTTCTACCACAGAAAAAATGCATTGCTGGCAATTTTTTCTATAAAATGTATTGTTGATAATTCTATAAATATGTATTTTTGCTAGTTGTTTTATAGAAAAATCTATTGCTCGTACTTTTACTATAAATTGATATCATTGGTTAAGTTAATTTTGCTTAGCGGCATATCAACACCTCTGTGGGTTATTTAATACCGAAATCTAAACATTTTGGCTTCAACTAAATATATTTTAAATACAACTGTATGCCTTCAACTACAGATATAATGTATTGCTGTTCATTTTATTATAAAATGCCATTGTTGTTAATTCTACAATAAAATGTATTGTTGGTAATTTTACCATAAATAGGTATTGTTGGTAATGTTTTTATATAAAATGTATTGCTGGTGTTTTTATTATTAAAATGTATTTTTTATACTTTCATAATGCTTTGTTTGGGTGTGGGGTTACTATTTACCCATAGCTGGAACCCTAACAGGTGCTACCACCCAGGGTCAGGGTGGACCTGGGAACAACAGCAATTAAGCGGTAGTTCCATGTTCCTCAAAACCTCCACTCTTACATTGAGAGGACTTGCAGCCGGGTGTAGTTTATCGTCATACCCAGAAATGAAGAAAGAAAGAATGAAAAGAAAAGGAAACGAAGGAGATATGCACATTTTTTTTTCACTATTTACATGCTGGCTATTATTCACATATTTGTTGTTATCACAGAGTTTCGGCTATTGTACTCTCCAGACTTCATCAGGAGTATGTCGATCCCCGTAACCTACAAGGAGTTTTTAAATGAACCTTTTATTTAATATGCGGGGGTAGATTGTTCTCGTTCCATTGCCCGTGTTCAGGGGCATCTCGTCTGTTTCTTATTTTATTATTGCTCGGTTACTGCTCTCCCCGTTTCCACTGATTCTAAGTACACTGCCCGGTCCGGAGATTGAACTCACAATTACTATGTCACCAAATTCGTGAACTAGCATTTTAATCCACTAGGTTACTGTTTCCTAGGTTACCGAGTTCGACATACACCTGATGAAGGCCGGAGGGCACAACGGTTGAAACGTTGTGATAACAACAACAAAGATGAGGTAAACAGTAGTTTACATAATGGTAACTCCTCATCCCAGAATTTCAAACGGAAATGTTTTGTGAAGTGAAGAGGGGTGGTTATAGTAAAAAAAGGTGGAATAAAAAGATTATTGGGTGTATGGAAAGAGAAAGTATACATCTTGGAACTTTCTAATCTCCAAGGTCCATTATAGACATTAGTATATTCGTGATGTATTAACACGTTGACTCCCACATAAACTACCGGAGTGTCGTGGTGGTAAGTCTGCAAGGCTCACACGACCCTCCTGTGAGTTGCTTTCCATTTTCTTTTCTATGAGAATAGAATACAATGAGTGATTACACAAGAACATCTCCCCCCCCCCCCACAAAAAATTAATATTTTTTTTATTTTTTCGTTTTCCTTTTGGAATTTTTGCTATTGTACTTTTTTTGTTCATTTCTTTTATTTTTACATATTCAGAGTCGTACCATGCATTCGTGTTAGTCGCGTGAAACTCTGGTTTGTGAAATGGACTCAGGTACTGTACGACACATCGATAGGTCGTGGGTCATAAATACTATCAATGGTATCCTTGCTTCATATATAAAACAATGTTAAAACAATGTCACTTATACCAGAATGAATTAAGATATAGTGTAGGGACCATGTAAATGAGACTTGAGAGCCAACTCCTTGTAGGTTACTCGGATCGACATACTCCTGATGAAGTCTGGAGAGTACAACAGCCAAAACTCTGTGATAATAACAAATAAAAGGGCCGAAGGACCTCTACTAGATTAACCCAAAGGAAAGAATTAAAAAAATGAAAACATTTTATATACAAAACATGACTGCAAAAAACATAAATAATAATAAATATTCATTGCATATATATATATATATATATATATATATATATATATATATATATATATATATGAATATATATCCGTATAGGATTAATGTATACGGAATAAATTCCAATAACCAACAAATACTATTATTAAAAGAGTGCTCAATACAGAGTAGAGCAAATATAATCATTTATTCGAAAATTATAACATAAATATATTATAAAGTCACTACAAAAATAGTCATTTTGTTTCAACACTTCTGGTGTCTTATCAAGTGATGGTGTTGCTACATTCAACACCATCACTTGAGAAGACATCAAGAGTGTTGACACAAATGGCTATTTTTGTAGTGACTTTATAACATTTTTATGTTATAATTTTCGAATAAATGATTATATATATATATGTATATATATATATATATATATATATATATATATATATATATACATACATACATACATATATATATATATGTATATATATGTATATATATATATATATATATATATATATATATATATATATATATGTATATATATAAATATAAAAATGAACAAAACTCTTAAATAAGTGATATAAACAAATTTTTACTACGTTAAAAAAAAGACACCGATTAAAAACAAATAAATAAATATATATACAAGATAAGAAACAAAAAATAAAAATAAATAAAAACAGGCAAAATAATTTAACCTAAATAAACAAATAAACTACTTCCGGTAAAATAACCGCCAAAATAGACGACCCACAATGCACCACTGACTCGTATATATATATATAAATAGCCGAGAAAATAACAGCACACGTGGCCTGAGGATTGCATCTAGCATGTAACAGACTGTCGCCTCTAAGTGTTCACTTTTATGTTCACTTTTATATTTACACGCGCTCTCTGATATTGAGCACTTTATCCCATAAATATAGCACATTTTAAGACTATATTTCTTCATATATATATATATATATATATATATATATATATATATATATATATATATGTATATATATATGTATTATTCTAACAGAAAAATCAAAGCACATATAAGAAAAAAATCAGTATGTGTATAAAAAGGTCTTACTTGTAAAGTAACCAAGATGGATACGGACCAGCTCTGTGGTATATCATCGATCCTTCTCTGAGACGCTTTGGAAGTGTTTTGCCATTCGTGGCCAAACAACAACTCTATTCTCATCAACGGCTATAACCTGACTCCTCACAGGCCCCTTAAAGTATCTGTAAATTATTCCTTTCGAAAGGGAAATAATTGCCTTCTGTATCCATACATGGATGAAGGAAGCTATATTAGAAAGAAACGGAAGTATATACAGAGATGAGTCGAAGGAAAAGGAAGCAATGATGAGGAAGGCAAAGGCAAGAGGAAGAAGAGAAAAGATGCAAGAACTAAAAAACAAGTGAGGAAGACAGTGAAGAGTAAGGAAGTGTGTAGAATAGCGGGAGACAAAGGAAGAAAGGAAGGGAAACACGGAAAAGAAGAGCTGGATGGGAAACAGAGAATAGGAAAAGAAAAGAAAAGAAAAATGAAAGGTGGCGATTAGGATAATGTTAGTTTGGCAACTATCTGTCTGTCTGTGTGTCTGTCTCTCTCTCTATTAACTATATTTTAACTTTCTTTACGTTGAAATATGGTTTGTTTTCTTTTTTATGGAAGAGCGCACATTGCTGGTGAACCGGAAGTTATCTGGGAATGGGCTATAAATTGCCAGGGGGAGTCGCAGTATGTAAGTTATAAAGATGGAAAAAATTGTACAACGGAAGCTACACAAGTCGATACCCGATCAGTATCGGCTGGGTCACTGTGGAGGGGGGTATGATGTTTAAAGACCGGAAACCCCTAATGAACCCCGGCTACAAACATCATTGATGATGTGTACTAAAGCATCCAATAGATGATTTTACGAAAGTTAATAGAATTTTGCTAAAAAATAACCTATATGTTACAATTAGATATCCATTATTTTATTATATATAATAGTACATATAATATTTATTTAATTCCTTGATTTTAATTTTAATATTGCCATGTCCTATGGTCCATTGAATATAATAAATATAGTATAAAAATAAAATAATATATTAACTTGGTTTAATCTTACTAGAAGCCCGTTTAAGATAGTTCTAAAGTATAAAAAATAAAATCCTGGTGTCTTATCAAGTGATGGTGTTGAATGGCATTCAACACCATCACTAGATGAGACATTAGACGTGTTGAAACAAAATGGCTGTTTTTGTAGTTATTTTATAATATATTTTTGTTATAATTTTCGAATATATATATATATATATATATATATATATATATATATATATAAAATGGGCAAAGTCCGACAATTATTTTAAGACATTTTTATGTTTATACATTCTTTTTATAGATATAATATTTAAGTAAATGCTCTGGCCACAGAGGAGCGTTCGGTTAGCACGGTCGAATTTACTGTATTTAAACTTCAATCTTCCATGAATCTCTCACGTACATTCATATCTGCTGATGGCGTATCAAATGTAAACAAATGACGGCACCCATTATGAAATGGACAAAGTCCGACAATTATTTTAAGACATTTTATGTTTGTACATTCTTTTTATAGATACAAATATTTAAATATTTAATATTTGTGGACAAATTGGTTAAAGCCACGTCAAGCTAAATGGCGGTCTCGTATAGGATACAGGTTCGAATCCTGTCGGAGGAGGAATATTTTCTATGAAAATTTCTCGGACATTCAGGCCGGTAAATGTTGTTTAATACTGTTTATTATAAACAGAACATTTACTTGAATATTTGTATCTATAAAAAGAATATATAAACATAAAAATCACTTAATATATATATATATATATATATGTGTGTGTGTGTGTGTGTAAACGTGGAAGGGAGCAAATGATACTAGTTGCTAATTAGGAATTACGAGTAGTTTAAAATGTTGGGGTAACAAAACAGCCCATGTGAATAACGCTGGATTAATAAGACTTTTAATTTCTAAGCATGTAGTTAATACATTTGAGGTTATTAAATATTTTTTATTAAATGAAGAATAAACAGATAAAAATTTTATTAAATTTTTGTTCTTTAGTTAAAATCTGCGTTTGTTCTTTATTTAAAACAAATATTTTTGTACCCACTCCGCCGAAAAAGATATTTTCACGCTCAAAACAGCGAAATCAAATAACTGTAAAATATGCCATCGATTTGACACGATATTTGTATTATCTATAGGAACTCCTTCTAAATCGATAAACAATATTTCTCGATTCTGACAAGTTTTGCAACAGAGGGGCGGCCTAATGAATGTAACATACTAGGATTATTCCCATCAAAGTATATAATCTTTTTTTGAATCAGTTCACCCCAAGCAAGGCAGTAAAGCCAGTATGACACACGTGGTTACTGAATAAAAGAATATGAAAAAAAAAAAAAAAAAGGATAAAAAAAAGAGAAACATTATTAAGGAGCGAGAACAGTAAAAGAGTAATGAAGATAACTATTAATAATGAATTTAAATTTTTGAAGATCAAATTTGACTGGGATGCATGGAACCAGAAGAGAGTCCCACAAGCGAGAAGTGCGAGAAAAGAAACTGTTAACATAGAAACTACTGTTATATCTACCCACCTTGGATTGTTGAGACCTTTCCGCCAATCTAGTACTGCGCTTAAATTCATAAAATCTAGGTACCTTAACGAAGAGTGATATTTATTTGTAATTATTTACAATATATGGCACAAGACCAAAATGGGGAATGGAGAAAAGAGCGGTCTTCATCTTTAATCTTAGCTAGCCGCAAACACTGACCCAAACATATAATATTCGTAGCACTAAAACAACGCATTCTTACTCACCTTTGTTGCTACATCCACCATAATACCTCATTGTCTCTATTAATGTCCTAACTAGTCCCCATATGTACAATTAATTGTCTGTTGGGGTTGGAGGAATGAAACAACAATTTAAAAACTAGCCCCAATGAGTATTTACAATATGAAAACAAAACTCTACAATAAATAAAAATAAAATAATGTTAGCAATGCCCCCACCCACCAATCCTTAAATGTGGCAGAAACATCAGTTCACTGGAGGAAATCAATGATAGACTTTAAGAATATAAAACATTCATTCAATCACATAGAATCATTCAAACACTCATTCAAACACGAAAATCACATCCGAAAGTAAAGTAAAGGCGCCAAGTACTCACTAGAGAACTGACATCACAGACCACCTAATGGGGGAGGGGATGGGGAGTTGAACTAAAGAAAAATAGGGAGAGAAATAAAAGGGACCAATGAGTATACATCCCCTAGTTAATTGGAATGAATAAACTAAAGATAAAAAAAACAACCCTAAACTAGCGTAATTTCGAGTGGAGTTGGTTAAGTTCAATCCAGGAAGAACAATATCCGTATGTCTAACCGGTATCAAGGTGCCACTCGAAGTCAGCCCCTTTCACGCGACACAAACACGCAGGATTCACCCACTATCCGAACAATTACCATGAAAGTATTTATAGAAAAGGCACAGGGAAGCCATGTGACGGCGGTTGGAAAGTAATTGAAGCTGAGATGCCAGATCAGGACCAATAATATTGCTGATGATTCTTTGTAATTTATCAAGAATCTCTAAATATGCAGCAGGAGCAATAGACCATATGTAGCAGCAATATTCAAGCCATGGACAAATGGTAGACATATAAATATATAAGATAAATTCAAGAGAGAAAAATCGGCAAAGGTTATTTCCACCCTCTATCTTTTACGAGTAGGCCACTATTTGAACTAGTTCCGAAAAATATTTCTTATTATATTATTTGATGTTACTTTTGCCAGAAGTAAGGAAAATTATAAAATTTTAAACGAGATTTGTTCTGACCAAAACTCCACATCATCTTCATATTGCTTACGTTTCTATTTATGGCTGGTTGATATAAAACCCAGTACTCTTTGCCGCATAGTCGAGCAATTAAACTGGTTCCTCCACCAGGCTTTTCTGGTGAGAAGGTTGGCTAGGCACGTAGGATTAAAAACAAAACCTTCCAAAGTAGGTTCAACAGTCATCTAGGACAATGGAGTAGACAGGGCCTCTATAGCTATGGATGCAGTGAGTGCGGCGAGGACATGGCATCACCACGCTCAGGGCATTCTACACTTAAAAATCAACCTCCAGTGTGAGACGTTCCTCTGATGGAATCAACGGCCACGCATCTGTGATCAAGTTGAGGGACACCGGCTGTGGTTTGATATGAACAGGGATGGGCTTCGTCAGGTCTACCTGCTCAAGGCGCACAATGCGCGTTGGAATACTACACCGGCTTTCAACACATATATATATAGTGAATTGTTCAGGTTCTCAGGTGCATCCGGACAGAGAGGATTCCCAGACGAGTCTATGTCGAAGGGAAGAGGCTCGTCTCGAGAAACCTAAGTATTATCGTTTATTACCAACATTCGTGTGTTTATTTTATTCAGTGACCCTCTCTAGGTTACAACGCAATTATTGACCGTGTAGTCAGTGCGTCTTTCGTTCGAAATTTATAAAATCTTTCTTTTAAAACAAATTTCAGGAAAGCATGTTTCTCATGTCCAGTATCTGTTATTGATCTTTCCAGTCTTGATGGAGGTTTTCTTCCTAACATTTTATTTGAAGTAGCAGGGAAAGCTAACAGCTTAATTATGTCATTATCTTATCCATTTTAGTTGTTGATGTTGATAGTTATGTAAGGTGGTTTCTGTTGAAACTCAAACTCTGTCCAGACCCCAAGCAATTTTTCTCTCTGTGCTTATGCTCCCACCTCCTGTTCTGGTATCCATTCATATAGCAGGTTTGCTGCTTACCCCTATATCCCTGACTTCCAATATGCCCTCTAAGGATAAAGTTTTCTAAACCCTCCTTCCTCAATACGTATCAGAGGAATTTTAGCTCTCTCTTTCTGATTCTAAGTAGTTTTTTGTTACTATTTCCTTTTAGTTTTTCTCATTGGTTATTCGCTTTGTCCAAGGGATTCTCAGCATCCTTCTGTAGAATCACAATTCTACTGCCTCCAGTTTTCTCTTCATCTGTGACAGCCCTAAAAGAGGATTAATATCACGCAAGTTATCTGGCACTCTTTTTTAATGAAAAGTTGATTTTGAACCAATGTCTTCAAATGAAGAATGACTTTTTTGCTTTGGGGTGGGGATCCTGGTTTTTGCCAGATTTTCAAAAACAGACCTCTGATACTGGTGGGATATGCACTCATAAAGCAAACTAGTAATTTTGCACCACCACCTAGCAGACCATGAACCATGATGGTTGGCTCTTCTCTAAAGAAGGCTTTTTGCCTCAAACATCTATTTGGACTCAATCTATTGCTAAAGATGCTGGAAAAATGATCAGTTCATTGCACCGATCCGTTAAATACCTGATTCTCCATGCTATACTCTATCTTTACAAGAGCCAGGTCAAAGCAAAAATGGAGTCTTGCTGCCATAGCTGGGATGGAGCTGCTCAGTCCTCATTTGCCGGTCTTGACAGATCTCAAAAGTATCTACATGCACTTGTGAGTGATGAATCATTTTACACCCAATAACCCCTTTTCCACAGATGCAAAGTCGTGAGCCTTTCATTGCTCTATTGCTACTTCCATTGCATGTCTTCTGACAGGTTATGTTTCCACCATCCAAGTGGTATCTACAAGTGTGAATCCTCTCCTTTCCACTTGGATAGCTTCTTCCCAAGAGTTGCTGCTTTGTGGAACAGACTCTTGACAGGATGTTTTCCAACTCACTACAATCTCGATTTTTTTAAGTGTCTTCCCTATATAATGCCATGAACTTCACTTCTTGCCTTCTCCTATGCTTTTCTACAGCCATATCATGTTGAAATACACGTTCACATACAATCACCGAAGTTAATCAATATTGAACTTGGCCAGTACCTAGATGAGTGACGGCGAGACTATCTACACATGTGATCTGCTTATAATAATGAATTATGCACCACCACCGAGTAGACCCTGAATTCTCACCTATAATGATGGTCTTCTTATCTCGAAGGTCTATTTGGGCTCTAGCTCACCCCAGACCTCAAGTGGAACTCATATATTCGAGTTATTGCTAAAGATACTGGGAAAATGGTTGGTTCATTGTACCACTCCAGTAAGTATCTGACTTTAATACTCTATATTTACAAGAGCCAGATCAGGCCCCAAATAGAGTATTGCTGCCATATCTGGTTTTGAACTGTTCAGCCCTCACTTGTCTGCCTTAATAGAGTTCAAAAGCGTCCAACTGGCCTTGTGGGTGATGAATTAATTTCCACCCTATAACCCCTTTTCCCACAGACGAAACATCGCAAGCATCTTGTTATTCTATCGCTATTTTCATACCAATTATTCTTATGAGCTATATTTCTTAGTTTCACCACCCCTGACTTTTGAAAGAGTGAATCATCCCATTGCCTCCGTACTGCTATAGTAAAAAGTGAGTTCTATTTGGACAGTGTCTTCTCAAGAACTGATACTTTATGTTAAAATCTCTATAATCTTGACCTCTTCAAGACTAGTGTTGATCGTTATCCTTTTTACATGAGCTAATGAGTTTCACTGTAAATCCTTACCATAAGTGGCTTTGGGCATTGTATTGGGCGAATATTAGTATACAATATTTTAGTTTTTACTTTAGGTAAAATGATGATATAAATTATGCGCTGACATTATTTGCATCTGGACTAATCCCATCTTTGTTGTTGCCATTCTAGAAATTCAGGCCGAAATTTCTCATCGCATAAAAGAATGAAAAATCTCTTACAGTTGTATCGATTGCTGGTGTGTACGAAACAGCGAAAATGAATGGATTAACTCACCAAAGTTTACCTACAGCTCACAGATTTAAATGACCTATACAAATATCAATGCCATTTGTCAGATCAAAGTGCAACGCAAGCATATAACTTACATCACACCGAAACCGGCATTTCTACTAGAACAGTGCAAGTTCTCGTAAACGAATTTACGAATACGGGTATACGATCACTCTTTCAACGGCCGTGCTTCCGAAACTCTACCCGTCCTGCGTATGACGATAAACTACATCCGAGTCCTGGGTAAGACGATAAACTACATCCGCGTCCGGGATAAGACGATAAACTACATCCGCGTCCTGAGTATGACGATAAACTACATCCGCGTCCGGGATAAGACGATAAACTACACCCAACAACAAGGCCTCTGATCAGGAGATTTTGAGGAGTGTGGAATCACCTTTTAATTGCTGGTGTTCCCAGGTCCATCATGACCCGGAGTGGTAGCAGCTGTTAGGGTCTCAGCTATGGGCAAATAGTTAGCCCCCAAACTGGGTTCAAAACGTGTAAAAATAGGTTTTATTACCAGCAATACATTTCTGAAAAAAAAAATCACCAATACATTTTTGAAAAATTAAATAGTACCAGTAATACAATTTTTGAAAAAACAAAAAATTACCAGCAATAAAAATCTGGTCGCCATTAAATAACTCCCCGGAATCGATCCTCCAGATCTACAAATCAACAATTCGCTCTTGCATGGAGTATTGCTGCCATATATGGTCTGGTGCCCCTTCTGTTTGCCTCGGGGTTCTTGATAGGCTCCAGAGGCGGATATGCAATATAATTGGTCCTGCTCTGGAATCTCGTCTACAGTCACTTTCTCACAGACGCGCCGTCGCCTCTCTCTGTCTGTTTTACAAGTACTTTCATGGCAATTGCTCCGAGGAGCTGCATTCGCTGGTTCCCAGACTTCATGAGTTCAAGCGCCCTACGAGGCTGGCATCCCGCTCTCACCCCTTCACTGTCGAAACTACTAAATGTATCCGTCTCTTCTACTCTAATAGCTTCATATCTCGCACCTATCGCCTGTGGAACTTCCTTCTATATTCCTGTTTCCCTGTGAGTTATAATCTCCAGCTATTCAAGTGTAATGTCAATCGACATCTCCAGTTGCCTTGCTCTGTCCACTACCCTCATCCTTCCTTCTATCACTCTTAACTGATCTTGCTCTAAATTTTCTGTAACCCCTTGCTTGGGGTGAAATGCTAAAAAAAAAAAAAAGATATGTCGTAAAAGAGACCAAATGAAACCAAACCAAACCGGAACACTGCTGAAATATCCGTTTTGTCCGATCAAAATAATTCGCCTAATAACAATACAATAATACACCCTCGGCTAAGCATAGATAGCTGAGAAATTTTATCCATAGTAGTTAGACTCTATGAATTTTAGCACAGTACTAGATTGGCGGCAAGGTTTCATTATTTTGCAGTTGAACGAGATAGGTTTAACCGTAAGTTCTATGTTAACAGTTTTTCTTCTCACACTTCTCGCTTGTGGAACACTTTCGGGTTCTTGCGTTCCAGTCAAGTTTGATATTGAAAAATATAAATGTAATGTCAATTGTTATTGTTGTAATATAAGCAAAAAGTGTGTGGGAATTGGGGGCGGACACCTAAACGATTGCTCTCCCAATAACTCCGGAAGTAATGGGCAGAGAGGGAAATGAGACGAGAATATAACAAAAGAGACTTTGTTTCGGAAACCACAACAAATTTAGGAACAACGTACTCCCAGGATCGGCTGCACAAGTCACTGCTTCTTGTCGACTGCTGATTTTCTCGTTGCTTTTATTAGCATGAGTCATCCTACAATGGCCCTGATCTTGAGCAATTGCAGAGAGGTCCGTATCTAGACATACCAAGCTGTCCCGCTGCTAACTGGAGAAATCCTGATGTAATTGGTGCTGATAAACACGCGATCCGGGGCTTCTTTTGCGTCTGTACCGATGCGTGTTCGCCACAGTTGTGTCTTAGTGGTTTTGTTGCCTTTCTTGGAAAAGACTAAAAAAATATCCTCGACATTTCTAATAGCATATAACAAAAATCGTAAACGAATTTACGGATACAGATATAAGAGCAAGTTTCCGACACGCGTGGTTCCGGATACTCTGCCGAAGTATTCGCTGTTTCGGTTCAAGAGAATTCACACAATGACAATTCAATAACAGACGTCCGACTCACTAATTATGTATTTTATCTCCAAAACATTGTTCCACTATTTGTTGCATTGATACAGACTGCTGTTTACGCTTGACATCATCGCAGACACCTGCACTTTGCTTGGAAACCATAACTAGAGTTAAATATAAGCAAAATAGACTAGGATTTATACAAAATCGATGAAGCTGCACTAATCACACCAATGTAAACAATTAAGCGATCGCTCGCCAACGCTACCTGTAGCCGCCCGGTGAATTAGTCTGGCCATCGCGTGATATTCAAGTGCTTTCTCGTAATTCTGTCCGAATTGACAGACAGCGGAGGATCAGATACCAGCGAATGGGTGGCACACATATATGAGGCTGGACTGAAAAGCTCATAGGCTGACTATGGAAGAATAATGCTAGAGCTGTGAAATATTGCATGCATTAGTTTCATCTCTTCTTATTAAGAACTGTCCTGTTTCTTTCCATGTAAACTGACATCTGGCTGTTCAAACAAGACTTCAGATATAACTAGACATGATTTCTCTTGAAAAGGATAACATCTGGGATTGTGATGTTATCAAGTACCTGAAGAAAATGGGTTTATCCTCCAAGAACATTCATACTGTCATGGTTGCTACGTTAAGTAACGGCGTTTCGGCTTTATCAACAGTGTAAAAGTAGGCAGATGAATTTAAGAGGGGATGGGATATTCTTGAAGATGTCCTAGGGTCTGGACGTCCTGCAAATGCTACCACCGAGGAAAACATTGTGTTCACCACATGGTGATGAATTACAGGTGAATGGCTATAAATGAAGTAACTAATGCTGCTAGCATATCCCGTGAGAGAATTGTGAATATTCTACACAAGGAACTTGGCATGAAGAAGGTTTATGTTTGGTGGGTGCCACGTCTTCTGACACCTGGCCAAAAGCGCACCAAACTGATTACATTACGGAAAATTCTGACGTTGTCTGAAACAAATCAAGCTGGTTTCCTTGAACGTTTCTTAACCCAGGATGAGTGTTGGGTTTATCACTTTGATGTAACAGTAAATTCTATCCTAACAGTTTCTTCTATCGCACTTTTCGCTCGTTGAACTCTCTTCCGGTTTCTTGCTTCCGGTCAAGCTTGATATTCAAAAAATTAAATGCAATGTCAATCATCATCTGTCTTCTTAATTCCTGTTTTTTATATTGTATCTTTAAGAATGTTTTTCTTTTTATATTCTTTCACGCTAAGTACCCCACCACATCTGGGTCTTAATGACTTCATTGTCTTGCTTGGGATAAACTGATTTTTAAAAATTCAATGAATATAGCTAGAAAAGGATACGAAGTTATGGAGAGCCATGATCGCGCATGTCCAGAAAGGACACGGTACATATTACACAAGTAATTGATTATCAAAAGGCAGATGTTATCAGCTGCAGACATTTTACATTGTTGGCCCGAGGATAGACGGATGAATTCAGCATTGAAATAATTAAGAACTTCAATCTTATCGGAAACTCTTGAAAATTCTTGAGAAAAAGACCGGCAGCTCTTTTAAACCGTTCTTTCTTTCATTTTCATTAATTCTTTTTTTTTCCATGTTTCTTTGTTGGTATATTTAATGAATCGTGAGATTCTTGTTTTGAAGTAACTTATGGTGGCCGATCCACTATCGATTACCTACCAAAGCGTTTGATTTAAACACGGCATTCGTTAAAAAAAAAAAAGATTTATATTTTACTAGCAGCATGGCCTGGCGTTGCCCGTGCTTGATTCAAAAATCGTACGACTCATACAGCAATCGCTATCACTTGACTTAAAATAATTTTGCACTTTCTTGCCTTTAAAGGAGTTCCCTTTGCCGTGCTGATGTTGCTACATGCCTTACTTCTTGCCTATCTCACACTGAGAATTTTTTCTTAGTTCAATACTAAACATTAAATCTGTTACGAAAAAAAGAACTAAACAAAATGAACACAAAATGATCAGCTTTAAAAAAGGACTCGTAACTGGAAAAACCGAATGAAAAAAGGATGTTAACAACAAATACTTTTTCACACCCAACCCAGTTCTGCAGAATCAGAATCAACGTTGAGTTTAAGCAAGCGAATGAGCCAATTGGAGTAAAGTGCCAAGCAGATTTAAAATTTTTCCACTTGTGACGAATGCAGCTATCGATTTTTTTAGTTAACATTCGTGTCAGTCAGCTGTTGGCGCTCACGCTGGCCAATAGAATCTTCCTGCATATTCGTAGCACATAGCTATAGGCTCTCAATCTGGCCAGTAGAAAATGACCGCCAACTACATGAAAACTGCCGTAGAAGCATGAAAAAATCGATTATTTCCATTATCGATGGGAGTTGGGAAATGCAAAGTCGGTCTCGGCATTACCGCTAACTTGGAGCATGTGCATGTAAATTTTGGTGCAAATCCGTCGAAAACTGCGGCCCTGCATTCGTTACATAAACACACAAATCCTGCCTTTTATAGATAGAGATAATTTTAGTTTAGCTCGTGAATGAAATACCGAGTTTCCTGAGATATGCCGATGTGACTGCCTACGTTCTTAACGTATTTCGTCCATGCCAAATACGCTATTTAGCTATTTAAGTTGAGCGGCTAGGATTGAGGTATCGGAGAACCGAGTTCGAATTCATTTACATGCTAATACCTTTGGGAAAGGTATAAATCCGCTTCTTCTTCCCCGAAGGCTAATAGCAGGGCAGACCGAGTTCTATAGCTTTGGATGGCAACTGGTTTATCGCAGAAGAAAATAGCAACCTACTGCAAAAAAAATCTGCCTCGTCAATCATGTATCTAAAGATACATGATCGCCTAAGCGTGTATCACGCATGGCACATGACTGACTGACTATAAACATTTAGTATTTGGTTTTGTAACTGTACTCATTAAAGTGAATAAAAACTCTGATGGGATTTCTTTAATAACTGCTATGTTTGATAGTCGAAAGCGATATTAAATCATTGTTATATAAAACTTTTGTGGAATATTGCATTTAATTGTTTTCGATGCTTTTTAATACGTTTATCCTACAAGGACATTTTGAATTGATTATAAAGATGATATGACTAACATCTCATTATATTCATTATCTATCTATCTATCTATCTATCTATCTATCTATCTATCTATCTATCTAACACATATTCATTATCTATCTATCTATCTATCTATCTATCTATCTATCTATCTAACACATATTCATTATCTATCTATCTATCTATCTATCTATCTCATTATATTCATTATCTATCTATCTATCTATCTATCTATCTATCTAACACATATTCATTATCTATCTATCTATCTATCTCATTATATTCATTATCTATCTATCTATCTATCTATCTATCTATCTATCTAACACATATTCATTATCTATCTATCTATCTATCTATCTCATTATATTCATTATCTATCTATCTATCTAACACATATTCATTATCTATCTATCTATCTATCTATCTATCTATCTATCTATCTCATTATATTCATTATCTATCTATCTATCTATCTAGCTAGCTAGCTAGCTATCACATTATGTTCATTATTTATCTATCTATCTATATTTTTAAATCGGAATCACCCAATGCAAGGCAATAAAGACACTTAGACACAAGTGCTAGAAAAGAAAATGTCAGCATAGAATTTGCGGTTATATCTTCCAAGCTCAAATGTAGATTGATGGGATCTTGACGTCAGTCTTGTACTGCGCTTAAATAAAAAAAAAACCTAGACATCATAGCGAAAAGCTCAATGGAATAATTATCATGAAATTATTTATAAAAAAAGACACAGAGAGGCAACCTTACAGCAGTGGAGAAGTATCTGATAAGGAGTAACCAGATCAAGACCAATAATATTGCTGATTCTTTTTTGGATCTTATCAAAGAGCTCAAGGTAACTAGAAGAAGCACCGGACCATATGTGGCAGTAATATTCTAAACAATGACGAATGGTAGACTTATAGATATGTAAGATAGATTATGGAGAGAAAAATTGTTTCGAATGACACAGTGAACCAACTTTCTTAGCATCTGATCTATCTATGGATTCAATATAGTTTTTCCACTTTATAATCTATCTATCTATCTATCTATCTATCTATCTATCTATCTCAGTTCGAAAATAGAAAAAATTATGCCAAGATGAGGATATTCGTCAGGTCCTTATATGTAAATTTATCCAGTTTCATCAAAATGAGCCACGAATGTTGAGATGTCATTTTTTTTTTTGGCAACTGAAGTTTTCCAACTCATTTAATTTGAAAATTGAAAATATACCATTTTCTTGATGGAATCGAATTGCTGATAGCATTCCACTGAGTGACGCAAGGTTAATATGTCTTTTACAACGTCGTGCAATTTTCGTATTGTTTGCATACATCTTTGTCATTTAAACATCTTGTTGAACCAAAATAGGTCTGGTTTAATTTAACCGATTTCTTCTCAAGAAAGGCTCAAAATAGTTAGCCTTATAATGGGATCTGAATTGTTTAACTTTGCCTCCTATTCAAGGACAAGGGATTTTTTCTTTTTTCGTTTCCTTTCGCTTTCTTTTCGTCTTTTCTACATTTTTAACTGGTTTCTTTCTTTTTTCTTCATTAAAATAATTTATGCCTGATTTATTCGTTCTTTCCTTCTTTCTTTCTTTCATTCCTTCTTTCTTTCTTTCTTTCTTTCATTCCTTCTTTCTTTCTTTCTTTCCTTCTTTCCTTCTTTCTTACTTTCTTTCTTTCATTCCTTCTTTCATTCCTTCTTTCTTTCTTTCTTTCTTTCTTTCACAATTAATGCCTGATTTATTCGTTCTTTCCTTCTTTCTTTCTTTCTTTCTTTCTTTCTTTTTTCTTTCTTTCTTTCTTTCTTTCTTTCTTTCTTTCTTTCTTTCTTTCTTTCACAATTAATGCTTGATTTTTCGTTGTTTCATTCTTTTTTTCTTTCAATAATTTATCCGTGATTATTCTGTCTTCCTTTTCATTAACGAACAAGAATTCATTTTTCTCTGTTTTATTCATTCCTTTTTTTAACTATCTCGACTTACTTATTTACTTTCTTTCTTTCTTTCTTTCTTTCTCTCTCTCTTTCTTTCTCTCTTTCTTTCTTTCTTTCTTTCTTTCTTTCTTTTGTTAATTGCTACTTCGTTTTACTTTCTTTTCTAACGATATTTGCTCTGATTTTTTCTTTTTTCTTTCTATCTTTTTTCTTTATTCCAAAGATCTCAGATTATTTGCTTTCTTCGTATCTTTTGACTTTTCTATTTTGTCTTTTTTTTACAACCTATATTTTCTCTTTCTTTCTTCCTTTTGCTCTTTCTTTCTTTCGTTGTTTCTTTCTTTTAGTGTTTACTGCTTTGTTTTACTTTGTCTTCTTTTTTCCTTCTTTCTTTCTTCATTCCTTTCTTTCTTTCTTTATTTCTTTCTCTCTTTCTTTCGTTGTTTCTTTCTTTTAGTGTTTACTGCTTTGTTTTTCTTTGTCTTTCGCTCTTTCTTTCTTTTTTCATTCCTTTCTTTCTTTCTTTCTTTCGCTCTTTCTTTCGTTGCTTCTTTCTTTTAGTGTTTACTGCTTTGTTTTTCTTTGTCTTCTTTCTTTCTTTCTTTCTTCATTTCTTTCTTTCTTTCTTTCTTTCTTTCTTTCTTTCTTTCTTTCGCTCTTTCTTTCGTTGTTTCTTCCTTTTAGTGTTTACTGCTTTGTTTTTCTTTGTCTTTGTTTCTTTTGCTCTTTCTTTCTTTCTCTCTTTCTTTCTTTTTTCATTCCTTTCTTTCTTTCTTTCTTTCGCTCTTTCTTTCTTTTAATTTTTACTGCTTTGTTTTTCTTTGTTTTCTTTCTTTCTTCATTCGTTTTTTTCTTTCGCTCTTTCTTTCGTTGTTTCTTTCTTTTAGTGTTTACTGCTTTGTTTTTCTTTGTCTTCTTTCATTCTTTCTTCATTCCTTTCTTTCTTTCTTTCGTTCTTTCGTTCTTTCTTTCTTTCTGTCTTTCCTTCTTCATTCCTTTCTTTCTTTCTTTCTTTCGCTCTTTCTTTCGTTGCTTCTTTCTTTTAGTGTTTACTGCTTTGTTTTTCTTTGTCTTCTTTCTTTCTTTCTTTCTTCATTCCTTTCTTTCTTTCTTTCTTTCTTTCTTTCTTTCTTTCGCTCTTTCTTTCGTTGTTTCTTCCTTTTAGTGTTTACTGCTTTCTTTTTCTTTGTCTTCTTTCTTTCTTACGCTCTTTCTTTCATTCTTTCGAAAGACAAACTGTCATTTTTGTCTCTCTCTCATATCTTCTGTCATTTTCCATACCACTAAAATCTTTCTTTTCTCATCATTTTCACGATTCAACATTTCAACTCAAACAAGTAAACACACCATCATAAGGTCAGTCTGTGAACGTTTTTTCCCTCTCGTTAAAAAGTGTGAAAAGATAGTTTTTTGATGACTACATCGTTAATTTACCAGTTTAGCGACATCGGGTTGTCTTCAGCAAATGTGTGTGTTTCCAAATCGATTTTCACATACGCCAGATTTGAACTCTTTTCCAATTTCTCCTTAAATGAAGAAATAAATTAATTAAAGATTTTCATATGTTATTCATTTTCTTTTTCAACTCAACTATAAATGGCAGTGTATACAGCTTTGTCGCACTCCAAAAGTTTTTGTTCACATATACTATAACATCGTGTGTGTGTGTGTGTGTGTGCAAAGGAAAGTAGTTTAAGGTCAAGGATTAAGAAAAGAAATCTCCTAACTAGTAAACAGCCATAGAGGTTGTTGGAAATACCGGGTGTAACAGCAAAATTGTCCAGTTGTTAGATTATCCTCTGAACTGTTGTACCTTAGATGCTATTTGTTGTTGCCACGGTAAAAGAAAGTTTGGGTATAAAATAAGAGAGTTTTAGTAAAACCTAGGAAAGTTTTCTTATGGATAGAAGGAGCGATAGACTGAAAGACTTTGGAACAAAAAGGGTTTATGTATAAAATCCGTGGGAAACGATTGACAAATTAATTCACATATAGAGCCACCTGGAATTAGTGTATCCAGGGTTTGAACAAGGGAAAATGACCCTGACTTAAAGTGCAATGATGATTGACACGTGTTCTACGGAACTGAAAATGCAAGCTGTAAAGCGAAAATTTAATTTTCGTAAACAAGGAATTTGGAGTTGATTTCTCCTGATCGAAAGTTGAGCTGAAACACCATGAGGGTGGGAGTGGGCGAGCCACCCACATTCACTGAGGAGATTTAGTGAGATTTACATGAGAGAGAGAGAGAGAGATAGAGAGAGAGAGAGAGAGAGAGAGAGAGAGAGAGAGAGAGAGAGAGAGAGGAATTCCCCAGAGTTATCTAGTAAGCTGACAACAAAGGGGATTTACCGAAATTCCCCTCTGCGCCGAGTCTCGCGCCAGTTTGGGCGAATATCAATAAATACGAATGCGCGAAGCGAATTTGTCAGACAAGAGACCGGATACGGATACGGTGACAGGAGAGAAACGGCAGAGAATCCGTTGCAGCCACCGGTCGTGATACACCCTACGTGATTGCCTGACGAAGAGAACACCCCTCCGAACTTTACCAAAACAGTAATTCAAACTTTACAAAGTCAACAACGATAATATCACTTCGGATTTAGTTGCGGGTTGGGTCGATAACTGCTTGGAACAACCCAACACGAAGATACCTGCGACGATTCGATCTTAGCCCCCTTATGATCAAACTTAAATCATAACGTGGGATAAGGTTAGCTCGGGATTGAAGCAGCCAGTTCAGCGACCAGCTGTGGTGTTGGAAGCCATGAATGACCGGGAAGGGTGTTGTACGATCACAAAACTGGATCAGGAGGTCACATCAGCAAGAGGGATGATCATTTCAACTTAGACCTAAAGAGAAAAGATACAACTCAATTCATAAAATGTTTAGCACCTGAGAGAGGAGTTTCACCTATGACAGTCCAAAGAGCAGTGAAAAAATATTTGGTAATGAAATCGTACGTGACAACTCTGAGGCACCTTGTTACTCCAGGAGAGAAAGTTAGAAGGTTAGAAAGGGCGAAGATCATCTTAACTTAGTTGGAAAATGATCCTGAAATAACACACACTCACACACACACACACACGCACACACACACACACACACACATATATATATATATTTGAAGGCTGGAGCGTGCAACGGCCGAAAGGTCGTGAATATAGCAAAGAAGATGAGGACAAGAGTACGAACAATGTAAATAGTGTATATAATTGCAATAGCTCATCTCAGAAATATAGACATATTCTGAAGAAGGCCGGAGCGTACAACGACCGAAACGTCGTGAAAATAGCAACGGAAATGAGGACAACAGTACGAACAATATAAATGGTGTATATAATTGCAATAGCTCATCTTAGAAATATAGACAGATTCTGAAGAAGGTCGGAGCGTACAACGGCCGAAACTTCGTGAATACAGCAACGGAATGAGGACAACGGTACGTAGGATGTAAATGGTGTAAATAATTACAATAGCTCATCTCAGAAATATTGATAGTAAAACTTAAATCAGTTAGTTTTTTGGACGACTCATTTTTCCTTGTGTTCAAAACGCCTGTATTTAATTTATTTACGGCGAGTGAAATATATTTTTAAGTAACATATCAAGTTTAATTTTCTTTAATATAGTTTTTTTAACATTTTTAAAAACAAAAAACAAAAAAAAAAATCATCAGAAATAACCTTTGACCTTTTCTCTCTCTTCTAACTGCTCAAAGTTGTGCCCGAAAATGTTATAAAAACTTCGGAGAATTCCAGTAAGATATCTTTAATCATTTCTAAGATACAACGGTTCAGAGTCTAAAAATTGGACAATTTTGCTGTTACGCCCAGTATATTGTTAAGTGTATATTAACAACATTGAAACATTATCATATTAAAGAAAACTGTCTAGTGATAAAGAACAGTTAGAGGTGTATTTGTAAAATTCAAGCTCTTCAAACCGGGGTGAAACTTGATCGAAATACAGAATTACCTAGCTCACGTGATAGAAACTGATTGGTATTCAGAAAGTAGTTTGACCTCAACCACTTGTGGACTAATCGAGATGCAGAAAATATTTGCCCATCTATATTAGCATGTAAAGTGTGTCCATTATTTGTCAAGGTCAATTTTTTTGATGAGACAATCTGACCTTTTGAACCCTACAAGTTCTTATCGCATCCGACGGCATTAGCTGAGCGTCTTTCGATCCGGGCCGAATCGAAATATACGAGAGTGGCCGTAATTAACAGGAATTCAATTAATGCAGTAATCACGACGACTGATTGGGCCGAAGAAAAGCTGAAGGAGAAAAACCGGGTGGTAAACAGAGTGGGTGGCCATCCTGAAATTGACTAGAAACAGAGGTGTCACGGTCTGCTTTAATTACTTGATCACAGCAGGGGTGAAGTCTTCTCCGATATCATCGTCTTCTTGTTTGGACAGTGGGGCATTCAAAATTCTAATTTCATTGGTATTTCTTTTTTTTATCATTCCACCAAAAGCAAGGCGATAAATCCACTAAGCTTTACCGGTGGTAGATGAAAATGACGTAATGCTCAGCCACCAGTTTAAACAGTGGTAAAAACAAATGATTTAATGCTCAGCTACCGGTTGAACGGTGGGTAAAAACTTGTAATTATTTTTATATCTACCGTAAAATACTACATACCAATTATTTGCGAATTCTGACTCAGAAGCTTAGGCAGAATGGTTAAAATTGTTCAGGAACGCTGGTCTCAAAAAGTTAAGGTTATTTAAAGCCAGAAAATATTTTGTTCAGAATATTTCTTAGGGATAATTATGGTTTCACTGATACATGTCTTACTAATCGTTGCAGCATACCTACCGACGATAATGGATATGTCTCCATTCATATAAATACATAGTAGTGAATACTGTATGCTCGTCTGCAGTTGGAGATTCGTCTCCAGCTGTGCTGGTCAAACTCTCTGACTCCGGGCATACAGGATCCCCAGACGAGGCTATGTCGAAGGGCAGAGTCTCGTCTCGGGAAACAGCTACCCGATCCCGTTTTATACGGAGACTACGGGCAATTTTTGGCCGAGCCTACGGGCTCGGATACCCCACATTAAATTGGACCTTGTGACACATCTGACCGCGTAGGGCGGTTGGTAGATGTCCTGCAGTTGGAGATTCATTATGGAATTCACTTGACTCACTTCTAGCAGTTGATTATTACTTTTATGCACAATTTTATGCAAAATGTTATCGTCTAAATGTTTATATTATTATTAAGAGGAAAGATCAAAGTTTATTTGAATTAGTTTTTAAATTTTTCCTTGTTTCTAGAACATTCTAAATTTTGATTAAAAATACCTTGTTTCTCTTTGTATCACTGGAACTAGTAAAATAACACAACTTTTAGCACGTTTTGTGTGTCTGTGTGTGTGACACACATTAATTTGGAAAATCTTGCAAAAATAAAAATAATTGTTGGATGTTAATGAAACTTTCAGAAACTATTCACAGATGATCGAAATTATTATATTTTTTTTTATTAAAGTCATGGCAGAATTTTTTTTTTATATTTATTACTCCCCCATAACTAATTTTATGAAAACGCTAGAAATTCGATCGCTTCTGGTTTAGTGATTACAATAGTGAAAAACACAAGGTTTTGAGGAATGCAATACATGTTTTTTTTTTGTTTTTTTAATTGGACACCCCCTACCTCAAAATCAGCTCTGAATTGTAACATACAAAACTGAATAAAACAAAGATCTTATTTAATTCCAAATGCTTTTATTTGCTTTTACTTGTTTTATAAATATGGACAATATTTTCTGAAAGCAAAAAAAATTTTCGATGAAAAATGAATTTTTACTACAATTATTTGTTATATTTTTTAATTATAATAGATTTTTACATTTAAGTTGTTAAAATATCATAAAATTAGTTAAAAGCCGCATCAGGTTTCCTAAGTGTCCTAATGAGATAGATCTTTTTTTAGCGCGTTGTAAATTGTATCATTTTGACTAATCAGAAGATCCACAGTAATTAAGAAATGTAATTTTTTGTTTATAATCGGGCTGTAATTATAAAGTACAGAAGACCAACCAGAATACAATTAAGTTGGTGTTATTTGAGTTAAGCAATGTTCTCTGCTGTTAAGGCCTTTACCTTTGCGAAACGCGTGTGGAGAAGTTAATTTGATTTTTCAATTTCAACTGAGAAGGGTACCTACAAGTATCAGTATCATCTTATGAAATTTATATGATCTTATTTTTATATTAATCTCAGTTATGACATTTTTCCATAAAAGAAATATCAAAATTAATAATCAAATGAATGGAAATACAAATAACACAGTAAAATGTAGGAAATGTACATAAAATTATAATATTTTATGTATACTTCTGTTTAATTTCATAAAAAAGTTACCTATAAATTAATTAGATACCTTTCTTATGAAATATGAAATTCAATCTCACTCTTAACAGACTTATTTTAATTTTTTTATAATATATTTTCCATAAAGCATCGTAAACGTAGAGGTGAAAGCTAAGTACAAAAAAAAAATTAGAGCACTGAAAGTTTTCCTTTAACGAGTTAAATAATTTGTTCACTTAAATGTAAATAATTTCACTTTTCTCCTTCCGTAGAACAAATTATCCTCACGGAATCCGTCAATATGTCATTAATCACCTGTCAAGTGACGCGAAAGGTTATGACCTGCTTTGATTTATTTTCAAATTATATCTTTTCGGTGCAGAAGCTAAGTTAAGCTTGCTTCAAAATATTTTAAATAAACATTATAATTTCTGATTTTCTTAAAATAAGTTTTGAAAAAAATGATAATTGATATTTAAAAGAATTTCAAAGGGAGATTTTCAGCTTTTTTATAAAATGGAAAAAAATGGTCATTTTTTAACGAAAATTTCGGACGTGCTAGGAACGATGAAAAAATATAAAAAAAAAAAAAAAACTCCCAAAATACTTTGATCTTTCCTCTTAATAATAACATAAACATTTAGACGATAAAATTTTGTTTTCGTCAGGTTTGGCGTCTTTTTCATTTCATCATGCTAAGCTCTTTTTTTTATCGATCTCATGGAGTTACCTATATTATATTTATACTGTGTGAAATACTTTTCTTGAAGGAATCGGTTCAGTAGGTACCCGAGACATTCCCACAAGGCGGGATGTGTCACAAAGCTTGTGTTTAACGCGGGTCTTTCCGAGCGCGTACGCACGGGCAAAGATTCCCTGTAGACCCAGCATGAATGGGGCCGGATGGCTGTCTATTATTTCTCCAGACGAGATTCTTCATGTAGGTATAGCGTCGTCTGACTTCCTTTCCGCCCGAAGACAGAGAGTTCGACAAGCTGAGCTTTGGTTGACTCAAAAGAATCTACTCACTAAACATTATGTACGATAAAAAGTACTAACGCAAATACCATATGCAAAAACTTTGCAAGCTGTTTAGAAGTTTACGGATATATTTTAAAAAAATAATTGTTAATAAAGTTTTAATCCCATAATTTTTAATATTGAATGTTCAAGATCGATCCTTTAAAAATACAAGGCATCGAAAACGAATTATCCTTGTTGTTTCAACACTTCGTGAAAAGCCATTTGTCTCAATGGCGTGAGGTGCATAGGATCCATAAATGGTTGAAGTATGTCGGGCTGCGAAGGATTGAAATGGAAGCATTTTACCTGCTGCTCGCTGCTGAAGAACTGTTGCAGAAAAGGGTTTTTATTTGTGATGTAAAATCTAAAATCCTCTCAGTAGTGTTTAATATTTTAGAGTTTTGCCTGATATAAATGGTAGTGGCAAATCGGTGCCAATTTATTTTTTGTCGAAACGAGCCCGGCTATTTGGAGGTGAACAAGACTGGAATTGGAAAAAAAAAGCAGCCTATTATTATCTCAATAATATCTGGGAATCCGAAGCGACAATTACCGGTTTTCTCACTGAAAGAATCTATCTATCTATCTATCTATCTATCTATCTATCTATCTATCTATCTATCTATGTCATTCTGCTTATATCTATCTCATTCTGTTTCTATCTATCTATCTATCTATCAATCTATCTATCTATCTATCTCAGTTTGTTCGTATCTATCTATCTATCTATCTATCTATCTATCTATCTATCTATCTATCTCATTCTGTTCGTATCTATCTATCTATCTATCTATCTATCTATCTATCTATCTATCTATCTATCTATCTGTCAAGGCTGCGTAAACGTTTTTGAACTCCGATGTGGCTGGAAATATATGATTGGGCAACACCAGAACACTATTAATATGATAATATTTTGGAGGATAAAACTTTCGTATGTTATCAAAATTAGCATTTTTTTTTGTTTTGTTTTTTTAATTTCATCATTCATAATCTTTTTTTCCCTAACGAATTGTTATTGGTCATTGATTAGAATGTTCTTTTTTAATAAAAGCTGAAATCATTTCCTGATTGATTTCTACCGATATATTTCCTGGCTGCTTCGTATTAGGTATCAATTTTAATTAGATATTTATTACATAATCACGGACAAGTTCCAAGTCTCCTCAACCGTAAGTTTGGGACTTTTATCAAGATTCATCATTCTTCTTCTTCTTCTTCTTCTTCTTCTTCTTCTTCTTCTTCTTCTTCTTCTAATAATAATAATAATAATAATAATAATAATAATAATAAAAATAATAATTACTAGAAATACCCGTGAAAATTTCCATATTTTAAGGCAGTACAAATGAAAAGATTTTGAAATTGACGACTTTTTGCATTTCACTGAAACAGACGTTACACGAAAAAGAGTTTTATCTCCTTTTCAATCTCACCTTCTTTCCTTCTTTTGTTCATTTTCTCACTGAAACCAAGTAGCCTGTCTGATACGTCTTTTCCGTCGTTTCACTCGATCAAAATAGAATAGTCCATTATATATGGGATTTTGGCAGGGCGTCACTTAGGTAAAAATGGAGTGGGACACGCAGATTATTATTATTATTATTATTATTAATAATATGATCTTCATACAAGCAAAAATGTCCTTTTCAATTTATTGGAAATAGCTCGTTTTTCTTGCCCCAAAGCTATTTTCGGAATTAATAAAAATAAAAAAAAATGTCTTCAATTCTGACACTTCCTCTATTTCAAGCAAATAATAAAAAAGAAAGTTTTAAAAAAATGGAGGTTAAATAACTGATGAGAATGTGGCCTGATTATACGTTGGCAACCGACGAGTAGACAAAGATGGCGGCTTGTACGCTACACAATGGTCGTCTGACGTTGCACAAGAATCAGAAATAAAATTTACGCGATGCTATTTTTTTCTCTCGTTTTAAATAGAGAACAAAAATTAAGCAGGGATTTTAGCGCTGTCTTTCGTACTCGAAAAAAAGTCACGTCAATATTAAAAAATAGTATTTCATTTTAAGTATGTCTGAGAAAAAAAGAATGTAATACGTCAATCGACAGAAAACAAAAAAGAATATTAAAAGAAGAATGGGTGTGAAATTAAATGCAAAAATGCAATTAAATGCAAAAAGAAAGAGTGACAGGCAGAAGGAGAGAGAAAGAGGGAGAGAGAGAGTGATGAAATAAGGGACACTAATAAGGAAAGAAGGTTGGGCACTTCCACCTCGTGTAATGGTTAACAAGCTTGTCTCGCTAGATTCATTGTAACTGAATTATGTTCGATCATCATTGGGTACCGATTACTACTCTTAGAAAATCACAATAAGAAAATAAAGTAATACATATGTAGAGCGAAGACGTAAATGAACAGCAAGCCAGTTAAATACCAAATGACAAAAATAAATAAATCCTTTGAAAATAAATATTTAACATTTTTCAACCAACCAGCAGCGTTCTCACTGGCAATATAAAAAAAAACATCTTTCGTGATCACTTTGAAGAGTATATCAGCAAAGTTTCTAGACCCGACAAACTGTAAGGAGATACAAGAGACAACAGTTCAAAGTGGAGGCTAAAAGAGATTCCCTTACACGTTCACCCGTCTTCCTCACCAAGCTTCGTGACACTTACACATTCCTCTTCGCTTTCACACTTGCCTCTTTTTTCTCATCACATACACGCAGAGAAATTGGCAATTCTTTTCATCTTAGCAAACAACCGCAAACAGGGGCTGTAAGAAATCATAAACGCTAAGAAAAATTTATGAAGATAAAACTATTTTATATTATTTTTGGCTTTAAAGACATTTCTCGCATTTTTTCTTTGCTTTGGGTTGATTCAAATCCGCAACACACACACACATACACACACATATATATTTGTGAATGTGTGTGTGTGTGTGTGTGAGCATGTGTGCAAATGTAGATATTTGTATATTCAGGTTATAGGCATGAAATATGAAATCGGCAGGCCGAGACTTTTGCATAAATCACGCGCTGTTTTTGGGAAAGACATAAATTCATCTCATTTCCCACAAACTACAGGCAAAGATGTACGGCACACTAGTCTCTATAGGCTTGCAAAAGTAATCTGCTTCGACGAACAACGCTGCAGGAGGCAATTGCAACGCATACAAAGGGCTCTCGTTTCACAGGCTATTCACATTCTGCAGATATCAAAGAAAAAGAAAGTCGTGGAGAACGGTGATCATATTTACATTATTTAAATTATCCGGACTGTTATCCTCATCTTCATTGCCATATTCACAATGTTTCAGACGTTGTACACTCCAGCCTTCTTTATGTGATTGGAATTTTGAACCGAAACCTTTATTTCGTCCACCGGGGTAGATTGTTCGAGTTCCACGTGCCATACCTCTTACGGATGTCTCAGTTATTTCCCTTTAACTCATCTCCCCAAGGTTTCACCATAGCTATAGCCTGGTATTGAACTCACAACCCCTTGGGTCTAGTCAATGGATTTAACTACAATATGAGTGATAAGGAAAAAGCTACATCTATTAAGTTTGATATAATAGATTTTTATTCCTCCTTCTCCAATGATCTGTTGGTTAATTGTATTAACTTTGTGAAAAACTATATGGAGATTACGGATGATGAGACTAATATAATCTTAACTGCTAGAAAATCACTATTAGCACTTACCTAGACTAAGTGACTTAATGACGATTTTGATGTCCCTATGGGAGCATATGATTCAGCCCAGGTTGCTGATTTAGCATGTTTTTATATTTTAGATACACTTAGTAGGATTGTAGATCCAAAACTAGTAGGCCTATATAGAGATGATGGACTCATTTTCCTCTCTAATTGTAATTGTCCACTAACTGCAAAATTACAAAAGGAAATTATAAGGGACTTTAAATTATTAGGGTTTCTTCTGACGTTAAAATAGTTGATTATATAGACAACACCCTTAACCTTAATAATAAAACCTTAAAACCTTATCGTAAAGAGAATGAACTCCCCTATATTAATGCCAATTCTAACCACCCCAGTGCCATTGTAAGACAGATACCTACTACAGTCAGTACTAGAATTAGTAGATTATCGCCCAACATAAACATCTTCTATAGAAGTAAAGAATTGTATGAAAATGCCCTCTATAAAAGTGGCTTCAAAAATAAATCATCGTATCTAACACCCATAAGTAACAGTGAAATACCTAAAATGGGATATAAGCATAAAAAATAAAAATAAAAATTATATGGTTTACCCCCCCCCCCGACTTCTGCAAATTATCAAATATTAGTATCGTACAGCATTTTCTAAAGTTAATAAATATTTTCACAAAACAACCCTCGAAGTAAAATCTTCAGTGGGAAAACGATTAAAATTAATTATTCCTGCGCCAATAACATGTAAAAAATTATCAACTTATAATAACCATATTTGAAGTAAATTCTATGGGATAGACAACAAATCTGGTTTGGAACACCCCTGTAATTGTAGAGATAGAGAAAGTTGTCCAGTTGAGGGCAAATCTAGGTCTATTAGGGTGATATACCAAGCAACCATTCCCCCACCCACCAAAAAATATGATAAATTATAATGTTTAGATTGGAACTTCCGCGGAGGAATGGAAACCGAGATTTTATATCCATATCTTTCTAAAAAAAATTGGGAATTCAAAGAGAAAGGTCTGAACCTTCACAAAGAGTGGAAAATTATAGGTTTCCCTCATACTCCTAATAGTCTTAGAGATAGCTGTAACCCATGTTTAGAAAAAAAATTAGGATAATAAAATACAATAACCAAAGCAAACTCTTAAATCAAAGGAATGGATTAGTTTTAAAATGTCGACATAGAGGCAGATTTAAACTTCTATAATAATATAGATCTTACTTTTTTAGTTCTGAATTGTCTAACTCTTCTAATGTGGAATGTCTAACTATATTTAATTTTTATATTTCTCTTTCTTTTCCATATTAATTCTATCTCATTATTGTCCCCTATTCTGAGATCCCTCTTTTCTTTTAACATTTACACCTCTTTTTCCATATACTTTAAAAAAAATTTTAAAAGGCTTTTTTTTGATACTTGGTGTGGTTTGGTTTTCTTAAAAATTTAACTTATGTTTAAAATCATAAATGTATAGATTATTTTATCTTTAATTTTTTTATTTTTTAATATAAATTTTTAAAAATATATTCTTAATAAATATAAATTGATAATTATGATTTATTGTTAATCTTCGTAAGCATAATTTGTTATTTTTTAAATGTGAACTTAACATTTTTTTTATATATAACTAAAAATCTTTTTTGTATATTAATTTTTCTTTTCGGGCTTTTCTTATTTTCAAATCAACACATTCTTCATATAACCCCAATATAGAGCCATAAGGTCAGTATCAGGGTTGACTTTGTGGAGCCTCTTTTCTTTAAGACTGATACCTTCCGCCCTCGGGCATT
This sequence comes from Acanthosepion lycidas, assembly GCA_963932145.1. Lineage (NCBI taxonomy): Eukaryota > Metazoa > Mollusca > Cephalopoda > Sepiida > Sepiidae > Acanthosepion > Acanthosepion lycidas. Next base: position 14,542,037 of record OZ010597.1, read on the forward strand.
TCGCCTGGCTGAGGCGTCGAAATGTTTGTGTTTTTTTTTTTTTTTTAACCATTTCACCCCAAGCAAAGCAGGAAGCCAATAGGACGCAAGGGGTTACAGAAAATTTGGAGCAAGATCAGATAGGAGTTATAGAGGAAAGGATGAGGAGAAGGTTAGTGGATAGATCAAGGCAACTGGAGATGTCGATTGATATTACATTTGAATAGTTGGAGATTATAGCTCTCAGGGAAACTGGAATAGGGAAGGGAATTCCACAGGAGAGAGGTGCGAGACATGAATCTATTGGAGTAGAATAGACGGTTACATTTAGGAGTTTCGACAGTGAAAGGGTGAGAGCGGGATGCCAGCCTCATGGGGCGCTTGAACTCATGAAGTCTGGGAACCAGCGAAGGCAGCTCCTCGGAGCAATTGCCATGAAAGTATTGTAGAACAGACAGAGGGGGCGACGTTCTCTCTTTCCTTTAGGTCTCGTGCCACATCCTAACTCGCGTGTAGGTGAGGTAAATACTCATTCATTTCTTCATTTTCAGCGAACACATCTACAATGTAAGCACTCGCAGAAGACTGCGTCTTCCCACTTGTGGGAGACGCCATGAACGTTATACACACATACACGTACGTACGAACATTCACCAAAATACAAACTCTTTATGTTCATACACAAACACAAATGTCAATGTCTATGTCCATTGTAAATTTTGTTGTTTAATACTGTTATGGTCCGGTTCCTTGTACCACTGTGATAGTCCAAGGTAGAACCAATAAAGAAGAACTCGAACACGGATATGGAATAACACAGATATATTACAAACAGGAATATATACAGAGAGGTAGAAAGTGTTAGTAGGAATGATCAGGTTTATTAGAGAACAATGTAGTCTCGACTAGTATCACTATTCCAATGTCTTGTAGTAATTGTCTGAACGCGACTTTGTTTGGGACTGCCTCTGACTCGACTGACTGACGGACCTCACTCCAGACTTCAGACTGAACTCTCTGCTTCCTTTTGAGGCGCAGTATTTATTACGTATGGAATAGTCCATTATGTTATTATGGTTAAGGTCCCATAACACCCCGCTTCCTAAAATTTTGCGTAGCAGGGTTTTTTAATATCTTTTTTTCTTTGGATTTATTTCAAAAGGTTCAGTAAATTTTCTTTTTCGAGACGATTTTTTTGGTTCTAGCATTATTTGCGGTCTTGTTATATCGAATGTGTCGAAAATCGTGTCCAATACCTCTTCTTGAGGTGGACCGTTAACATCCTGTAACGGTCTCTTCATTATTTGGTTTACGTGTCTTCTGTGTGAGAATTTTTATCTTGAACTATGTTCATCATATTGCCAATTCTTTTCTCAATTATCCCTTGTTCCCAGCAAGAGGTATTATTTTTGTATGCCTTAAAAAAACTTTTTTTCCCTGGGAGGAATTTTCTTTTTGGTGTGTAGGACAGTGTTACTTGATTTGTTTTACTTGGTAGTAATTTATCGAACGCTGATCTGATTTTCCTAGCAAACATTATATCTGCTGGTGATAATGTTGATGGTGTCGCATTATTTGGCGTTATTTTATATACCTCTAGGAATTGCTGTAATGCTTTCTCCGTTGGCACATCGTCCGCTTTTCGTAATGCTCTTTTGAGAGTATCCACGAATCTCTCCGCTTGTCCATTTGATCTTGGATGGTAAGGCGGGGATTTTATATGTTTTACTTGATAGATTTCGCAAAACTCTTGGAAATCTGCTGACGTGAATTGCGTTCTATTATCTGTTACTAAACAGTCCACTACGCCAAACCGAGCGAATAGCTCGTGGAGGAAATTTATAGTCGTTTCTGTAGTAGGGTTTTGCACCGAAACACCTGCGGCCATTTACTGTAGCTATCAACTATGATTAAATAGTAGAAACCGTCAATTGGTCCTGCATAATCTGCGTGTATTCTTGACCATAGACGATCAGTTTCAGGCCAAGGCTTATGTATGATTGGCGGTGCTTTAGCTGCTAAATTACAACCCTTGCACATTTCCACCATTTGAGAAATATCCTGGTCTATATCCTTCCAATATACATAGCTTCGCATTAGCGACTTCATTCTATTTTTACCCGGGTGTCCTCTGTGGAAATCCTTTAGGATCCGCTTTTGTAATGTTTTGAGGATTAGAACCCTTTCGTTGTAAAGTACCACATTATCGCATAGAGAAAAGCTGTCCGAAGTTTTCTCATTTTTTTCTGCTATTTTTGCTTTTGTTTCATTAATAAATTCGTCATTTTTGGCTTCCTTTTTTATGTCTTGCAATGTGACTGGGAGGTTTCTGACTGTACAACATAATACTGTTCTTATGCCTTCCTCATTTCTAAGAGCTGCGATTACCGTATCTTCCAATGGCTCTGTCTTTGTTGGTATAAGTCTCAACAGACCATCCGCGTGCCCGATTCTTTTCGTTGGTAAATATTCCAATCTGAAATTATAGTTCAGAAGAATCGTTCCCCATCTAAGTAGCCTATTTGCCGTGTACATCGGTAGACCTTTTTATGAACCAAAAATTTTTATTAACGTTTTGTGATCTGTCTGCAGAGTAAAGTGTCTACCATAGACATATCTATGGAATCTTGTTACTGCGAAGATAATTGCTAGAGCTTCCTTCTCAATTTGTGAATAGTTTTTCTCCGCTGGTAGTAGGGTTCGAGAAGCATGTGCGATAGGTTTTATTACCCCATCTGGCATTTTATGTAATATACACGCTCCGACACCGCAGGCGCTCGCATCACTTGCTACAATAATCTCTAGTTTAGGATGATAGTGTGCCAAAATAAATGCGATGTTAATGTCTTGATTATTTTTTCAAATGTTTCCTGGCATTGATCTGTCCACTGCCAAACTTTTTCTTTCTTTAGCAGTTCGTTCAATGGTACGCGAAGTTTATGTATTTGAGGTATGAATTCCTGGTAGTAATTCACTAATCCAAGAAAACTTTGTAGTTCTGTTATGTTCTTAGGAACTGGCATCTTTTTTATTGCTGTAGACATTTCAGGGTCTGGGCGTCTACCTTCTTGGTCTATTATATGGCCAAGATATTTAATTTCCTTCATGAAAAAATCACACTTATTTTCTTTCACTTTGAATCCGTAGCTTTGAATTTTCTTCTTGTACATGTTGCCAGTGTTGTTCAACGCTTTCGCTATTAATCAATATGTCATCCAGATATGCTATTGTGTATTCTAGTCCTGCCAGCATCGTATCCATTGTCTGCTAGAAAATAGCCGGCGCTACTTTAATTCCAAATGGTAGTCTTTGGTATCTGTACAATCCCTTGTGTGTGTTTATGCATAGTAGTTTTGTACTTTCTTCATCAACTGGAATTTGAAGGTAGGCCTCACTTAGATCAATTTTTGAAAAATATTTTCCGCCATTTAATTTAGTGAATACGTCTTCAGGACTAGGTAGCAGATAGTGGTAGTCCTTTATTGCTGCGTTCAAACCTGTAGAAAAATCAGCAGAAACTCGAATTTCTCCTGATTTCTTCTAAACGTAGATCGTCGGTGCGGCCCATTTGCTGTACTCTACGTTTTCAATATGCCCGTATTTTCGAGTCTAGATAATTCTTGGTCAAACTTTTCTATTGACGCAAACGGTACACTCTTTTTTTTCTTGAAAATAGGTTGAACGTTATCCTTTATTTTGATATTAGCTGCCATTTTCTTGCATCTTCCGAGACCTGCCGAAAATACTTCGGGGAAACTCGTTTTTAGTTTTTCTTTTAATTTGTCTGCCTCGGTTGATAAACTTTTTACATTCTGGCAGTAGGTGCTAATAGGTAGATCCCACAATTCGAATTTTTGCATCCAGTCTGTTCCGAATAGGTTTTCGGTATTTCTTAAGACGTACATTTTTAGTTTTTTCGTCATTCCGTTAAATGTTAGGTTTGTGATTATTTCACCGTCGAATTTTATCTTTCTCCCCGTAACTGATCTCGCAATTTTATCCGTTTTTAACATGACAGGTTTGTTCAGTTTTCTCCATGTTTGTAGATTTATGATAGTTAAGTCTGAGCCAGAATCCAGCTGTAACCTAACTTTTCTGTTTTGCATTTCAACTTGTATATATTTTCTTATATTAGTCTCATCTGTTTGGTCGGTCCTCGTAATTCTTATTCTGCTTTCTTTTCTATACCAACAGTGAGAACTTTTGTGACCAAATTTTTTACATGATAGACAAGTTTTAGCACGATATGTACAGTCTTTAACCCAATGCCAAAACCCACAACGATAGCATGGACTTGCTGGTAGTTTCTTTTTATGTTGATTATAATTAGAAAATTTTGTTTTATCTGTTCTTGAGGCGGGAAAATCAGTTTGGTTTGTTTGTGAGCGGGGAAAATTTGTTTACTTTGTATGTAAGGAGGGAAAATTTGTTTGTCTTCGTACTTTGCGTATGTATGCTATGCCAGCTTGTTCTATGTCTTTAGAGTCTTTTTTTACGCTGACGCATCTCTGGCAGTCTTCGGCTAGTTTTTGAAGTGTCAGATCTTGTTCATTTTTCAATTTAGTAAGTATTCTACGTCTCATTTCTGCGTCTTTGGTTGAAACCAGACCTTGGACGTAAATTAAGCATTTGAAGTTTTCAGCGCTGAGTTCCGATAATTTGAAGTCGTCACAATATTTATTAACAATGGATGCGAAAGTTACGTAATCTTCGCTATCCTTTTTGTAAGGTTCATGCATTTCCATCTTTTATGAAATAGTGAAGTATTGTGGCTGAAAAGTTCCGTTAGCAATTTTATAGATTCTTTGAACTTTAACTCGCTTGTTTTTCTGGGAAGGATATAATCAACGAATTTGGTATATTCGCTTATGCCTAATTTTCTTAATAAAAGGCGTACTTAACGTGCGTCTGACCAATCTTTGCAGTCAAAATCATATAGATGTTCATACTTTTGGAAGTAATTTGCAAAAGTTTTATCTTCGTCGGGTGCGTACTTGAAATCTTCGATATTACTCCAAATAGCGTCTTGAGAGAGAACTGATTCGTTCTCGGGTTTTTGCTCCTTATTTGCCATTGCCCGTATCAATAATTCTTGCATTTCTAAATGTTTTTGTTCGTACCTTTGTTGTTCAAACTGGATTTTGATAAGTTCCATAAGGTTTGACTTAAAATCTTAAAGTATTTTTTTATGTAACCTGATATTCTGTAGCTTGTTCCCGCAAAAAGACTTTCCTTTGTTGTCAGTGAAATTTGATATCAAGAAAAGAAAATTTTTCTTTTTTTTTTTTTGAATTTAATTGTCGTCCACTGTTACGTACAACGGATAGCAAAAAAAATGTCCTCCGAGTAGGGAGTTTATTTTTCTTTAATGGTTTTCCAGATTGCCACTTGTTATTTGTGACGTATAGCAAAAAAAAGTAAGCCCTCCGTGTATAGAGTTCGTATTTCCTTTTTAGGGGTTTTTTCGTCGTCACTTGTTATGTTGACGATAGATGATTTTTTTGTTTGTTCTTCACGGGAGAGTTCGAATCTTCGTCGCCACTTGTTATGCGCGACGAATAGCAAAAAAAAAAGGTATGTCCTCCCCGTAGAGAGTTGGTTTCCTCGTCGCCACTGTTATGGTCCGGTTCCTTGTACCACGATGATAGTCCAAGGTAGAACCAATAAAGAAGAACTCGAACACGGATATGGAATAACACAGATATATTACAAACAGGAATATATACAGAGAAGTAGAAAGTGTTACTACGAACAATCAGGTTTAGTAGGGAGAACAATGTAGTCTCGACCAGTATCACTATTCCAATGTCTTGCAGTAATTGTCTGAACGCGACTCTGTTTCCGACTGCCTCTGACTCGACTGACTTGCTCGCTCTGACTGACTGACATACTTTTGACGGACCTCACTCCAGACTTCGGACTGAACTCTCTGCTTCCTCTTGAGGCGCAGTATTTATTACGTATGGAATAGTCTATTATGTTATTATGGGTAAGGTCCCATAACAAATACATATACTTGTTTGCATATATATATATATATATATATATATATATATATATATATATATATATATATAGGTCTTGTTGGTTTTCTTTACACTTCTTTATGGAGGATTCATTTTCAGAGTCCGCCATGTTCTTGTAGTGGACCTTCTTCTAGCAGAAATAAACGCAAGTGTTTCCTAATTTAACAACACGTAAAGCACACGGTCCGCTACACTAACATCAAAACATTTTCGAAGATCGTCTGAAAAATCTTCAAGAAGAAATGGACAAGTATTTCCCAGAAAACGTTGTCATCAGGAAGCATAAATAGATCAAAAATGTTTTCAGTGTGAATGTCTGAAGTTGGGGAAGATATTCTGGGGTTTCAAGAAGAAGTCAGAAACCTCCTAGAAAATCAAATACAGAAACAAGGTTTTAAAAGTCTTACGTATTCAAAATTTTGGATTCAGCTCAATAATAAGCCAATTCCGATAAGTGAGGCTGGAAAATCTCTTCCCTTTTCTCCAACAACAAGGCTTTTCACGTCTTGTTTCGATCAAGTCTAGAGCAAAGAATTGCTTGGATCTCCACCATGACTTGCGCTGTGCTTTAGAAATCAATACCAAGTCCAACTCTCTCAGAAAATGAAGCAGTTCCATGGTAGTCACTGAAAAAAGCATTTTTGATTTTTTGACTACAAATTCATGTAATAAACTTTTTTCATAAAAATTTACTTTTTTTCAGTTTTTTTTTTAAAAAGCATTGTGAGTTAGTAATATGAATAAGAATATATAATTTAAATAAGTGTAATGAATCAAAACTAATTATCAGATGTTGTACGTACAGTGTAGATGTGACATATTTTTTGGCTGTTTTTTACGACCCCATGAATTAAACTTTCAGATAGCACTAAAAATATGAATGAAACTCAGTATATTTTTTATGTATTATTAAAAGGAAAGATTGAAAAGATCCCAAGAAAAAATTACTTGTTTTACAGTTTATAAAAATAGCAAATTTTTAATTTGAAATTTGAAATTCATCGGAAGTCATTTCCCGTAACAGATTTCATTGCTTGTAATTCACACGTATTTTTCGAAAATTTACAAAAAATCAAATAATAACCTGATTTTAGTATTTTTTCAGAAAATATTAAAAAGTGTGTAAAGGAAAACAAAAAAAAGAAAATAAAAATATTGGGTTTTTAAACGTCCGACGCCATCTAACAATTCTATCTCAGGTCCAAAAAACCGGTATATCAATTTTGAAAGTTCAAACTGGAAAAATTTGTTCATGAAATTTCGTTCAAAATCTAAAAGTGGAAGAGCTTCTCGGTAGTTATTTCCATTTTTACCATTTTTTTTTAAAATTAGGGCGTTGGCGCAAAAATCGGGGAAAAAATTCCGATATAAATGTTTGATCGTAAAATATCATGAAACATTTTATATAAGTCTTGAAAAAATGACTAAAATCGGGTTATTATTTGATTTTTTGTGGATTTTTCGAAAGAAAATTCGTGGAGTTAGCACTGTGGTTAAAAACGTCTTTCTATGACCTGAGGACCGGACCACTAAACATGGTTACACCGCCGGGTGTATGCGACGACAGGGTGAGTTTATAACATAGTAATATGTGAAATAGTCCAAAATGCTATTTGGATTTTGCATTTGACTATAATTGATATATAAAATATTGACCGGCCAACCGTTTGTCTCCTGCTATGAGAGTGAGCAATCCCTGTTCCAGAAGACTGCTCAGGATGCATTTCTTATTGTTTAGTACTCACAGATCCAATGTGCTTCAGATTGCAACTATGCTGAGCAGACCTTAGCGTTTACCAACAAATTTTGGAGACAGCGACAGCCACATCTGGAAGTGTCTAAGCTTTCAAACATGACATGGGCGGTCTGACACATAACTGGCGCAAAAGACATTTCCGTGGATTTTTTGACAAGTAATGTTGGCGTCTATCAAGCTCTGACATTAATCCTATGGACTTTCAGATATCAGATATTGTAGAGCATTGTATCTCCTGCAGTGTCAGATACTCTTATGATGTCGTAGTACAATTTCGCCGAAGAGTAAGTGAAGAAGGCAGGCACTTCAGCTGAGACGAGATTAAGGTATATGGTGAAAGCAGTGGGTGGATATTGAAAGTTGTGAATATATATATATATATATAAAATGCCAATAAATGTAACAGTCAACATTTAAACTTTCATTAACTAAAATCTAAAACAGTTTTTATTTTACGATTAAAATGAATAATCGTGAACAGATATGCCACAAAGAGTGCAGTATTTTGGTAATTAGAATTCAAAATAAAGAATCAAGTTTGCATCAGTGATTAAGAAAAACGGCTTGAAGCGTATGAAACCTTTTAGGTCATAAAAAGACAAATCTTTTTCATAATAGATTGTCGCTCCAAAATTGCAAAGAGCTTTAATAAGCAACAAAGATCACATCAAGTGAAGACTTTAAAGAG